>OY979701.1:2705716-3305716 GCA_963855925.1 Inga laurina
ATATCAAGACGAGTTACTGTTAGATAATTCAGCTTCCCAATGGGTCTTCTATATCTCTCAGAACATGGATACGGTTTCAATTTTTCTGGATCAATCTTCTTCAAATCATCAATAAGTTCATCAAACATACTAGCATCAAGATCTAGGAAGGGATTCGAAATCATGGGAATGCTGCTTGGTGCAGCTCCAAGCTTTCCAGTCTCCTTTAAGAGATCGAGAACATACTTCCTTTGAGTCAAAAGAATACCTTTCTTGTTTCTCAAAACTTCAATACCAAGAAAGTACCTTAATGACCCCAAATATTTTTTCTGGAAATGAGAATTTAGGAAGACTTTAACTTCTGAGATTCCAAAAATGTTATTCCCTATAATCACAATGTCATCAACATATACTACTAGAAGAATCATGATTGCATCATGTTGTTGGTAGAACACAGAATGATCACACTTGCTTTCCAAATTTCTTGACTACATCATAGAATCTATCAAACCATCCACAAGGGCTTTACTTTAGACCATACAATGACTTCCGGAGGTAGCACACTTTCCTATTCTCCCCCTGAGCAACGAACCTAGGTGGTTGCTCCATATAAACTTCTTCAAGGAGGTCACCATGCAAAAAGGTATTTTTAACATCTAACTGAAGCAAATCCCAATGATATGTGGCAGCTAAAGAGATAAGAAGACGAACGGAGGTGAGTTTAGCCACAGGAGAGAAAGTCTCAGAATAATCAATACCATAAGTTTGTGCATACCCTTTGGCAACGAGTCATCGTTCCAAGGAACCATCAGCTTTAGTTTTAACCACAAACACCCATTTACAACCAATGGCCTTCTTTTTAGGATGGAGCTCAACAAGAGTCCATGTTCCAGCCTTGTTAAGAGCCAAAATTTCATCTTCTATTGCGGCACACCAACCAGGGTGAGTCAGGGCTTGGTGAAAGGTAGTAGGGGTGGAGATGGAATCAAGTGTGGCAACAAGAGATACGGAAATAGGGGACAAAGTCTGGTATGATACAAAAGATGAGATAGGATAGGCATAGTCAGCATATCTTTTGGGGGGACAATGAGAACGGGTACCTTTTTGGAGGGCAATGGGCAGATCATTAGAGGTAGCAATTTGAGGATCTGGAGTAGGTGGTTCAGTTACAGCAAGTGGAGGATCAGCGGAAACAGAAGCAGGAATCATTGAAGCTTCAACTGAATCAATCGACGAAGCAGGAACTGGTGAAGGTGAAACATTGGCAACATCAGCATCATTGATGATATCAAGTTCGGGAGCTGTAGCCTGTACTGGGGAGAGAAGGATTGGATAAACCAAGAGATCATTAGGTTCATCCATGACAGAGGGAGACCTAGATACGGTTGAATCCTAGAAGAAAGGAGAGGATTCATGAAAAGGTACATCATTGGACACAAGATAACGACGAAGATCAAGAGAGTAACATCGATAACCTTTCTGAACTCGAGAATAGCCAAGAAAAACACATCTTAAGGACTTAGGGCCAAGTTTACTAACACTAGGATGGACGTCTCAAACAAAACAGATACAACCAAAGGGTTTTGGATTAACATGGAACATCTTAGTATTGGGAAACAAAATGAAATACAGAATTTTCCCACCAAGAATAGCCAAAGACATGCGATTGATGAGAAAACAGGCAGTAGACACGTCATCAGCCCAAAAACGTTTAGGGACAGAGTAATGAAACATGAGAGCTCGTGTAGTTTCCAAGAGATGTCGGTTCTTTATCTCAACAACACCGTTTTGAGTAGGTGTATCAACACAAGAGGATTGATGAAGAATACCATGACTTTGCATGTAATCGGTGAATAGGGTGGAAAAATATTCTTTTGCATTATCACTGCGTAAAATTTTCACAGAAGTATCAAACTGGTTCTGAATTTCAGCACAGAAATTATGAAAGTGAGTAAATAATTCAGAACGATGTTTCATTAAGTAAAGCCATGTGGTGCGTGAAAAATTATCAACAAAAGTAACAAAGTAACAATAACCAGTCTGAGACATAACTGAACAAGGACCCCAAACATCAGAATGTACTAACTCAAAGGGGGATGCAGCCCGTTTATTGATGTGAGGTGCCAAATGAACACGATGATGTTTGACAAACTGACATGACTCACAATTTAAAGTAGACATAAATGAGAATTGATTATAGGTCTTTCGAAGAGAGGACAGAGACATATGACCTAAACGACAATGAACATCAAAAAGGGATGACCCACCAGAACAAGCAACGGAACGTGGGACCGTATCATCAAGAATGTAATGCCCGCCAGATTCGTAACCTCTACCAATAATCTGTTTTGTAGACAGATTCTGAATTAAACAATAGTTTGGTTTGAATAAAAGTCTCTGGGGGGCTGAGGAAGTGCCTTAAGATATTTAAGAGAGATGTGAAGGGTTTGGTTTGGGGCAGGGTTTTGATCACTTGTCCGGTTGCTAATTTGTTATATGAGGAGTACAACATTAACAATATATATTTATATATGTATACCGATCTAACCATTTGAATCTTAACCCGTTGATCTTTTTAGATTGATATCCGATCCGGCTTTTAAAACATTGTTCATAGCATTGGAATAATTTTGCCTACATTTTAATTTTAATTTTAATATCTTTGAAATATGGTATTAATAGTCGGGGGGGAAAGACAAGGATTTCAATTAATCCCAGGCGACACGCATTCATGAAATTAAACGTTAACCATTACCATGTCTTTGAAGAATACTCATAGAAATTAAATGATTGACAACAAAGCAGAATTAATTAATAGAATTCATGAAATGTAAACCACTTTCATGTCTCTTGGTTACCATTTTCCCAATAATTTTCTATTCTTTCAATCAATCATAAGACCTTGTCTGTATAAATACTGTGTATGTGACCATCTTATGTATGTATGTATGTATGTATGTATGTAATCCAACAAGAGTTTGGCCAGTGGTCTGGGAGTTCAACCTTCATACATGTAACTAACAAGCCTTGTTATTAATATTCTTTCCTAATTAACTCTCTAATAAAAATCTTTTTTGTATATTCATTCATATTTTAAAACTAATTGACTTCTTTCTTCCTTTGCTTCTTCCATTTTTTTATTTTTTTGGTTCTATTTTATTTCCACTATCCAGATCTTTTATTCTCTCCATGATCTGATCACTTTATTCCGTTTAAGATGAAATTCAACTTTAATCTTTGACACTTTTTGTTATCTATTTAATTCAAAATTCTTTACCATTTTTTCTCTTGTGCTGAATTATGCCGTGCAAGATGCTTCGTTGCATTTGAGACGAATTTGTACAGTTTTCTTTTTTGAAAAAAATATTCAACTTGAACTTTGCTCAGACTTTGCGCACATTTTATTGGTGACATATTTACGAAGTTTCAATGTTAATAGAACATGTCAATATTTAGGAGTAAAGGAAACGTGAATTCATATATTAATAGAAAGTGGATGTTTATATTAGTCTATTTTAAATGAATTTGTGCTTTAGAAAATAAATATATAAAAGGAATTTTGACTCGTAAAATAAAAAAAGAACCTTTTTTTTTTATTGATTATAGGGTATACCAAATATGCACTTAGTAGGCTAGCGAACCAATCCTTTATACTGGCCAAAAAAAAAAAGAACCAGTCCTTAATAAATGAACCATAACTAAGGATGGCAAAAAGAAAAAACCTTTTGGAAGAAAATAAAAAAGGTGATTCAATTTTGTTTCGAATAATTTATCAATGATGTTAATAGAATACGTGGGACTTTCTGAAAAGCCAATCTTCTTCCATGAAAGATGTGAATCTTTAATTTCAATTAATTATTAATTTCTTATGTATTAGTTGATTCAGTCTCTTTTTTGGTTCTCAGTCTGTTTGTGTGTGGCTTTTTTGGTTTCCTTTTTGTTTTTCCCTTGTGGTAATAATTGTTTTACTTGTTTTGTTTTTTTGCTTTCTTTTGGCCTCTGGTTGTTCATTTGATATAATCATGTAAAGAGGCCCTTTTTTGTTTGGTATCATTTCACTGGTTGTTTAATAAAATTGTCCTTGGGCAACAAAAAAAAACATGAATATAAAATAACTTAGATCCCGCCCTTTACTTTGTTTGAATCTAGAGAATATAAAATAGATTAAAGCGTTATGGCTTAATCAGAATAACACTGAATTTCACCATGAGATTTTGGGGTTGGTATTATTATTAATTTATTTTTTGTATTTAAAAAAATGAAGAGGAAGAAGAAAGTAGTTTTTTTTTGGAAGACCTGAATCAGATGAAATCAAAACCACTATTTCTTCAACCGAAAACAAATCCAAATATGCAGAGCGAAAACATGTTAAGGTCCTCACACAAGACAATACTTTTTTTATATATACCTCATGTAAATCTTAAAGGACTAACAGCATATTGTAGCCCACAACAATATAATGGGATTGATATACAGATTAATTAATTTACTTAAATTAAACCAAAAATATTTCTAATTGACATCATCGATCAATATAATATGGCCATGACAAGAAAAATTTCCCTCCCTCTCCACCTCTTTTATTCTCTACCATCCCATGAACACGGAATTTTGATCTCATTTGTTCATTTCGTGCAAGATGCTCATCAGATCTAGTGAACATGAGGGATCATTAATGTCTTAAAGTGGTTATTGGGGGGTCAGATAGCTAGAGGCCACCTTAGTCTGAGTAGGTGTAAAGATGATAAAAAAACATTTTTAAAAGTTCTTTATTAGGAGTAAGATGGAGATCGAGTGGTACAAATTTAGGACAAATGTACTATTGTTTTAACTTTTATGTGAGTCAGTGAAAAGTGACTTGTATACATAGAGGACTTGAAGTAGATGATTAAGGATAGGGTTGCATTCAATGAATGGGGAAATCAAATGAAGAGAATCTTTAGGAGGTATTGTCGTTTTTTGGGTTTTAGAGGGCAGATAGTGCCATAAAACTTTGAGAATGGACAGAGAAAAAGGACTGAAAATGAAAAGCTCTCTCCATATCTTGGGATGTGTTCTATCTAATAAGTGTGAACAGGGTTGTTCAATGGAGGCACCAGAACATGGCTTCTCAGGGCATTACAACCATTATAGCCTCGGACACATCCGAACCTAAATTTGAGTTGTGAGTTACTCTCTTCGATTCAAATATAAACTTTAAATAACCAAATGTGTTGATTGAGAAATCAGTTAAAACTTAAAAGTAATAAATATGTAATACAGGTATTTTTTTAAATATTATTTATAAAGAGAATAAGTGAGAGGCAACAAGTGGGAAAAAAAGATAAAAGAGAATGTATGAAAAAAAGGTAATGAGGGAGTGTGTGACAAAATTGACAAGACAGAGTACATATAGGTATTATCAACCTTTTAATTAATATAATACATATAATTCATGAACTGAGTAGGAGGACGGCTCCAATGATGGAGTGGTCACAGCTGTCGTGGAGAGTTTCAATGAGATGAAAGTGGAAGAAGTGCCACAGGGAAAGGCCAGAGAATTGGGTCCGGACCGGCATGAACGTAGACTTCTTGAACTACGCATGCCTCTTTGATTTTTCTATTTCATCCTTTTTTCCCCTCAACCCAAGCGAACCTAATGGAGGCACTAGAACGTATATGGCTTCTGTACGTGGACGTTACAACCATGATGGGGTTTGAGTCTCCGTGGTACAGAGATACGTAGAAAGTTAGTGGTGCACAAAACTCTATATCCCTCTCTGATTGTTCATCATGCATTTCAACAGATTTCTAACTCCCACCGTCATGTGCGTCTACAGTATCATGTGGATGACCCCTTTTGACTGTAACAGTAATAAATAATGCACGAAAATTTTGATGGGAACCATTTTATTATGCTTGGAAATTGCTGTTGGGACCGGACTATGTTTCTAGAATAAAAATTACATATCAAGAATGTTTAGACAAAAGGGTCTTGATTATGAGGTTCTTAATATTCACTATATATATCTTAATCAAGTACGCCAGGTTCACCTACATCAAACAAAAAAAATCCAGAGTGGGAAGAAAATAGTGCCTTAAATATCTGCATAGCCTCCATGCTAGAAAAAACACAATAGATTATATTAACGACGGTATTAGATGATTCTGTCTAAAAAAAAAAACCGTCACTAATTAATTAGTGACACAATTCGGTTGCTAATTGGATTATTGCCTGTTATATATATATATATATATATAAATTACTGGTTTTGTTCTTAGGAGTTGCATTTATATCCCACAAGCATAGATCTAAGCATTATCTCAGAACCACTCAGTAAATGACCCAGCTTGAACTTACTCCATGATAAACCATGTCCTTCATAATTGTTGATAAGCACAAATCGTTGGATCTAGTAAGTAGATCTTATATTAAGAACCAGATAGAATATTGATGATAAGCCACAACAAATTGTTAGAGTTTATAAGATACATAAAGTACATTACTCGCATTCTATGGTCATAAAAGCTAGTCAAGATCATCATATTGCATAGACCACTTATCTGGACAGGAGGTCTCAGGCATGAATATGTTACAAACTACAATATAGATAGTACAAAAAATATATAAAATAGATTAAAGCGTTATGGCATAATCAGAATAACACTCAATTTCATCTTGAGATTTTGGGTTTGGTATAATTAATGACTCTGTCAGTTCTTTGTATTTTTAAAGTCGTTAAGTGTGGTATTATGGTAATTAATTTTTACTTTGTAGCATTTAGGTATTTTTCAACTATTTATGGGGTCCCAGTACAGCATCCTTGTTTGCGTCTATTTTCATAAAGCATCGCTTTAATTTCCTGCAAGTCTTGGGGAGCAAACAAGGATGGTCCCCCCCCCCCCCGGCTCCAAAGGCCACCTCAACGGGATGATGATGATGATGATGAAGAAACGTTAACCACTTTCATGTCTTACTATTCGTGAAAATTAAATGATTGATAACAAAACAGAATTAATTAATAGAATTCATGAAATGTAAACCATTTTCATGTGTCTTGGTTACTATTTTCCCAATAATTTTTTATTCTTTCAATCAATCATAAGACCTTGTTTGTATAAATACTGTGTATGTGACCATCTTATGAATATATACATATATATATAGCTACACTAGCACGTGTATATATTATGATGTCCTCAGCATGGAAATATATATATACGGCAAGTAAGCAAGAGATTGCTATGGAAATTTACAAACAAGTACTCTCAAACATATCCAAATTTCACTCAAAAAGGCTCAATTTTTCTTAATTATCACCGAATTAAGAAGTCAAAGATGAATAAAGTTAAGCAACTCTCTTATAAAGGAAGTGATCTTTTAACTTATTATTTTTATGAGTTTAAAAGTTACTCTATTAAGAAAATAATTACTCAAATTTTAAGACAAGGGTAAATTTTGGTCACTTTTTATGTACATTTTAATCAGTAACAGTATTTTAAGATCTTCAGTATTTAAAAATATATATGATTTATGAGGAGCTTCTTTGCTCATGCTTTGAAGTATAACTTGCGTGAATGTTAAAATAGGAAACTGATAGAGGAATATTATTGAACTTGTAACATTAATTTGGAGGTTGAAATTGGACTTGGAAAACTCAGTGAGTTCATTCTTATAACTGATGAGTTACGTTCTAGTGTTATTTTTGACCGTTGAAAGGGGATTGAATATACATAGAATAAATGTTTAATTAGTTTAAATAAAGATATCATAGAGATTATGACTAATGGTCGTGATCCCCCCCCCCCCAAATCTTTAATTTGCAGTCACAGTGATCTCTAGGTCATTTAACTTTCTTTGCGAAAAGTTCATTTGGAGTTTAATGGATCTTGTCCTTTACCTCATTCTCTCACTATTATTGAAAGATTCATCATGTGATCTGTTATTTTCTTAGATGGAAAGGGCTCTGAGCCCCACTCATCCGCTCCTGAGTTCGATCCCGGGGGGAGGATGGAGAGGTTTCTTCTGGGAGGGGTCTCCCCACATAGTGGGTCTGACCAAATCCCCATCCAGATTAGTCGGTTGCTCGGTGACCTGTGCCAAAGAAGCCAAGAGCCAGAAAAAGCGCCGGATATTGGAAGATCATATATCAAAAAAAAATATATCACTTGATCTTCAAAATCTCAAATCAGTCTTATTGTATATAAGAATATAGGTAGTGACTATAAGAGTATAACAATTGACAACTTATTTTAGTAGAAAATCACTTATTTGAGATTTTGAAATTAAAGTAGTATTTTCTTATCTTTTTCCCAATTTTAATTGTTATTTGTTGTTTTTCATACACTAATCAAGGCAAGAAAATGAGGTGTACGATCCCTTCTCTCTCCCTTCCTAGTTTTTCTTTTTTTACCTGTATATACCGTCACTTTCCTTTCTTTTCCAGTTTCCCATCTCAACTAATTTTAAATTGTTTTCATTTACAAGTATACAACTCCGCAAATTACGTCCATTCAGCTTAAAGATATTATAGAGATTAGGATTTATGGTCATGTCGTCGTTAAGGTATCTTAGTCCGTGTCATCATTAACCTATGTACATAAACATTTTTTTTTTTTTGTTACAAGGGCAAGCAAAGCTTGAAGATGACAGAATCTATAGGCTAGATCCTATAAGTGATCATGTGGTAACAATCCACGATCCAAAGCAAAAAGATGAATACATTCCATTGGGGGAAGTCCTAATTCCACATAGTCTTGTGGAACCCCATGCGCCATTCCAGCCAAGTAGTCTGCACAACGAATGCTCTCCCTATGAGTGTGGGAAATTTCCAGCTCCCAGTCGCTGTAAACAAGAGATCTGGTATCTAGAATAACCTCATACAAAGGATGATCAGGATCACAATGAGTGGATAGCAAGTGGATTGCCTGTAGAGAGTCTGTGAACAACTTGATTTTCTTAAGCCCCATCTTTTTACAAAGTAGAAGACCTCGATGGATTGCATGGATTTCAGCAGCAGTTGGGAAGGTATGACCTAACTTCTGTTGGAATCCGCGAATCCAGATACCTTGGTGATCCCGGATAACACCCCCGCAAGCAGCCTGACCATCCCTAATCACCGAACCATCCACATCAATACGATGAAATCCTGGATCTGGGGGATGCCAATGGAGAAGACCTCGTTCTGGAAATTGGAATATCTGATGGTGGTACCTGCCGTTCTCCACCCCTTCCGAGAGATGGTATAGACATCTGTGGATTATTCCTTTTGGATTGTCTGATACCCCCTCAAAGGCTTGACTATGTACATAAACATTTTGATCTTAATCATCCTTTTCTTTCTTTCTCTCTATTTTTTTTTTTTTTTTTTTTGCCATGACATGAACTTAATTTCTGAAGAATTATTACTACGTGGTGGTGTCTTCTTTTGTTTTTTTGTTTTTTTTTTTTTTTTGTTTTTGTTTTTTGGACCTGAGTGATGGTATCTTCTTTAATACATGCCTTTCTTTTTTATAAAAACTGATTTGCTATCACGTGATTTTATTTTAATATGTAGGTGACATTGGAGTGTTATCATGACTAGACTTGGATCAATTGGTCAAGTTGTGTGCAAAGTGGTGCCATTCGGTCTTGATTAATAATTACTTGATAACAAACACAGAAGATTAAGCGGCTAGGCTACTATATTAGATTAATTTGCCAAGTGATAACAAGGAAAGGGATCTAATAATGAAGGTAAGTAAAAAAGATAAAGTAAGCAACCTGATAAAAATAGTAATGAAAACGAGTATAAAGGGGATATTCATATTCAATGAAATAATAGATATATAAGGTTGTCGCCTCACTTGTTCAAGTTCATTTAATTAGCTGTAATTTGACCAAAAAAAAGGGCTGTAATAAAGACAGACACATCATACGTGTGTGATGACGGATGGATAATTAGGGGAATTATATTATTATGTAATTATGCGATTCCTTGTTGTAATTATGCGATTCGATATTCAGATGTGTTGTGTAGCTAACTAGTCCCACATTTCCTTTTCCTTTTTTTTTTTTTTTTTTTTTGACCTTTGATAGATTTCCCATAATTTGTTGGTACAATTTCTACTATCATCACTGACTAGCTAGGCGGTAAAAGTTTCTACTTCTATTTATCACTCCTCGGGGTCATAAATATAAATTAAAGTGCAAACAGAGAGCGAGAGGTAGATGCGTCAAAAAGATTTTACTCCATACAAGAGGTGGATCGTTTGATTTCATACATATAAATAATGATGTAAATAGGCCCTTTGGTCTCTTTACATGATTATGGTTGAATAAACCAAACTCCATATTAGCTGTAGAAAATTATTCTTGGCCAAGAGAAAACCAAGAAACGTTGTAAACCACTCCATATTAACACAATTAATTTTAATCATTTTAATTCCTCACACTATTTTCTATCACATGATTTTCTTTTAATATGTAGGTGACAGTGGAGTTTTATCATGACAAGACTTGGATCAATTGGTCAAGTTGTGTGCAAAGTGGTGCCATTTAGTCTTGATAAATAATTAAAGGTTTGAGTATGAATCCAATGGCTAAAAAATTGACTTGATGAAAACAAATACGGAAGATCATACACGTGGCTAACATATTACGGATCCTATCTTTCGGAGAGTATATGGGTCACACACACACACACAGAGAGACTAATATGCCATTCCCTAAAAAGCCCTAGCTCCACCCAAAACGTCCGTAGCTACCGTAGAACCATATTGGTGATCACCATCAGGCTCAAGCTATAGCCTTGAATGAAGATTATTGCAATAAACCAGACCAGAAACAAGAATCGATCCTACACAAGAATATCAAACTAGAAATCAAATATCAAATAAGGTTCAAACAAGAAATGAAAATCGAAAAAATAAAAAACAAACTGGCAAAGAAGATTGCATTAGAAACAAGAAACCAACAAAATTGCAATAGAAATCGAAGAAAGCAAACAAGAAACCAGCGAAATAAAACAACATTCACAATGGAAATCGAAATCGAGAAGGCATCGAAGGAACTAGAAGCCATCAGGAAAAGAAATCAGAGAGGAGAATAGGCAGGCTAAAATCTTCGAAAACCATATCAAGAGTGGGGATCTGTCATCTGCCACCGTCCTCACCTTCCACCGTCATCCTCTTCGCCATCCTCCGTCACCATCGTTCATTTTGTTGAGGGGAAGAGGCATGGCTTGGTGAAGTGAAATCAAAGAAGCATTGTGAAATTGAAATCGAAATCAAATCGTGAAGGTGATTTTCTGTCACCATAGATCTGCACGATCACTGGAGCCTACTTCGCCATCATTAAAGAACTTGGAAGACTACGCTGAAAAGCTTGAGGGAAAAATTGGAAAATAAAATGGGTTCCATGGCAGTGTAGCTAGTTCCATAGGGGGTCAGATGGAAGTGAGTTCCGTGAATTTTGATGGAAGTGGGTTCCCAAGTGAAGTGGCTTCGAGCATACCAAAGATACAATAATCTCAATTCCACTTCCCACCTCTCACTTCCAACGGGGCATGAAGAGAGAACAGCACAGACAAAATTCTATAATATCCCTCTCTGAAAAGCACTTGCACAAATTCTTATAATTAACGAGAACAGCACATACAGTAAAGCTAAAAGAACAAGACTGCAGTTGCATATCAAACGTGAAAGTTTTTCACAAGACAACCATTATTAAGAAAGAACCTGAGAGTCACGAAGAAGGTGGTGGTGGCGGCGGCGGCCTTGTGGCGGCGGTGGAGAAGGTTGCCTGTGGATTTGGGATCGGAGTACCTGATGACATAGAGGGTCTAGGAAGAGGCGGCGGCCCAGCGGTGGAGAAAGTGGCCTGAGCATTTGGGATTGCAGTTGCTGACGGTCTTGAAGAATTCATAGTTGTTTTTGGAGATCTAGTAGAGTATATGGATTCAGCACAGAGTGATACAGTTTCAATGAATGATGGGGTTAGGGGTTTTTATGGGGGGAGAATGGAAGAATTAGTGTGAGAATTTAGGAAGAGATATCTTCAAAAGGAATAATTGATATTTCAATTATTTAAATAATTTCTCAAGTAAGTTAATTGAGTGAGTATTGTTCACGTGGTCTTGTTTTCGGATATTATTTTGCCTTATTTTATTTGAATTTAATGGGGAGTGAGTGAGAGACCTCAGTATAGTTGGAGATAAATATCGGAAGCAGGATCATGGCTCTAGATTATACTCCCCTCGGTGCTAAATATAAGACCTGTTAACTTTTTTAGAGAGGTTAAGAAAACTAAATAAGTTACTTAATTATATCATATATTGTATATCAGTAGATTATATAGCAGTTTATAAATCAAACAAATTAGTTTGAAGAAAAACAATGAGTATACATATTTTAAAGTAATTTATTTAACTTCATTAACCTCTCAAATATATAGGATCGTATTGTAATCAATTCTCTAAGACAGAAAATCCAGATACACATATTCCGGAATATACTCTCCAATTTACTTTACGTTTTATTATTATTATTATTATTCCCTTATATTTTATTTTGGTGAATGAAGCTTAATGAGGATTATAATTAAATGGCGGGAAACAAAAAAAAATCGTAATAGTAATAGTTGTGGGAGAAAAAAGGGATCAAATAATTAAGAAAAGAAGCACAAATTCGCACGCATGGTGTGAGATATGAGCAAATCTCGGGGGGGGGGGGGGGGGGGGGGGGGGGGGGGGGCGGGAGTATCCAGTGGTGTGGGGTGTGCATGTCTCCTCCTTGATCAGATAACATCATTTCTTTCTTTGACTTGTCTTCTTCTTCTGCTTTTGAAAAAAATTGTTTTAATTAGGTGTTGGTACAAAATGACTCATTATTCTGGGGCCCAACTAGGTGAAGTTGGTATATTACTATGATTTGGTAATGATGAGAAGTAATTTACTAGAAACTGCCAAGGAAGATGCTGAGAGATGTTGTAATTGACTATCTGTTTTTTTTTTTTTCCCTTTTTGGGTGTGACTGTGTGACTGTTTAGATAAAATTTTTGTAATTAGTTGTTGCACCGCATGAACATTCCTGGTGGGACCACTATAATTATTCATTTTGGGTGGACTCAAAAAGGCGTAGATATCTCTACCTCCCTGAATCCAAAACAAAAACAGACAGTGTCTTGAGATAGTCGGTAATTAGAGGCATGCCTGCACAAAACACACGCGCAAAGTCCAAACCCTAATAATTATAATTATTATATTAATAATAATATTTCTTGGGACGTCTCCAATCAAATATTTTACCTTGGGATGCACAACACACGCACAAATTCTAAAATAAAACTAAAAATTCAACATGACTTGGCTTGTTGTCGCTTGAGCCTTCTTCAACGAGTAACAAACAAGCCTTGTGATTCAAGATTCATATTCTCTCCTAATTTTTTTAATTATTTTATCCTAATTAATTAAGTCTCTATCCAAAATACTTATGTTTTGGTCTCTTAATTAATATAAGCAATCTTCCCTTTCGTCTCTCTCTAATTTTTTCCAAAATATTTTACAAACCTCTCAACTCTTTAAATTTTAAGAACACATGCACGAAGGTTAATTAAACTATTCAGACACCTGACTTGGTATTATTCCAATAATGATTACATCATACAAAATAATTGCAAATGAAAGCTACATACGTTATTCCAATGCCGTATTTATGGACAAGAAAAAAGAACAACAAATCAAACCTAGAGGCATAAAACAAAACAAAAGAAATTTGAATAATATTTTTTTATTGCATTCTTATTCTTCCTAGGTAATATGATAGAAAGTGCGTAATTGCGCTATTTGCTTCCCTTATTCTTGATCAAGCCATATCATTTTTACTCTATATATATATATATATATCACTGGCACTTGATGATCTATCTGCATCAAGAGAATGAAAACCAAAATGAGATTGATCGAAGTCAGACATTAAAACATAAGAAGATCGGTTGGGAACAAGATTGTTACGAGACAAGAGGCTAATCAGGATAACTTTGAAGTAAGGTTATATCACAAGCTAATTAATTAAGAAGAATGATAATCTATAAAAATCTGTTTATATAGCTAGGCACTTACTGCAAAATTCTCTAAAAAATATAGAAAACATGTGAAATTAAAGTTCATTTGTTGCAAAGCAAATTCATTTTCATATGTCACGCATGTTCAAATTTTAATTAAGAACCTAGCTAATAACAAGCAAATTTATACTAGCTCTCATGGCAAACTCATGAAGATTTAATTTGGAGGTCGCCCTGAATTTGAAACCAACTAAGAACTTGATAACAAAACACCTTAAAATAACACATAATTCATCAATTTTTTTCCCAATGGAAAATAATTTATATGAATAAAAAAAGGAGTATATACATACACATGAACCTGAAAATGAAATGAAAAGAGTCATGACCGATTCATTGAGCGGACACTCTGAGCACTAGGGATTCGAATGCCAGTTGTAGTAGTAGAGTTGGAGCCCTGAGGTGTGTAACCCCCTACCTTAATAGCCAAATTTATAGTTCGAGAATGCGTCATTAAGTTGAAATAGAGACCAGTGGTTAATTTAAAACTTTTCCAAAACTTGTTTAGTACGGTCTCACATTCACATCTCGAATATAATTGGTCTGTCCAGTTCGGTTTCATTCATACATATCAGAGTGCAACCAAAAATTCCTGACAACGCTCAGGTTTCATTACGTAATAAAGGGTTTACAACGATTAGTTTCCCATATAGGGGATTACACAACACTATTCAATATATACAACATGTGCAACTAATCCCCAACAAAATATGACAACCAACTACCAAAATTAAAACTCCTAGCTAGGAGCTCTAACCGCCCTTTGTCACTTGCTTTTCCTTCGAACCGCTTGCCCTTGCTGTAGGTTAGTCATTGGAAAGAATGAGATTCAAAAGAATCCCAGTAGTAACAATTCACTTATAACATGTACAATCACAAAGCATGTAAGCAAATCACAACAACAACAATACAATAGCATTTCTGCAATAGCTTTCACTGCATTCACAACGGCATATTTCACAACAGCATGTTTCACAACAGCACAACAACGGCATTTCACAACGGCAATGTTATATCACGGCATATTCAATGAAATGACATACATGCAAGGCATCATACACATAATAAGAGAAAGAGTCACTACCTTGTTCTTTCCGCTCGTGCACAGGCACTGCTTTATCACGCGCAGGGCAAATGTCAAATCCTATAATTAGAATTACGGGCGACATGTTATTACTTAATCCAATTCTTTAATTCAAATACTCAAGTTGGTTATCATTAGGGACATTAATCAAATCAACTAAGGAGTTAAAGTGGTCAATTAACCTCAAAGACCAATTCCTAACCTCAAAGTTCAACAATACTACATTATGCCATTACATTTTCAATTTTCGCATAAGAGACCAAATCTGCCAGAATTTTCTCCAGACTTTGAAAAATCATAACTAATTCTACAAAAATTGAAATGAGGTGATCCCAAGTCCTATGGAAAGCTATTGAAGTCCTCTTCATAGGAAAAATATGAATCATTACTGGAAATCACCACACAATTCCAGAATTACACAAAATCCCACACTGCTCCAGAATTAAGTCCAGTTTCGACATCAAACTTTGGGCAACCAGAACTCACAGCTCAAAAAACGAAATGACACAAATTATATGTCCATTTTGAAGCTTGGAATGTGAACTTTAATACTGGAAAGTTTCACAATTTTTAGAGATCATTTGGTTATCCAAAAACACCACACAAGCAGAGTACCTCGCTGGAATTCTGTTCAGGCTGAAAACCCAAATTTACACTTTGAGTTCCAATGACCCAAAATTCACAACCTAGGGCTATTCCCACATAATTTTTCGTGTAGAACACAATGGTAACATCAAAATTAACAAATTCCCACTCATTCTCCATGTCCTGTTTTGGCAGAAAATTCAAAATAAATCCCAACAATTACCAACTTCTAATTTCAGCATCAAACTTATGTCAAATGGTTTCCAATCATCATAAACCATCAATAACATAACCAAAACATCATGAATTACCCAAACCCTTGTTTAGCCAAAATCAGGGCAGATTTACACATGCCAAAATACTCATCCAACCAACACAACCAATAGCTCAAATTGATGCTAATACTCACCTAGTGCTCCTCCTTAAGTTCTTTCTTTGATTCTTCAGCTTTTGTTCTTGCAAGATGGCTGAAAACTCCTCTTCTTCAAAAACAAAAACCATAGAAATGAAGCTAAGGAAGAGAGGAACAAGTTTCATGAAGGACTCTTGAGCCATAGATGAGGTTAAGGAGGTGAAAATCAAGACCAAACTCTCACCTTCACTTGCTTCTTCTTGCACCCTCGTGTTGCATCTGCAGCACCGACTTAGAGAATGAGAGAGAGAGTGAATAAATGATCAGATTTTCTTTTCCCTTATCACTTAAAGAGCTGACCGAAAAGTTGGGCATAAAGGAGAGAAAAAATGTGTGGTCCATATTTGTTCTTTCTTGCTAAAATCCCATGGTAATTTCTATTGTATAATTTATCCAATTTGGTCAACCTTTCTCTTTCCTACCTCTTTTGCCTTTGGAATTCTTGGACGGACGGAAAGTTTGAGAAAGTTGAGGAAATATATATGGATAATACTATCTCTCTTTTTCTCTTATATCCCTAGCCACCTTTATTGACTTTTCATATGGAAAAGATGAAATATACATGATATTAATTCTCTTTCCCTCATGTCATGCGAATTGTAGCCTAGGAAAAAAGATGATGATCCTTGGTAATATCTCCTTGAATAATAAAGTTAATTCCCCAATTAGCATGAGATTGTTGACCAAGTCCTCATCTTTTATAACTTGGTCCAATTGCTTCCATATGTCATATTTAATAGCCAATAGGTATTTTTCTCTTGGTTTTCCCCCTTGTCATACGTGAATCATGACCTTTTGAAGAAGAAAATGATCTTGTAAAATATCATCTTGCAATATAATACTTAGTTACCAGTTTTGCATGTGAAATTTAACTAAAGACATAACAAAATTTCCAGAGATAATTCTGTCATTAATCCCATCATCTATTATGTACATTTAGTCCTTGAGTACATTTTGGGATATTACAAGGTGGCTTAGTGACAGGGGCAAGAGCTTTTGTAATATTAATGTCTTTTGAAGAACTCATGTTTCTTCTTCCTTCACAAAGCTTCTTCTTCAATATGATAATCAGATAGCTAACTAGGGTTTGCAGTGAAACTCATGAACCAGATACATGTATTTATAGACATGGCTAGTCAAGGTATGATATGATCGATGTTCGTTGATGAACAATATGTGAGAAATTTAAGGAAATTTGAATGAGGTAATTAACCAAGTGATTGTTGAGGAAATTTTCATACAAATACTTAACTCTTGCGTGTATATACATTAATCCCAGTATTATTCGATACTTTTTCTAGATCTTTTTATTATCTAGTATCTAAACAATTGATTAATCTGAACTGAGGGTTTGTAACTATAATGTCTCTCTTCAAGGGTCTTTTTTACAAGGTAGGATTCAAACTCGGTCTATAAGTATATCAATTACTATTGGGTGATTACTGTATGAAACTTTTAACTTCTGTTAGAATTGGACTTTTGAAAACCGATTATGGTTATAATGCAAGTCTTGATATTCTTCAACTTTAAACCCCCACATCAGGCGTTACATTGTTAATCATGTTTACACGTAGTGTAATTAATTAATCTGATGCTCAAAATGCTTATATATATATATATATATATATATATATATATATATATAAATAGTGCATGTTTATTAACTTTTCGTTTTGATCTTTACAATGTAAAACGCTAATTGATTTGAACAACAATGTAATTAACTACTACGGAGTATGACCCTTGTCCATTCTGGTTAAGTGGATGTTATAACCCCATTTAACATTTTTCAGTTTAATTCATCAGTTTTCCCCATATATTTTAGCCGAAATAACTTCTTTCTTTCGATTTTGCCGTTATGCAGTTTTAGTCTCTCCCATCAACACGGAATTAGTTCATTTCGTTTAACATGAAATTCAACATCAACCTTTGACTCTTTATATGGAAATTTATATCAAGTTTCTCAATTTTTTGCGGTATTATTGAATTATATGCCACGCAAGATGCTTGATTGCATTTCTATATAGGAAAAATTTAAGCTGCTTTTTACCTTAAAAAATCAAGTGGGTTTCATGACGAAATACAGCGTATTACTATGATAAACTGAAACTCATTATAAAATTAATTTCTTGTTCGAAAGTAGAATAAATTTGAATTATATACATATATTATATTTGCGTATATGCTGACAAAAAACAACTATATTATTACATGAGTTGGCAACAATGGGAAGTAATTTATTGGAAATTGGCAAGGAAGGTATTTATATATACACACACAGGCAACTATTCAATACTTTTTTTATTTGATTAAGGGTATGTAAGCGACTTTGGACTTTGAGACTAACACATTTTGACGTTTAAAATGTGAAGAGTTTTCACCTCTCGTAAGAAATATGCTTTTCGAAATTTAAATTTGTAGTGTTTTCCTTATAGGAATGAAACATCTTATCATCTCAACCAATTACTTGTTGATAACAACTATTCAGCACTTTAATTTGCTTTTACCGAAATTAATCGTACACACTTTGTAGGTGTAATATTTATAATTTATAATTCACAACATATGTATACAAGTGCTTAATTCTTACTGAAATTTCGTTAATTAATTTACTTACTTTAAACCAAAAAATATATAATTAACGTCATCATATAGCGTTCGATTTCTAGTAAATTTTCATGCCCTTGAAGAATATTCGTGGAAATTAAATGATTGATAATCCTTCGCCCCGGAAAAAATCTTAATTACGTGTGCCTTAATTAACAATGTCTCTGAGTTACTACTTTCCCATTGTCTCTTGTCTATATAAATACTATGTTTGTGACCACCTTGTGAAATATATATATACTCCACAAGGTCTTGGAAATACCAGTATATATATATCGCTACACAAGTACGTGTATATATTATGATCTGTTGATCTGTTCAGCATGGAAATACATATATGCCAAGTAACCAAGAGATTGCTGAGGAAATTTACACACAATACCCTCAAACATATCCTTTTATGGTTGGGACACAAAATTCACTAAAATTTCCAGCAACCTCATAATTCTTCGTATATGTCTAAGCATTAATGCTTAAAGTGGCGACAGTACTGTGATATATTAAGATACACGTGTAAATTAATTCATGGGTTGTTTTTAGAAATAGTGTAACTATCAAGCTTTGATCTTGTCTTTGTACTTTGATAAACAAGTTGTCAAGTACGTTAAAAACAAAGATGTAAAGGGAATAAAGAGATTGATGGGTATGCTTACATGATAATCCACTAAAGCTGGATGGTTTTTTTGGGTCGAAAAAGCTTGATAGTTACACTGCAAGAAAATAAAAAGAATCAATTAAAAATCTAAAAAAGGTTCAGAGTCAGACAAGCATAGAATCATGCATGTGGTCTCAGCAATATAGTCAGTGAATGAATTCCAACGATTGTGTATATGTTTGCCAGTGAGGCTATTTTTATTGTTGTATTGAATAAATAATAGAGAGGGTGACCAAGTAAGGTTGGTGCCATATAATCTAATCATAATAATAACAACAACTTTAAAGGGACCAATTATATTAATTTCTAAATTAAATCTAATATACCAAGATTTGAAGGTTGAATATATATATATATATATATATATATATATATATATATATATATATATATATATATATATATATATATATATATATATATATATATATATATATATATATATATATATAATAATCCAACATGAGTTGGCTTGTGGTCTTGCAGTTTAGCCTTCATAAATGTAACTAACAAGCCTTGTTCTTAATATTCTCTCCTAATTAATTAACTATCTAATCAAAATCCTTTTTATATATTCATTCATATTTAAAACTAATTGACTTCTTTCTTCCTTATAGCTTCTTCAATTCCGTTTTTTATTTTTTTCGTTCTATTTTATCTCCCCTCTCCAACTCTTTTATTCTCTCCATCCCATGAACACGTAATTCATCTTATCACTTTATTTCGTTTCACATAAAATTCAACTTCAATCTTTGACGCTTCATGTTAACTATTTAATTCAAAATTCTATACATTTTTCTCCTTTTGTGCTGAATTATGTCGTGCAAGATGCTTCGTTGCATTTGAGGTGAAATTAATTTGTGCTGTTTTTTGTTTAAAAAAAATTCAACTTTAACTTTGCTCAGACTTTGCACACATTTGATTGGTGGAATATTTACAAAGTTTCAATGTTAATATAGCATATGTCAATATTTAGTAGTAAAGGGGACGTGAATTCATATATTAATAGTAAGTGAATGTTTAGATTAGTCTATTTTAAATGATTTTGTGCTATATAAAATAAACATTCTCTCCAGTCTTAAATATAAGACTCAGTTGACCTTTTTAGAGATATTGAGAAAGCTTAATAAGTTAGTTAATCATACTATATGATATATGTCATTAAATTATATATCAGTTTATAAAATCAAACAAATTAATTTGAAGAAAAATAATAAATATAAATGTTGTAAAGTAATTTAATTAGCTTCATTAATCTCTCTAAAAAAGTCAACTAGGTTTTATATTTAAAACCAAAGTTAGCGTATAAGGAATTTTGTCTGGTAAAATGCAAAAGAACCTTTTTTTGAAAAAAAAAAAAAAAGTTATTATAGGGAGTGCCAAATATGCACCTAAGGATGGTCCAAAAAAACCTTGTGGAAGAAAATAAAAAGAGTAATGATTACAACTCATTAATGCCACATACACCTGAATTCTACTGTTTTTTTAAATTTTTTTTAATAAAATAATTTTGAGCAATTTTTATCATATTTTTCCAGATTCAAATGAAGATCGTGATCAAATTATAAAAAAAAATTAAATATGGAGTCAAGTCTGCTCTGTAGTCCTACTTTTTTCTAAGGGTGTGTTCGGGTATTAGCAAAACCATGGTTTTAAAATCCCGTTTCCGTAAATCGAGATAAAACTCCTCTCACATACTTATCTCGTAATCCGTAAAAGCTATTCTCCAAAAGCTAATCCGAACACACACAAGACAAGGAGTTCAGTTTTCCAGATAACAACGTAGTTAATCATAAGTGGTCCCGTCCCATGTTACACTATTGTCATATTTTAGATAGGTATTTTAAGAAATTAAATATGATTAATTAATTTAACTACTATCCTTAATTTCTTCAAAATTAGGTAACTATGTCCTATAATTAAGACCGGAGAGAGTATGTCTCATTAGGCTTTTCTTCGCTCTTTTATATAAGCCCCCCCCCTTCATTAATTACTACATATTCGAATTTACATTGGGAGATATGCCTATATTTAGTATCTGACAATGAGTCAAACATAATTACCTCTAATAGGAGAACACTTTTCTTGTGCCTGAAAAAAAAGAATGACTTCACCAAGAGATATCATTGAACATCACTTGGTTTGAAATAACTAGAGATTGAGGAAGCGATTCACTAGCTACTTGATAAATCCCAAATTTTATATACTTTATCCTATCTTATTCATTTATTTTGGGAACTAATTTAGACTAATTTGGATTTATTAGATAATATTTTGATTGTTAGCTAATTTTATGAAATATTATAAATTTAAATTAATTATAAGATTATTGGGCTTAAATTGTTTATAATTTAATTGTCTTTTTTGTGATTGAATAATATTTCCAAAAATATATGATAGATCACAATCTCATTTAATTTAATTTTTGATCTGAAAGCTCCCTTTTCTTCTCGTTCACCAATCCCACGATATTTCCTCCTATATATATCATTCCCTTCAATTAATTCACGAAGACACACGCACAGACAAAAATCTCCACCTCAATTCCTATTGTCTTCAATCTCCATGGCCCCCTCTTCAATCTCCATCACCTCTTTCTTCCACCCCCTTTGTCCATTTACGAAGACAATTGATTGAAGTTTATTCAAGCATCATCTCACTATCCATCATTCATAAAATAAAGAGATGGCAGTGAGTTTCATGAAGGAGCGACTTGAAGAGGAAAACTTCATGGCAGAGTGAGTTATTTGGGAGGCAATTTAGGAGGAGTATGGAGGAATTTAGAGTCTAGGATTTGTACTTGAAAACCATTAGGGAGTGTCTTTTCTTTTACTCCCTCCAGTCCTAATTAGATGACATAGTTACCTAATTTTTGAGAAATTAAGGATAGTAGTTAAATTAATTAATAATATTTAATTTCCTAAAATGCCATTATCTAAAATTTAAAAAAATAAGAAAAAAACAGTAGAATTGAGGTGTATGTGGCATTAATTTGTTGAAAGTATTACTCACTATATAGAACACATATGTATATTATTAAATTATTATTGTGTTTAATTATTATTGAGAAAGTATCAATACGGGGTAATTTGAGAATAAATTGACAAAAATTAAAAATTTTTCCTATAATTAGGACCAAGATCAACTTCTAAATATTGTCTTATAATTAGGACCGGAGGGAGTATCAATTTATTTCAAGTCGAGTTTATTTAGTTTTAAATAATTTTGACTTGTAATAATTGAGAACAATCTAGTTTTAGATTGTAAACATATTTCTTTTGGATTAGATTGATATTTTGGAATGTTTTGTGTTTGAGACAATTGCTGGAATTTTTGTTTGCAAACCTTTGGATTGTCAATTGAATTATTAATTAAGTTTTTATTATTAATTTAATTGTCAATTTGATTTATCCTCTCAATTGTTTAATTAGGGTGGTTAAGTGTCTAGTTGTTTAATTAGATAATTGTAAACTTAATTTCCAAAATTAATTTGAAATTTATTGTTATTGGTTTTACTGGGTTTAATTAACCACAACTTATTTCATTATGAGTTTTTTGGTGGAATGAGTGTTATTGAGCTTGAGGGTTTTCTATTTTTCAATTAAGTGATTAAATTTATTAATTTCAATCTCTCATCAACCTCCCTTTGGTCTAATTAATTAATTTGGGTTAAGAAAGTTAACTCCATGTGAATCCTAAGTTGTCCCCTTCATCATCATAATTGAATTAAATCTTTTGTCTTGTTTCTAATTAGTCTCTTTGCTTATGAATTTAATTCCTCTTTCACAAAACCAAAAACCCCCCAAAAATTGCATTCAAATTTATATAGAATAATTTCATTCTCATATAGGTTTTAGATTCATTTGCATCTTGCATTTGATTAGTTTAATTACATTTAGATAGTAGTGTTTTACATTTTAGTTTAGGTCTATTTCATTTTTTTTAATCACCTAAATTCAATTCTAAAGAAAACTCATAGATTGCTCTTTGAAAGAATGACATAAGCTGCCATTATATTGCATTAGTTGATTGTCCTATTTATTAATTGATTGCTTTAATAGCAGATACTCACATCAGTACTCGTTGCCGTTGGAAATGGATAAGAAATGAAAAATGAGGGTGAGCAATACTGATTAATGAGGTTTTATTTCTCGAATCCAAAGGAAACCAAGATGATCGAGTGCTTGATCTTTCCTTTTCATCATCCCCCCCCCCCCAAATGTTATTTTCCAATTACCCTAATCTCATTTATGATTTAGGGTGATATATATACATAGATATACCATAAATAAGATTAGAATACAGAAAGTACCAGAAAAATAACATGAATACAATTAAGAAATACCATCAATTTGTTAGATGTTACTTTGCACCCCCCAAAACCACAAATTAAATATATTCTCAACCAAAATGGTAATCATTGAAGTATATGTAAATTTTAATTATTTTACCGTTTATCTCTCATTTTCAAATTCCAAAAGAAAAATGATGGGCCTTCTATAATAAACCCATTCTTCTGCCATGAAATGTTCATTTCTGATATCAATAATATGGAGAAGTACGAGAAAGCCCAAACAGAGGAACGGCAACGTTACCTTGTAATGAGGAGGAAGCTACCATCTCATACACTAATCAAGGCAAAGTTAGTTCACGTCCAGAGGTGAAAAATGTAACAAGGGGAGAAATAAATATAGAAAAACCAGTGAAGTCTAAACAATTAAACTATCGAACAGTGAAATTACACTAAGCAGCAGGTTTGGCTGATTCTTCGGGCAGATCATCTTCATCATGGTATATGTTCTCAGCCATCTGCCATATCTGGAGTATGTTGTCCTCAGCCACACTTGCAACAACCCAGTCTTCACATGGGTTCCAAGAGAAGTCAGATATTTTACTTGTGTGACCCCCATGAATGAACAACAGTTCCGGAGGGCCGTCTTCAGCATCTTCTGGCGTCTGCTCTTCATCAATCCTATAATACACAATTAATTAGTCACCCAGGCAAATATTCTGGCTTTAGCATTAGGATATCCATGAGTTCCAATGTTTGCAATGATCCCACTTACAACCAAATATCAATCCTTTAGGAACCATTTTAAACATCTTGTTTTTTACCCAAATAAAAGCAGCTTCACAGAAACGTTCATGAAGATGATAGTGAACAAAGATAGGCCACATTCCTACTAATAAAGACAGTGTAACAACACTAAAAGGAAGCACAAGTAAGGCTGCAGGTGCGGATCTACAAGACGATATAGCCTAAAAACAAAACTAACAGACAGTGTTGAAAACTGATGAATCAGCTCTACTGTTCTTTGTTTATATTCAAGCATTCGATGTTCAAAATGGCCGCGCACCACTTGGAGTTATTTCAGAATTCACAATAGCAAAGTGCAGTAAACCAGAGGATGAGAAAGTGAACAGATTAAGGGATACCTGCTAAGATCCCACACCATGAGTCTCCTACCAAGACAGCAAGAAGCCAAAATAGTCTCATTTTTCGGATTCCAGCCAACCTGGAAAACCTCCTCCCTGTTGTACATGTATATAAATGCATTTCAACAATTGAAGAATATAAATACATCTGGAGTAAATATTGAAAGCATTAGAGGAGGAACGTTACTTGTGACAATCAAAGGTATGAAGAGCAGTATTGATCTTGCGTAGATCAAACAATTTCACAGTCTTATCAGTAGATCCGGTAGCTACAACCCATTCATTAAAAGAATTAAAAGCTAAGCAGTTAACCTACAAAACAATCCCAAATAAAAACCTATATCAAAATTTGCCAAAGATGTTAAAATTAAAAGAATTAGAAAGCAGCAAAAGTGCATTGAAGAATAACACAAGGAAGGTAGAAATTTTAAAGGGGAAAATCTTATCCAAAAGCAGAGCATCAAAAGCCATGGAAGTGAAATAGCACTCTCCAATGTACTCCTGAAGTTAAGGCCACTGTTAATTTAAGCAGTGATCGAAACTCATGCATTTTGCTCACTGGCTTTGCCATTATCAATAACAAGTCTTTCCAACTTTTGAGACAATGACACAAGCATCTCTACTGGTTAACTAATTTCAAAATATGGGCACACGGAGGACTGATGTCTCATACAAATGATAAAGAAATTGAAGCCATTGTTAGAATGTTTGTAAGCTCAAATAGCTTTTTTCACACCTCGAACCCAAAGGGCTCTCATGTGAAGTAGCACCATAGAAATTATAACGAATCTATTCACAGTCTTGATAGCTTAAACTTTTGTGTTCAACAGGTCCTTGATAAATGTATACATTATAACAAAGGCAAAGTGCTTCAGCTGCCATGAACAATTTGAACAATAAACCGAATTAAATTCAAGGGCTGAAATTTGAACTCAAAACAGGGAAAGTCATGACTGAAATAAATCCAGAACAGATCAAAGCAATTAATTCAGGGCTGTGATGATTTGGGAACGGAGGATGCTTGGGTATGGAACAATGAAGGGATTGGGGCTGCTCTCTTCTCAGCTCTGTGTAATTCAATTCTGTTTTTAGCTCTAGCTGCAGCGCCTCTCTCTCTCGATCCTGACTCCCGTCAGCTCACTACCTCTGCTCTCAGCTCACCACACGCGGCTCTGATCTCTCTGTTGGTGGTGACGGAGTGATGCTCGCCGGCGGCCTGTGGTGGTGGATGAGCCGCATGCGAGAGAGAGGAAGAAGAAGGCGAAGTTTGAAGATGAAGATGCGAGGTCCAGAGGCGTGTGTTGTGTGGTTGTGTCGTCTTTGTATAACCTCTCTGCAATTTCAAATTCCCCAATTAATTCAGATCTGACCAACAATGCCAAAACGCTGTGTTTCAATTCGTGGACCAAACTGGCATTTTCAACATTGGTGGGACTAATTGTCATTTTCAAAATTCAAAATCAAAACTGCCATTTTCAGTTTTAATCCAATTTTTCAAGTATTTTCAATTAAAAACAATTTAACCAACATCAATTATTCTCAGAAAAATCAATGGGTAAGAGTCATTAAAATTATTTTGACAATTTTTTCCTTTTTAGCCCCAATTTAATATTTTTATTCTTTTTTTTTTGTCAATTTAATATATTTACTCTTAATACCAATTTAATCACAAAGAATGTATTTTAAACTCTATAAGTATAACAAGATCCTAAAATAAAGTACAAAAATATATAATAAAATAAGAATTTTTCAATACCCTTCATTATACTGAATGTCCTCCATTGATTGATTTGAATGAAGAAAGATTACAAATAATTAACTATAACATTGAACCATCTATATATATTAACTATTTATTTAGATTCAGATTAATTAATGCAATGCGATCCATGTGAAAGTTTTCACACAAGATAATACTATATATATACTCCATCTGGTCCTAATTATAGGATATATTTATCTAATTTTGGAGAAATTAAGGATAGTGGTTAAATTAGTTAATCATATTTATTTTCCTAAAATGTCCTTATTTAAAATTTAAAATGGCATTCAATTACGTTACTTTTTTGTTTTTTCTTGTACCTCTACTGTCTCACACAAGACTTCTCCAAGCTCTCACACAATCCGGAGTTGTCGATCTCCCTCAACAACTTCTAATCTACTCTTATTAAATTATTATTGTATTTAATTATTATTGAGAAAGTATCAATAGGGGGTATTTTGGGAAGAAATTGACAAAAATTAGAATTTTATCCTATAATTATGATCAAATTCAACTCTTAAATATTGTCCTTAGGACCAAAGGGAATATATAGGTATTAAATTAATTTTGAAAGAAAGATCCGTCTATGAAAGAGAAAGAGAGTTTTAAATTAACTTTAAAGGTTGAAAGAAAGATCTGTCTATGAAAGAGAAAAAGAGTTTTAAATTAACTTTGATGGTTGAAAGAAAGATCCGTCTATGCGATCCATTGGTTGAGACCTGCTTTGTTCTCTTTTCATGAGAGAGGTGGAGAATAGAGCCTAATAAGTGACAAGCCTAGCCTTTTCAAAATCTTTTTTTTTAATTAAAAAATTACTCTCTCAATGATGGAACGCGGTCACACAAGAGGTGCTTATCGCCTGCTTTAATTTATGCTGGCGTTCTGGACGTACGTTTTGAATCATGGATCACCATTTACGTGGACATGTTTTTCATTATCGTTTAATTTGTATTTATATTTATTATTTAATTTTTCTCTAAACTAATTTTCTCGACTTATAAATTGATATATAATCTAATGGTACACAACATATGATAAAATTAAATAATTTATTTTATGTAATAAATTACTTAATAAACTCTGAAATTTAATAAACTGTTTTTAATTCTAATTAAATAAATTATATTCTTTGCAAGACGACAAATATACTATCTCAAGTTCTAAACATAAGATCTAAGTGACTTTTTTGGATATATTAAGAAAAGTAATTAAACTACTTTAAAGTATTAATATTATTATTTTTCTCCACACTAATTTGCTTGACTTATAAACTGTTATACAATATAATTATATATAACATATGATATGATTAAACAACTTGTTTAGCCTTTTTAGTCTCTCCAAAAAAAGTCAACTGAGTCTCATATTTAAAACTAAAGAGTATAAAGTTAGGAGTAAAGCACTTGGTGCATTGTCCTAATGAATACAAAACGTTCTATCCTCCACAAAACTGGTTTGACATCCCTTTCAATTAAAAAAAAATAATGTTTGCAAAAAAAAAAAACAGTCACTTCACTCTAGTTCTTGGATTTGCATTTTTTAAAGTTGTTTCATGTACAAAATATTTTGAAGAAAGGAATAAAGTTTTGATAAAAAAAATAAAATGATATATTAAAGAGGAAAGTATTTAAAGTACAATATAAGCAAATAAACACAGGAAAAAAAAAAAAGCAAATAAACAAAAAGAATGATTACATAAATGCTGGGAAAAAAAACTAAAATTCTTGAAAGAACTGGAAAAAAAAACAAGTTAAACAATCATAGTAATTTTTTTTTGTGAAATTATATATCTTGGTATCATATTTTCTAACTTCACTTTTTTCACTTATTTTTAATTTTAAATATCTTGTTTTTTTATAGTTAATATAAGTTTTTTCTTTTAAAAAAGAACTTATAAAATCATTAATCTAAATAAGTTTTGACTTATTGAAAATCACTTATTCAATCGTTCATCCAAACATAAATAATATTATATAAACTAATTTTTCTAAAACGTTAATTTTAATAAATCAGAATCACAATAAATCATTTTTCTTACTGTTATCCCAATCATAAACTATGACATCTGCTTTTTTCTCTTTTCCGTTGAGAAGGACAAAATAGAGCCTGACAAGCGACAAGCCTCAGCCATTTCAAAATCTTTTTTTTTTAAAATAAAAAATTACTCTCTCAATGATGGAACGCGTTCACACAAGAGGCGCTTGAATTGACTACCTTAATATATGTTGGCATTCTGGACGTACGTGTTGGATCATGGATCACGATTTACGTGGACTTGTTTTTCATTATCGTTTAATTTGTATTTATATTTATTATTTAATTTTTCTCTAAACTAATTTACTTAATTTATAAATTGATATATAATCTAATGATACACAATATATGATATGATTAAGTAATTTATTTTACTTAATAAATTACTTATGAATTGACTCCACAAGGACATGACATACCACACTACAAACAGAGGAACGAATTTAATTTATTGTGACAGCTAATTAATGAAAGAGCGAATATAGTACTACGTACATGCGGTTTCATTTATGGCTTCAATATGTCACTGGAACGAAAGAAAACGAAAAGCGATGAGATTGGAATGAGATCAATGAAAAGATGAAAAGAAGACTTAGACTGGTAGGGAGTTGTTTATACTTTATAACGGTAGGCAGTCGATGATTTGGTCTTGATTAATAATGAAGGATTTGAGAATCAACACAATGGCTAATAAATGACTTGATAATGGGGGCTAATGGGGGCTTGGTCTCCATTAAAGTTATAGGGAATGAAATATAAAATTTGAATATTTGGGGGCTTTGGGTCACTGTCAGTGACATGCAGTTATACTTCTTCTCCATTAGCGCCCTTTGGGTCAAGCTTCATTTTTCTCATTGACTTTCTACTGTCCTCATGACACCTGTTTGATTTTTATTGGGAGTATGTGTGTGTGTAACGTGCTTTATTTTTGCCTTTGATAGATTTCCCATAATTTGTTGGTAAAATTTCTACTATCATCACAGACTAGCTAGGCGGTAAAAGCTTATACTCCTATTTAATATTTATCACAGACAAATGAATTGTTGCCTTAACTGTTATGTGCGTGAGACAGTGAAAAGCGACTTATATGTATAGAGGACTTGAAGTAGATGATTAAGGAGAGGGTTGCGTTGAATGAATCGGAAAATCAAATGAAGGGTTTGGCTTGGGCTAGGGTTTTGATAACATGACCGGTTACCAATTGAACCTTGATGCTGATGGAGATCGAGTGGTGCAAATTCAAGACAGATGAATTATTGCTGTTGTAAATAATTAATTAAGTGTATGTAAATATGTTTTGTATTTTTTAGATATTGATTAGTTTATTAGATAAGTATAATATTCCAGTTGTACAGAACATATGATGCCTATATAGATGCATAGGCTCTTTATATTCACAGCTCATTTAATTCTTCAATGTGAATTATCATTCATTCTTTTTGGGCCTATCAAATTATCAATTGCTTTAACTCTTTTTTTTACAAATTAAATAATCAACAATATAATTTTGTTTTTTTTTTCTCTTTTCATGATTATGGTTGAACTGTTGAACTTGAACAAACCACAAAATTCTTATCCAACAAAACACCAAGATACAAAATTCTTAACGAAAACAGCAGATGCAGTAAAGCTAAAAAGAACAAGACTGCAGTTGCATATCAAACATGTGAAACTTTTTCAGAATACAACACTTATTAAGAAAGAACCGGAGAGTCATGAAGAAGGTGGTGGTGGTGGCGGCAGCCGCCTTGTGTCGGTGGTGGAGAAGACGTCCCGTGGATTTGGGATCTGAGTACCTGATGATGAAGGTCTCGGAGGATCTGATGATGAAGAGGCTCTCGGACGAGACGGCGGCCCTGCGGTGGAGAAAGTGCCCTGAGCATTTGGGATCCGAGTTCCTGAAGGTCTTGGAGAACTCATACTTGTTCTTGGAGATTAGAGTATAAGGGTTAAGCACACAGTGATAGGGTTTCAAAGAATGAATGATCAAGGGATTAGGGATTTTATGTTTTTGGAAAGGAAGGTTGGGAGAGTGAATGGGGCAAAACCCTTTTTAATTCTGTATTCACAGAACTTGAGTTCCATGGGAAGAGATCTAACACGCGTTTAAAGACGTGGTGGAGATTTCATTTTTCAATTCTCTCTCTCTCTCTCTCTCTCTCTCTCTCTCTCCCCCTACTCACTCTTGTCAATCTAGTTTTAATTTATTTTAACTGTGCATAAATATCAATTATTGAAAACAATAATTAACATTTATTCTGCAAACCATCAAATGCTGCTACACCTTACACGCACACGCACACGCACACGCCATTCACAACTTGAATAAAAGCAAAGGGCTTTCTGCGGCATGGGGATTCAAAACATGGGTTTATTCTCCAAATTTATTTTAACCTTTATCTCTTGCAAAGGAAATTAAAAATGAATAAATAAAAATGACTTCACCAAGAGATATCATTGAACATGACTTGGTTTGAAATAACTAGAGATTGAAGAAGCGATTCACTGGCTACTCGTTGCCGTTGGAAATGGATAAGAAATGAAAAATGAGAGTGAGCAATACTTATTAATGAGGTTTTATTTCTTGAATCCAAAGGAAACCAAGATGATTGAGTGCTCGATCCTTCTTTTTCATCATCCAACCCCCCCCCCCCAAAATGTTATTTTCCAATTGCCCTAATCTCATTTATGATTTAGGGTGATATATGTACATAGATATACCATAAATAAGATTAGAATACAGAAAGTTTCAGAAAAATAACATGGATACAATTAAGAAATACCATCAATTTGCAATTATTTTGTATGATGTAATCATTATTGGAATAATACGAAGTCAGGTGTCTGAATAGTTTAATTAACCTTCGTGCATGTTTTCAATTTTGACATTTACGTAGGAATAATCTTGGAACCATTATTGTTCTTAAAATTTAAATAATTGAGAGGTTTGTAAAATATTTTGAAAAAAATTGGAGAGAGACAAATGGGAAAATTGCTTATATTAATTAAAAGACCAAAACATAAGTATTTTGAAGAGACACTTAATTAATTAGGATAAACTAATGAAGAAAATTAGGAGAGAACATTAAGCACAAGGCTTGTTTGTTACTCGGTGAAGAAGACTCAAGGGACCACAACCAACTCACGTTGGATTTTTAGTTTTAATTCAGAAATTAATTACTTGGGTCCCAATCAAACGCTGAACTAATTCCGTGTTCAGCCTTCCCTCCCAACATAATACTTGTGAAGTGAAGAGAATACTACTAATGCAAACCATATTCCTAATTTGAAACTCAACATCAAATATTCAATATCCCATACAAGTATTGAGAATAAATCACCTTTCTTGAAAGTTCACCCATCTCAGTCAAACTATCCTTGTTAGGGACAATGCATTAAAAATCAAATACCAATCGTTGGTTCATATTTCAGGAATCAAACTATATATGATCAAATCTTTGAATCAGAATTATTGAATAACCAAAGAATTTGGATTTAGACAACCAACTTCTATTTTTTATTCAATAAAGGACTACCTAATCTACACCAAGTGGCGCCTAGGAGGGTAGATATATGCAACCTTACTATATAAATAGAGATTATTCTAAGGATTTAAATATGTGATTAAATTATATGGCACCAACCTTACTTGGTCACCCTCTCTATTATTTATTCAATACAACAATAAAAATAGCCTCACTGGCAAACATATACAAACATAATAAATCATATGCATGCTATATACACAATCGTTGGAATTCATTCACTAACTATATTGCTGAGACCACATACATGATTCTATGCTTGTCTGACTGTGAACTTTTTTAGATTTTTAATTGATTTTTTTTTTCTTGTAGTGTAACTATCAAGCTTTGGTCTTGTCTTTGTAATTGAAAAAAAAAAGGGCAAATCTCTTATCTTTATTTGAAGGTTTATTTTGATCATTGGAGGTGACAAGAAGAGAATAATATCGATATTATTTTGTTTAGTTTGGTAAAGGGAGTGAGACTACCTAGATTTATTAGTATAACTCCTTTTTCATTTATTTCAGTTAAATTAACTTCTTTTTCTTAAAAAAAATAATAAATAACCTAAATTATTGGCCCTTGCGATCAAAGTTTTCAATTGAAATTATAGTGGTGGAGGACAATTTTGATACGGATAAACATCCCAAATAGATAACTAGCCTAATTTTTTGGTATTACGAGTGCTTATCTTTATGATAGACCAACTTGATAATTGATGAATTGGAGCATTATATATATATAAAACACAATTTATTTTTGAGTAAGCAAAGGCATATATTTTGATGCATGTTTTAGCATAAACTGAACTATATATGTTTCCTAGTGTTTCACATTGTTATATGTAACCCCCTATCTTAATAACCAAATTTATAGTTCGATAGTGCGTCATTAAGTTGAAATAGAGAGCAGCGATTAATTTAAAATTTTTCCATAACCTATTTAGTGCGGTTTCACGTTCACATTTTGAATATAATTGGCCTGTGCAGTTCAGTTTCAATTATGCATATCAGAGTGCAACCAAAAATTCCCGACAATGCTCGGGTTTCGTTTCTTTAATAAAGGGTTTACAGGGCACATTGCCTATTTACAGTTTCCCATAAAGAAGATTACACAACACCATTCATTATATACAATATGTACAACTACTCCCCAACAAAATATGACAACAAACTACCAAAATTAAAACTCCTAGCTAAGAGCTATAACCGCCCATCGTCACTTACTTTTCCTTTGAACCACTTGCCCTTGCTGTAGGTTAGTCATTGGAAAGAATGAGATTCAAAAGAATCCCAATAGTAACAATTCACTTATAACATGTACAATCACAAAGCATGTAAGTAAATTACAACAACAACAACACAACACCATTTCTGCAACAGCTTTCGCTGCATTCACAACGGCATATTTCACAACAGCATGTTTCACAACAGCACAACAACGGCAATGTTACATCACGGCATATTCAATGAAATGACATACAAGCAAGGCATCATACATATAATAAGAGAAAGAGTCACTACCTTGTTCTTTCCACTCATGCACTGGCACTAGTTTATCACGTGCAGGGCAAATGTCAAATCTTATAATTAGAATTTCAACAACAGATTATTACTTAATTCAATTCTTTAATTCAAACACTCAAGTTGGTTATCATTAGAGATATTTAATCAAATCAACTAAGGAGTTAAAGTGGTCAATTAACCTAAAAGATCAATTCCTAACCTCAAAGTTCAATAATACTACATTATGGCATTACATCTTCAATTTTTGCATAAGGGACCAAATCTGCCAGAATTTTCTTCAGACTTTGAAAAATCATAACTAATTCTACAAAAATTGAAATGAGGTGATCCCAAGTCCTATGAAAATCTATTGAAGTCCTCTTCATAGAAAAAATATGAATCATTACTGGAAATCACCACACAATTCCAGAATTATACAAAATCCCACACTGCTCCAGAATTAAATCCAGTTTCAATATCAAAATTTGGGCAACCAAAACTCCCAGCTCAAAAAACGAAATGACACAAATTATGTGTCCATTTTGAAGCTTGGAATGTGAACTTTAAGACTGAAAAGTTTCATAATGTTTAGAGATAATTTGGTTATCCAAAAACACCACACAAGTAGAGTACCTCGTTGGAATTCTGTTCAGGCTGAAAACCCAGATTTACATTTTGAGTTTCAATAACCCAAAATTCACAACCCGGGACTATTCCCACATAATTTTTCGTGTAGAATACAATGGTAACATCAAAATTAAAAAATTTCCACTTGTTCTCTATGTCCTGTTTTGGCAGAAAATTCAAAATAAATTCCAACAATTACCAACTTCCAATTTCAGCATCAAACTTATGTCAAATGGTTTCCAATCATCATAAACCACCAATAACATAACCAAAACATCATGAATTACCCAAACCCTTGTTTGGCCAAAATCAGGGCAGATTTACACATGCCAAAATTCTCATTCAACCAACACAATCAATAGCTCAAATTGATGCTAATACTCACATATTGCTCCTCCTTAAGTTCTTTCTTTGATTCTTCAGCTTTTGTTCTTGGATGGTGGCACAAAACACCTCCTCTTGAAATTTTAAAACCATAGGAATGAAGCTCTCATCAAGAGGAACAATGTTTATGAAGGAAACTTGAGTCATATATGAGGTTAAGGAGGTGAAAATCAAGGTAGAAAGTCTCACATTTACCTTATTCTTCTTTCTCTTTCTTTGGAGCTGCTGCACCGACTTGGAGAGTGAGAGAGAGAGTGATGAATAATCATATTTTTGGCTTCTATTATCCCTTAAGAGCTGACCAAAAAGTTGGACCAAATGGAGAGAAAATTGTGGCTAATATTAATTCCTTGGTCATACATTTTTTTAGTAACTTGTCTAGGTGTAATTGGCACAAGAAAAGTGAGCTTTTCTCTTTCCTTCGTTCTTCTTTCTTGAAATGCTTGACTGACTTATGCTTGGGCAAAAAGGTGAGAATATCCTTTTATTAACTTCTCTCTCTCTCTCTTTCCCTTTTGATTGAACATCCAACATATGCATAAAGTCAAGAAATTATATTGATTAAATCCTAGCCACTTTTGTTGACTTTAAGTGTAAGAATATATCAATTAAATTCTCTTCCATTCCTTTCTCAAAGCTTGGACGAAATATTGCATAAGAATAGAGCAAGGAGGGGACGGTTTTCTTGTAGAAAAAGGGAAGAGAGTGTGTTGACTTGGTCTTGCATGTGCCTTGTGTCCATATAAGAGGAAAAGATAAGGAAATTGCTTTAATTATCTTCCTCATTACTTCTACTTTATAAGAGCAATCTTGGGCCTTCATTTTGTGTCCCAAATCTATCCTCAAGATCAAGTAGCAATTAACTCTTGATCATGGAAAAATTAATTAGAGTGCCATTAAACCCTTTTATTTCACTGGCTGTTACATTTAGCCCTTTGAATGTATTTTTGGATAATACACTATATATGTATTCCTTTCAATTATAAATATACGAACTAGTTAGTGAGTTTAATTAAATCATAAAGGTAATATCTCAATCCACTTTATCTCTCAAATTTACAATTTTTCAGTCAAAATATTCCTGTTATAATTGCACATATGTTAGGGGATTTCATCGGGCATTAATAATTTTAATGCAAATGATTAAAGAAGATATTTAAAAAAATTAATATACATGTTTTTACAAATAATTTAATTTAACTAACTTTTTTTTAATTTCTATAAAATAGTTATCAAAGTACATTAAAAACAAAAATGCTAAGGAAAGAAAGAGATTGATGGTTATGGATATGCTTACATGATAATCCACTAATGTCTTCCCCCTTTTGTTTATGCTCCTCAAAGCACTATTATATATGCTTCAAAGCACTCTTAAATATATATATATATATATATATATATATATCTCTTCAATTCCTCCCCTCTCCACACACAAATCTATGATTACTTGAATGATTATATGCATATGTTGATATATATGGGGTGTGATATGATATAATATATTGAGATAATAATTTTTAATTTTTATAATAGGACGACGAGAGATATAATTATATGCATATGTAACAAATCAACACATAAAAATTGAGCTATATAAAACATTTAGTTTCTAACAATTATTTTTAAAATAATATAAGGAATATACTCCTCTTGTCTTTAATATAAGACTCACTTTAATTAAAAATAAATAAATTACAAAATAGGTCTTATATCAAGGGTTGTAGGTAGTAGTAATCAAACAAAAAAAGAGTTGCTTTATAAGCTCAAGTTGTTTTAAAATATGTCCTTTCGAGTACGTCCAAAAGAAAACAAAGAGTTATTTTAGAATATTTTAAGAAAAAAGCTAGTGCAAGATACATGTATTGAAACATGTTACACATAAACACAAATATGTTTACCATACCAGATGCGTATTTGATATGAATATGTTTACTTTTACTTTCTTAAGGATTTTGATTTCTCTTATGTTAGAATTATCTCTTTCTTAAAACCAACAATGCTTTTGGAGGCTTAATTCTTGTTTTGCTGTTTCGTTTTCTCTGTAATGAGTGACCTTTGTATCTTTTTATTTACTAATGCACTTTGATATTTTATTAAAAAAAAAACGTAGGTCGTGTACCATGAATACACACATGCCTACTCCTAAATATACACTTGTTTAGATAATTCCAAAGCTGTTTAAAAAAAAAAAAAAAAAAGAGTCACATCAAATTTCATGTAACTTTCCAAAACACATCCAATGAGAAGAAAAATTGGACTAATCATAGCTTGTATAAAGTTATTTACTTTACATAAAAGATTACATATTAGTTAACATTACAACTTTTTTTTGCGAACATATTAATATTACAACTTGCTCATACTATTTAAAACAAAAATAAAAATGAAGGATGGTTATATATGTCAAATGATGAATTTCATTATGAGGGAACTTGTTTATAAAGGCCAAATTTTTCAAGTGAAATATGAAGTGATAGAAAATGATCAATAAATGCAGGTGCTCTCTATTTTTCTTTCTGCTTTCTCTCTTACATTTAGCACTTCACAAAAAAAAGCCTCTTTCTTTCTTTCCTTCTTTCCTTCTTTCCTCATCATTCCGCGGCGAGGGGACACGGCAACTTGCCATAATTTTCTTTTCCTTCGTTTCCGCGGCGAGATATTTACAAAGGTTCATATTCATAATGAAATTAAACTTCCTTCATCAATATTATTCCAATAAGTTGATGAATGTGATTTAATAAGCTGCAGGAACGTTTGAAAGAAAAAGAGAAACAAAGGCAAGTCTTAGGAGAAGGAAATTAGTTAAGAAGGGGGCTTGAGGAGGAAGAGTAGGGGAGATAGTAATCATATAAGAAAAGAGAAGTGAGTATGTGACACACCAAATCTTAAAGGACCCCACCAAAGAAGAAACCCTAGATTTTGTTGGGGAATAATGCATTTGATTAGAGCTTGTTGTCTCCCACATTCATATTATGTACTCCCTCCTCTCCTAATTATAGAATAACATTTGAGAGTTGATTTTAGTCATAATTATAGGACAAAATTCTACTTTTTGTCAATTTCTTTCCAAAATACCCCATATTGATACTTTCTTAATAATAATTAAACAAAATAATAATTTAATAAGAGTATATCAGAAGTTGTTGAGGGAGATTGACGACGCCGGATTGTGTGGGAGCTTGGAGAAGTCGTGTGTAAGGCAAGAGAGGTACAAGAAAAAACAAAAAATCAACGTAATTGGATGCCATTTAAATTTTAAATAAAGGTATACGTTCTCAGCCATCTGCCATATTTGGAGTATGTTGTCCTCAGCCACACTTGCAACAACCCAGTCTTCACATGGGTTCCAAGAGAAGTCAGATATTTTACTTGTGTGACCCCCATGAATGAACAACAGTTCTGGAGGACCGTCTTCAGCATCTTCTGGCGTCTGCTCTTCATCAATCCTATAATACACAATTAATTAGTCAGCCAGGCAAATATTCTGGCTTTAGTGACTAGCTCCATTAGGATATCCATGAGTTCCAATGTGTGCAATGACCCCACTTACAGCCAAATATCAATCCTTCAGTAACCATTTTGGACATCTTGGATGGGGATGAGCAAAAACGGCGTCACTTTTTGCCTTCCCGGAAGGCATCTCACCGTCAAGAGTGAAACGCACAGTTTCACTAATGTGGGTGCGGGTTGGACTATTTGGTTCTCGGCCATAAGGATTGGGCCTGTTCGAGTTTTAAGTAATTTCTTATTAATTAAATATTCCCAGATTTAGGCTTGATCTCATTTTCGGGAGCTGTTTCATAATATATTTTTTTCTTTCTTACAAGTTTTTACCTAATATCGGCCATTCTGGTTTTCGGCTCAATCAATTAAAAAAAACGCTTTGGGTCCTGTTTAGGTTCATTGGCTTTTTGGCAATTTGGTGTATTTCGGAAATCATGTATTGGGCCATTAAGTTTTTTAAAACAAGGGAGGATATTTTTCTAGTCTCATTTTGATTCATATTTTGGGCCAGGTATACATTTATTTTAATTCTAGTCAACTGTTATTATTCAATGTATTAGGTTGATTTTCAGATGTTATTTCGTTTCAATAAAGTTTCTTTGACTTCATTTTGTGCTCAATTCTTTGGCAATTTCCCTTCTTTTCAAGAAATTAAACATTTGATTAGTTAGTTGGGTTTGATTTTTGTTTCATCCAATAAATGGTTTATTTGATCAAAATACTTAAATGCTAATATATTTTTATGTGCCATTTCAGTTGTTTAAATATGGGAAAATCAATTTTGGCCATTTTTTTCATTATAGTAATTTTTCAAAATTATTTTGATATATCATTTAATTACCTGAATATTTATGTAATTAATTTTGGATAGTTTTTCAACTGTTTGATTTTGGCAAAATTATATTTCAGTTGAAATATGCTGAAATTGATTTCCTAAACAATTTTTGGATACATAAAACAATGGAAAAGTTATTAATTTAATTTTTTTTATCAAATTAATTAGTTAATCGCTCCATTAAGATGTGCATATGTTATATTTAATTTATATACACAAAATAGTGGGAGAATTTATCTATGATAATTATTTGGTCACATTTTGTTGATTAAATTAGTCAATTGAATTTTTGTTAAAGATTTATGCATATTTGGGATTTAAATGCACATAGTTGATATTTGTTATTAGCATGCATCTTGGGGAATGGAGAGTAGCCACAGTGTCCTTAATGTTGCATGTGTAAATAATCACTTATGGATTCTTTAAAACATCAACTCGAATAAGTGATTCATTAATTTAATCAAAGTGGGAAAATTTTGGTTATTTAGTCATTTTTGTTGATTAAAATAATTGTTTAAATTCTCATTAGGTTATTAGTGCATATTTATGTTTTAAATACACATAATATTCGCAGTTAGCATGCTTGTTTTCTGGGGAGTAGACACAACGTCCTCAGTTTTGTTGCATGCACATTTTTATTCACATATGGCTTTATAGAATATCCATTGTAATTAAATATATTATTATAATTAGTCTTTGTCCACAGATAGATAATTATAATTGGATACTTAATTAGGGTAGAATAGAATGACATTATATTTTCTAAGTAGCCCACAGGTAGAAAATATAACTGCATTTTAGATTCATTAATTTGAGATAAATTCATGCTATGCTAATGTCTTTACCCATAGGTAGATCTTAGTGATATGAATTTATAATTATATGATCTACATTGGTAAATATACACATTTTTTTATGGTTTTTTCTCTTTCCATTTATATTTATTTTGTAAGTATGATTAATTTTTATATTAACTTAGTAACATATGATTGTTCTCGATTTAATTGTTTAGTTTAATATAATTTATTAGAGATAATTGTTAAGCCTATAAGGAGATAAATAGTACTCCTTCCATTAGGATAAAAGTGGCATTAGGAAAGTTCTAGTACTTAATGATACTAACATAAGAAGTGGGGTAACATTATGAGATGTAATTATCTCATTAAATTAATCTCAATTAAGTGTCGTTCATCATGGGTACATAAGAATAAAGCAAACTCAATGGTGGCTTATAGGCTGAATGATGAATTTAGAAATTCTATAATTATTGTTACATTGTTTTGTTGACTATAAAGTGATTCTCCATAATAGGGTAAGATGCCTCCATTAATTTTGGTGGACGAAATCATTAGTTTATTATCTCTCATGAGCCATTACTTCTTTTCATAAATACATGAATGGATATTAGGTATTCATTGAAAATGTATATTTATAAGTTTTTCTCATACTTGGAAAAGAATGAGATTTTAAATTAGGGCTATCAAGCTACCAGCTCTACAGCCACAAAGTAATAGGCATATAGAGAATTAATGTACTTATAGTTAAAAGGCTTGATTTAAAGTAGTAATGGATATACACTTGTCATTGATTATGTTCTAATTATGAAATAATTCATCTCTCCTTATAGTTGACCTTTCATAATACTCAAATGTTATTTGCTTTATAATTAAGTAGTGCCATTTGATACATTTGGGGTATATAAAGCAAAATTGGGTGGTTAATCTGATAAAAGGATTACTGTAGTGAAATTAGTTGGAAGATATAGGTACACTACTACAAACAGGGCTTTTAACGTCCCTATTTTAACACTTTTAACGTCCAAAAATAGGGGGACATCTATGTGAGGGGCATAGTAAAGTGAAACTTTAGATGTCTCCAAAAAAAGGGATGTCTAAAGTGAAACTTTAGACGTCCCAAATTCAAAATAGGAACGTCTAAAGTCCCACTTTAGACTTCCCTATTTTGAATTTGGGATGTCTAAAGTGAACACTTTAGACCTCCCAAATGAAGAAAAGGGACATCTAAAGTCACTGTGTAGGGATTTTAGATGTCCCTTTTTTAAAATTGGGACGTCTAAAGTCACACTTTAGACATCCCTTTTTTTCATTTGGGACATTAAAAGGTTTTATTTTTTTTTAAAATGATTATTTATATTCTTAATTACCCAGCAAATTAAAATTGCAGAAACATAATTGAAGATGGATTCATAAATCATAAAATTTCCCTTACAAAATGGTAAGGACATCTAGCACTATAATCTTTTTACTATATATATATATGAGTGTGTGTGTGTGTGTGTAATAACAACAACTCATACAACCTAATATTATATATGTATAACAATAACCAGAAAGTGTCAAAATGTTTGTCACCACACAACTACAAACTAATTATTATTCATTTCATCAAAATAAATATACATATGTATTTTCCTCGATTTCCAAGCTCCAAACATACAAAACAAAAACATTATTAGTATTGCATAACTACTAACAACTAATTTATGATTGTGGCAAAAAAAAACAGTCAAAGGAAAAACACTCCAATAACTAGAATCATGTAAATAAATTAAAAGCATTATAATAATTTCACATTGCAAGTTTAACTTAATTCTTCATGTAAATTTATACTTAAAAAAAACCTGATGAAAGCAAGGGAGAGAGCAGCCAACGGTGTCTATGTGCTTCCAAGGTGGAGAGAAGACGTTGGAGGAGTTGTGTATGTACGGTGGAGAGGAGAGATACGCCAAAGGCTGAAAGCAAAGAAGAAGGTGGGAGGTGTACGCCGGAGGGTGAGAGCAAAGAAGGTGCTGTGAGAATGGAAGGAGGTGGAGGAAAAGGGAATGAAGAAAAGGAAGAGAGGAAGAAGATTGAGGAAGAGGAACTGTAATGAAGAAAAGAGAATAATGAAAAAGCTTACCCATGGTGTAGAGAAGACGAAGTCACGGGAATGAAAGAAAAAAGGAAATGAAGAAAAAAGGGAAGAGAAGTCATGGGAGATGGGAAAGATGGAAAAGGAGGGATGGGTTTCTGACATGGAAATGAAGAAAAGGGAAGAAAAGTCTCATGCATATCAAAATTTCTGACATGCCTTTAGAAGTCTTAAAGTCTTACTTTATGCGTTCCAAATCTTATTTGAAACACCTAAAGTCAATACTGTAGGTGTCCCAAATGGTTTAGGAGTCCCAAAAAAATTTGGGACTCCTAAAGTCAATACTGTAGGCGTCCCAAATGGTTTAGGAGTCCCAAATGGGATTTGGGACGTCTACAGTAAGTCAAATTTTTTTAATTTATTTTTTTGGTGTCAGTGGAAATCTTTAGGTGTCCTAAATAAAATTTGGGACTTTTAAACTCTACTTTAGGCGTCTCAATTCAAATTTGGGACGTCTAATGTTACGATTTTACTACTTTATTTACAAAAATGTCACCGCCTCTATGTTTTAGTCTCCCTATTTAAAAAAGGAACGTCTATTGGGATAATAATACCTTCCATCTGTAGTAGTGGTAACATGATAAGTACATTATCAGTGGATTGAAACTTAGTTGATATGTGAAGTTTCTTCATACTTAAACTCACCTAATATAGGTGGTATTGTTGCAAGAAGAAATATAATGTTAATAGACATGTTGGATGATATAGTTTCCTCTTAAATGACACACTAAAGATAATTATGTATATTTTAAATGAGATTCCAACAAAATTTATATCTAAATCCTCTTGAAACCTTAAAGGTTGGAAGAGCAGTTTAAAATGTACTCTTGCATAAAATTGTTTTATGAAAGAAAGAGTGTGGAAGGAAAATATTCTGAGAGACTGAAACTGTATATTTTGGTGAAAATGTAGAAATGTCTTAGGAATTTAAGCGAGTTGTCTATTTTATTTTACAGTTTTGTATAGTAATTTGAAATGTCATATTATTTAGGAATGCTAAAATTAGTGGAAGTAATCAAACTCATTGAGAGTGATCATATATGGAGGATTGCACCTCTAATTTTTGCAGAGCATTGGTTTTACATGGGATTCACCTTATTTAGCTTTAATCTATCAATAGATTGAATGGACACCAATGGTGATTAAAATTTCGCATTTCATAGCTACTATATGATGTACTTCAAAAAATTTAACTAGAATATAAATATTAAGAGTGACCGAAAATTCCAAATGAAGGTATTAATTCATGATAGATGTAAGGTAATCGACAACATAAATTTATTTGTAAATTTGCTAATATGCAACATTAAATAATACAAATAAAGTTGTTTGCTATAACTTCTCTATGAAGAAGGAATTGACTTAGCATGGTATTTCGTCTTCTATTTATGTATAATTCCTTCCATATTTTTATGGTAGTTAAATGTTTGTCTTGATTTTTAATGTCATTGGTATCTTTCCATTTTAGTCACAAGGTATATACATATGTGAATTAGTAGAAGTGGTCACATAAATAATAAAGAGAACTTAGTCAGCAAAATTGAGAGTTCATTTTATCATGAGCAAATCTCATGATAGTCATAATTGAGGTATCATGATGTGATTACATACAGGACCATGTTGAGAACATCATAAGTTTTATTATATCACTAGATTAGTAGGAGTTGAAAAATGATGATTCATTTATAGCTTGTGTATTTTGACTTAAGGTGTTATAAATGACCAAGTCACCATTGTTCAAAGTTGTGATATGACCGTGTTAGATGTGGTATTCTTTTGGAATGCATGAAGAGATTATTCTCTCAAAATATTTGAGAATATCATGAGTAACCTACTATCACAAGCATTTGAACATTCATGAATAATGGTGGTTGTTGAGAGTAACATCTATTATGAGAATATGATTTGATTGTCCACATGTTTCTGATTTCATCTTATTCCTTCTAATTCAATTTTCAAAGTGTAGGCTTGCTTAAATGTACGCATAAATGGGCAATGCCATTGCAAAGGAATTTTGGAAGGATCCTCAAGCATATTCTTACTTGAATAATAACTGAAAAGCTACAAATCATGTGGTACATTACCAAATGTACATTAAATTTCATGCTTTGATATATAGTAGAATGATTGGCTTTGTTTAGTTTTGTAAGATGTGTTAACTATAAAAGAGTTAACATTATGATACATCTTTATACTTGCTAAACAAGTTGCATCATGGAAGGGTATAAGATTGCTTAGCAGTCACTGATTGCTTAGTTCTACCATGGATTGCTTGACCTAGTCATTCTTATTGGAGGCAAGTTAATACAAGATTGCAAATTAAAGAATTTCATCAGAGGGTTTTGGAATTATTAAATTAATTCAAACCAATTAAGTGATATATGACCATAAAGTCAATGGCTTATAAACACATAAAGCATAGATCCTTTAATGCAGAGCATGCTTTTAGAGAAATCAAGGGATAAAGTATATCATCAGGGAAGGTCACATCTAGTGATCTAGATGAGATATTATTAAGAGATGGAATTCAGATTTAAGTTTGTTGTCTCAATTTTCGGTACCTAAATTATGAGATTTTAGCAAACTTTTAAGTTAGAACCGAATAAATATTTAGGGTTTATTCATTAAGTTTTTGACCCATTAAGTAAGAGTATTACTTGTAATGTATGGAAGGTAATACTCGATCAAAGAGGACTTACCGCCATAATTCCTGCAATATTGCTTAAATGAACCTTACTCACCAAATGACATCTGGTTGCGGGCCAAGTGGGAGAATGTTACATATTGTATTTATCCTTTTGTTTATTCAAAATTGTATCTATATATATTTATTGATTGATTATTATATGAAGGATATTCTAGTTTATTATTTTGATCAAGTTAAATATTTTAGATATTATCTAATTGGTTTAAATATTATCAGCTTAATATATTTTGGATAAAATTATCCCCTGATTGTGGTCCATACGTGATTTGGATGAAGATTTGGTTTAGGGTTACCTGCCTAGCTTTAAGCTATTACAAATCTTGATAGAAAGTTATAAATAGTGTAGGCCAGGTTTTAGAGTAGTAATGTGGAAAACCCACTTGCTCATTAAGAGTTCCCTGACGGGTGACGGCTATTCCCAAATTATCACTATGTCTCATCTTCCTGTTAGAAGAATCCTGAGTTATTTTCTTCTAATATATTTTTCCCCTTTTCAGTTTTTAGGTTATGAGATATAACATGCAGAGTTACTATGATTAGAGGTACTACTGATAAAGTCTTCCACTGCTACTAGTTATTTTAGAGTTTATATATTATGTATTTATGAATTATTTCTGTATTTATTCCAACAAAAGTTTCCACACAAGATATAAAAAGCGAGATGCTGAAATATTACAAAAGCATGTAGGAAGTTCACACAGGACAACGCTATATATATATATATATATATATATATAAAGAAAGGTGTAAATATGAATGAATTACCAGATAATGAAATATGAGAGCCTAGAAGGTGGAGGTCGAGCGGTGAAGAAGATGGCCTGGGGGTTAGGGATTGGAGTGCCTGAAGGGTCAGAGGGCTGAGAGGGAGAACTCATCTTCTTGTTGATGTAGATCGAGTAAGTACTCAGAGAAAGAGAGGAATATTTATAGACAGATTGATGAGAGAGGGAGAAAAAAGGCTGGGTGAGATTTGAGAGTCCATGAATTGGAGAGGGTGGTACCGGTGAGTTTATAATTAATTGCTAAGGGTACGGGCGACAGTGATATAACACGTACTAGCCTAATTCGCTCCCTCTCCTTCGTTCATTTTATTGTTGGTGAAAAATCTACGAAGTTTCAATTTCAATGTAAATGACACTACAATGGGATTGATCGATATACAGATTAATTAATTTACTTAAATTAAGCCACAAATATTTCAAATTCAACTTCAGCCTTTGACTACTTTTGTTACCTATTTAATTCAAAATTCTTAACCTTTTTAGCTGAATTATGTCGTGCAGCTTAATACTAGTTAACTTACATTATTTTGCATGATGGCTCAATGGTCACCATAACTTTGGGAACCAGCGCAGGGCCTCCGACGACCAGCGGTGTCGCCCACGAGATGGCTTAGGCTTATGTTTTTTTTAAGGAAAAAAAGTGAGGAGCAAAATTGTGAAAGAATAAATATTGTAAATCCCTATTTGGTCATGAGCATGTATTTAGGATTTTGGAAGTTGGTGTTAATTTTTTTTTTTTTTTTTTTTTTTTGCTTTGATGGTGTTAATTTTTTTTTTTTGAATTTATAAATTCAAATGATATTTTGAGTGCATGAAATTCCTCTTTATGACTTCAACAAATATTTTAAAATTTTACCATATATATTTTTGAATTAAAATTTTGTCACGTAGTACAATTTTCTTTCAACTTTTAAGAATATTTCATGATATTCTAATTAATTGTTCTATAAAGAAATTTTCCCTTATGAAATATTGGAAAAATCATTTTCAATTTTGAGGAGGTCCAAATATCCTGTAGACTATAAAAAGAGAAACTAATAACACATATACCATAAAAAGGTAGAGTATCTATCTTACGAAAGATTTGTTTCAAAGCAAACAACCACTTCAAAAGTGGAGGGCAGAGGGGGCAGGCCGCGAAGCTTGTGAAATAAATGCAGGAGGTCTCAATTAATGTGTGCCATTGACTCTTGTTTCCTTACTTCAAACTTTCACACTACTTAGCTCCCAGTTGCGTTATTAAAAAACCCTCTCCAAATACTATTAATTGGTTGGTACTTTTTTTCTTGGGCAAGAAGAAAAAATACCAACCAGAACTTTTTCATCAAAGCAATGGATAGCGTATAACTGAAACTTCCTAGTGACTTGATGGAGATTTCCTTTTTCATTAGTTATAAGACCAAAAATTTATTCCCTTTTTATTTTCGGAGTCAAATGCTTCGGCGTACTTAAGGTAAGCCAATTAAACCTGGCATGTTAGAGGCATGAGATTATCAGAATAATATATATATATATATATATATTCCCAGAAAAATATAACCAAATAAATTAACAAACAGAAATTATGCATTATACAGAATCCCATTGGTTAGAAAAATGGATCCTATCAATATTTTTGTTTTCATACCTGTATCTCTATACAGTATGTCCTAATCTATTGGTTAATTTGAATGAAAGAAAGATTACTGACTATAACATTGAACCAAATATATTAATCATTTATTTAGATTAATTCAGATTAATTAAAGCATTGGGATTGATCGTGTGGGTCCTAACAGACTAACAGTGCAACTTCAAACTTCACGGACCCTTCAAACTTACAAGGACTCGCGCGCTCACACAGATATATATATATATAGAGAGAGAGAGAGAGAGTGAGAGAGTCATATAATGAAGTATAATATAATTAATTCCCAAAATGATCATCTATATATTTCATTATTTTGGTCTCTCTCTGATAATGCTTTTAACGTTAATTTGAAAACATTTATTGTATTATTCCAATAAATTGAAGTGATGGTTATATCTCCAAAAAAAAAAAAAAAAAAAACTGAAGACATGCACGAAAGTTAATTAAACCATTCAGACACACAGCCTTTATTGTATTATTCGATTACATCATAAAAAGTGAATAATGTGTGGATCCTATATTTTGCGCCCAAGAACTGAACGACCAAAGTATCGCACAAATTCCCACGCTTATAGGGATAGTATTAGCTGTGCTGATTATCTGGCAGGCCAGGCACACAGAAATGACCACGACTACGTCGAGATAGGGTCTTCTTCTGCCACTTGTTCTTTCCTTTTTGCCCAAGACTGTGCTTTGGGCAGGCCTAATCAATAGGTCCTGAAACTCACAAGCTTTGCTTGCCTTTGTAATACAAAAAAAAAAAAAAAAGTATCGCACAAATCACGGACACGCTTGACGTGAAAAGTACGGTAACGAAACACGGTGAATCTGAGCAGAAAGTAATACGAGAGATTGATGAGAAAGATAGGAATATAGTATGTGCTATGAATGTGAATGAATTATAAGCTTGATGAGGTTGCAGTATACTTTTATAGAGAGATTTCTTGATGATAATGGTTAGTTTCACCGTGTGTGAGAATTGAAGGAGAGAGACAATATTTGTCGATATTTTTTTCGTCAGCGTGTAATAATAGCACACCCATGCACGTTACTCTATCACGATTGGTTTTTCTTTCTCTAGCCGTTTTTCTTTTTTCCTTTCTTTTTTTTTTTTTTTTTGAATTACAAAGGCAAGCAAAGCTTGTAGATTGTCATGGCCTATAAAGTAGGCCGTACAAAGTGATCATGTGGTGGTACACCACATTCCTGGGCAAAAAGAAGGATACAATCTGTAGGGGAAGACCCCAGTTCAACGTAGGTCTGGCTGTGCATGTGAGCCTGACCTGCTAGGTAATCTGCACACCGGATGCTTTCCCTATAAGAGTGGGAAATCCGCAAGTCCCAGTCTGAAAAAATAAGAGATCTGGTGTCCAGGATAACATTGTATAATGGGTGAGAAGTGGGACAATTAGACCATAGTAGGTGAATAGCTTGGAGGGAGTCAATGAACAGATTGATTTTGGTAAAACCCATCTGCTTACATAAATGAAGTCCTCTGTAGATTGCATGGATTTCAGCCGCAGTGGGGAATGAGTGACCTAACTTCTGTTGATTCTTTTTTCCTTTCTATAGTAGAGATAGTCGCACGTAATTAGTGCCGAAAATAATAGTCTAAAGCTCTCACAATATCTCCATTACTTTAATATTCTAAAGCTTTCACATTATCTCCATTACTTGTGTCTTTGAACGTTAACCATTATCATGTCTTTGAACAATATTCGTGGAAATTAAATGGTTGATAACAAAGCAGAATTAATTAATAGAATTCATGAAATGTAAACCATTTTCATGTCTCTTGGTTACTATTTTCCCAATAATTTTCTATTCTTTCAATCAATCATAAGACCTTGTCTGTCTAAATACAGTGTATGTGACCATCTTATGAAATATATATATAAGATGGTCAATATAGTTACACGAGTACGTATATATATATTATGATCTGTTCAACATGGAAATACATGTATGGCAAGTAACCAAGAGATTCCTGTGGAAATTTACACACAAATACTCTCTAACATTTCCTTTTATGCTTGGGACACAAAATTCACTAAAATTTCCGGCAACCTAATAATTCTTCCTATACGTCTAATCATTAATGCTTAAAAGTGTCAACAGTACTGTAATATATTAGTTTGTAAATTAAATCTAATATACCAATATTTGAAGGTTGTACGTATGTGTGTGTATATATATATATATAATCCAACATGAATTTGGCTAGTGGTCTTGGAGTTCAGCCTTCATATATGTAACTAACAAGCCTTGTTATTAATATTCTCTCCTAATTAACTCTCTAATCAAAATCCTTTTTCTATATCCATTCATATTTTCAAATTAATTGACTTCTTCCTTTGCTTCTTCCTTTTTTTATTTTTTGGTTCTATTTTATTTCCACTATCCAGATCTTTTATTCTCTCCATTCCATGAACACGAATCAATTGCTCTGATCACTTTATTTCCTTTAACATGAAACTCACCTTTAATCGTTAACTCTTTTTGTTATCTATATAATTCCAAATTATTTACCATTTTTTCTTTTGTGCTGAAGTATGCCGTGCAAGATGCTTCGTGGCTCATTACTATACTCTTATTGTCAAGCTCATTACTCTTATTGTCAACAGAACTAATTTGAGATTTTAAAGTTTAGGTGGTATTTAAGTATCTTTTCTCTAGATTAAAGCTGTTGGCAAAAAAAAATAAAAAATAAAATAGATTAAAGCGTTATGGCTTAATCAAAATAACACTCAATTTCATCATGAGATTTTGGGGTTGGTATTACTATTGATTTATTTTTTGATTTTTAAAAAAAAAATGAAGAGGAAGAAGAAAGTAGTTTTTTTGGAAGACCTGAATCAGATGAAATCAAAACCACCATTTCTTCAACCGAAAACAAATCCAAATGCAAAGTTGAAGTAGACTCTATACCCAAGTTCTACAGTTTTTCCGAAATCCAAACAATATATTGATTATATGAACAGTGGATCAGAACAAATGTGTAAACAACTGGCGATGCTTTATTTACTTTTTATATGAAAAATAAAATCACCAAACTTGGGGTTCTTTATTCAAATTTTTGCTGATCTCAACTAGCTAGCTTTCTGAGCTTGGCTTTCGAAGGAAATGGAGTAATTAAGAAAAGGTCATCATTGACATCATGGAAATAGAGTAATTATATCAGTCGAAAAGTAACACCTTTCTATTTTTTGGACTACAGTCAAAAATTAACATTGAATAATATAAGCTTGATGAGGTTGTTTTTTTATCGAGGGAGTGCATTATGAGAGAGGGAGATGAGCTTTGAAAATGGTGAGGGGCAAATGGACTGTTCACTTACAATGGGGTCCGACCAGATTCAAATTATGTTTTGCTTTATTTTAGTACAACCCAACCCACTACAGGTCGTAGAATAAATTTGGCTGCAAGTGAAATGGCCCTTCTCTCTCTCCTCCCCCCTCTCTCTCTACACTACAATATTTGGTCCCTCGTTCATTTTATTATGGGTGAAAAATTTACACGGTGTCAATATAAATGGCAGGGATGAATCAGAGGTTGAGATATGACACAGGCTAAAGTATACTTCAGTATTTTAAGTTTACATGAGGTATATTTTTAGTCCCTTAGCTTTAACAGGGCCTATGAGATGAGCCAGATTGTAGGAATTGGCTTGACGGCTGACCTGGGTAAATACCTGGGTGTTCCCTTACTTCACAAACGGAAGGTTAAGAGGACTTTTGCTCCGCTTCTCCAGAAGGTCAAATTGAAATTGGCAAATTGGAAAGGTAAATTCCTGAGTATGGCGGGCCGGTCGACTCTCATTAAGTCTGTCCTATCAGCTATTCCTCAATATCAGATGCAATCAACTCTTGTTCCGAAAGGGGTGCTCTCAGCTATTGAAAAGCTCAGTCGCGACTTCTTTTGGAACCACCATGAGGATTCCAAAAAATTGCACTTACTTTCCTGGGACGTTCTGAAGCAGAGAAAGTGTGAAGGCGGTTTGGGGATTAAGGACTTACATTGCCAAAATAAGGCATTTCTTATGAAGTTGTGCTGGTGTCTTATCAAAAAACCAGATACCTTCTGGGTGAAATGTCTTCGTGCTAAATACTCATGTGGTTCGACCACTGATCCCCTTGTCCTGAGGAGACGGAATCAATCGGCTGTATGGAGTGGTATTGTGGCTGTCTGGGATGATTTTAAAAAAGGTCTTGGTAAATGTCTGAGAAGCAGCAAGAATACGTTGGCCTGGAAGGAGTGCTGGTCTCCTGTGGATAATCCGCTGGATCTTCACATTGAAAACAACATTCACTTAGCGGATATGAATGCCACGGTGCGCTCTTTTGTAACTCATTCTGGTCACTGGGATAGAGCAAAATGGGAATCCTACCTTCCTAATTGGGTGGTAGATAAAATAATGTTGCTGCCCCCTCCTTCGGGCAACGAGGACGATGTGGTTTGCTGGAGGAATGCTCCGGATGGGAACTTCAGTGTTAAATCAGCTTATGACGCTATCTATCATCAGCAAAGATCCAGGCGCCAACCTCGCTGGCAGTCTCTTTGGCACCAGGGAATTCCTGAAAGAGTCAAATACTTTCTATGGCAAGTTTTCCATGAGAAGCTTCCTTCTAACGAGTTAAGAGTGAGACACAATCCGAGCGTTCTAAACACTTGCCCTTTTCAGTGTGATAGTGTGGAGAGTATTCTTCATATTCTGAGAGATTGTGATCATGCGCAGAGAGTGTGGTCAGCTTTAACTAACCCCATATATTATAGTATGTTTTTCTCTGGTAATTTGCAGGATTGGCTTAACTGGAATTCCCACCACTCACCCGGAAACAACAAGATGGCAAGATGGTCATGGCAAAAGGTCTTTAGCTCAACATGTTGGCTACTTTGGAAGAACCGGTGCAGACAAGCCTTTGAAGGATCTTCGGCTAGCCCAAAGGAGATAGTTCACAGATGCATATACCACCTCTCCGAAGGTGTGGAGAACGGCAGGTTTCGACATCAGATATTCCAAGTTCCAGAAAGAGGCCTTTTACACTGGCTACCTCCTGACCCAGGTTTCTACCGTCTAGATGTTGACGGGTCGGTAATCAGAGAAGGACAGGCTGCTTGTGGTGGTGTCATCCGGGATCATCAGGGTAACTGGATACGTGGATTTCAACAGAAGTTAGGATTCTCCTTCCCAACTGCTGCTGAAATCCATGCAATCCGGCGAGGCCTCCTATTATGTAAGCAGATGGGCCTGAGGAAAATCAAGTTGTTCACGGACTCTATTCAGGTAGTCCACCTCCTATCCGCTTGTTGTGATTCTGATCATCCTCTGTTTGATGTCATTTTGGATACCAGATCTCTTATTTATAGTGACTGGGAGGTGGAAATTTCCCATACCCATAGGGAAAGTATTCGTTGTGCAGACTATCTGGCAGGAACGGCGCATATGATTACCCAGGATTATGAGGAATTAGGTCTTCCACCTTTTGAATGTATACATCTTTTTGCTTTGGATCGTGGTCTGTTATCACATGATCACTCTATAGGAACTAGTCCTTAGTTGCTAACACTCTCAAGCTTTGCTTGCCTTTGTAACCAAAAAAAAAAAAAAAAGTATACTTTTGGTCTTATAATTCTATCAACGTTAATGTTACTAAGAAAACACACTGACGCAACAAATTCAAGTGATGACCAAGTAAACTTAAGTGATAAATCTTGTATAAGTAAATGCTATTAATCTCAAATTTAAAACATGTGTAAATTAAAAATATCTAAAAACCTCAATTTCATTTACAGGGACTTGTCGGTTCATTTTAGTTTAAAAATATAAATATAAAAAATTAAAACTTAAATATGTTTTGTCAATTACACAATCATTACTTAAGTTTACTGCACCAACATTTTCTGTTAACAATATTAACGGTATTAAAAATATAAAATTAAAAGACTAAAAGTATACCTTATGTAAAACTTAAAGGACTAAAAGTATATTGTAACCCACAACAATATAATGGGATTGATATACAGATTAATTAATCTAATTAAATTAAACCAAAAATATTTCTGATTTACGTCATCGATCAATATAATATGGCCATGACAAGAAAAATTTCCCTCCCTCTCCACCTCTTTTATTCTCTCCCATCCCATGAACACGGAATTTTGATCTCATTAGTTTATTTCGTCCCATTAACAAGAAACTCAACTTCAGTCTTTGACTCTTTTTGTTACCTATTTAATTCAACCATTTTTTGGAATTTTGATCTCATTAGTTTATTTCGTGCAAGATGCTCATCAGTTCTAGTGTACCTGAGGGATCATTGTCTTGAAGTGGTTGTTGGGGGGTCAGATGGCTAGAGGCTACCTTAGTCTGACTAGGTGAAAAGATGATAAAAAAACATTTTTAAAGGTGTTTTGTTGGGAGTAAGATGGAGATCAGTGGAATATTGCGTTAACTGTTATATGAGTAAGTGGAAACACTACTACAGAATATACTTATAACTACCCTAAAGGGCGTCCCTTTTTGAAAAAGGGACGCCCAAAATATTAGGTGGTGGCATATGTGTAATTATAGATCAAAATTGAAAAGGTTTGCTCGTCAAATAAAATTGAATCTCGCCCCTGAATGTGTTTTAGACGTCCTCATTTTCATTGGGGACGTGTAAAAACTGTTTTAGACGTCCTCATCTTGATAGTGCGATAAAACTTTGAGAATGGAGAGACAAAAAGGACTGAAAATGGAAAGCTCTCTCTATATTTTGGGATGTGTTCTGTTATGCAATAAGTGTGAGCTCAGGGTTGTTCAATAGAGGCACCAGAACATGGCTTCAATGTAAAAAGGGCTTCTGATTCTCATCTGTCCTTTGTTTGGAATCTCTCTATATATATAATATGTGAAAAAATTACGTTTACGTAATTTCTTATATAAGGAAACAACTTGGATCTTTCCCTCGGAAAAAATGGAATAAGCACGAAAAGGTGAGATTCTTTTTATCATACCATTGAAGTTCTTGAGAGAGAGAGAGAGAGACCAAATTCACATGCATGTGCCTCTTTCTTCTAATTATTTCCATCTCTGTTTAGTAAAAAAAAAAAGGAAATTTAACAATATATATATATATATATATATATATATATATATATATATATATATATATATATATGTTTACATAATTCTTATGTTAAAGTGGGGCACTTTGGTAAAAAAAAAAAGTTCAAAAATCATACGTAACCAACACAACACAACAACGCACTAGTATTTCTCTTGATTTTATTTATGCACTTCATTTGAATTATTGTTGTCTTTATTGTAATCTTACCCTCCACTTGAACGGGAAGAAGAATAGGGAAGAAAGAAAATGGAAAGAGAGAAAACGAGGAGAAGAGAAAAATAGAGAAAAGACATTATCACTCTCGTTGTTTGGATGAGTGGGAGAAAATTGGAAAGAAAGAAAATTATTAAATATTTAATGACTAAAATACCCTTACACTTATATTAAAATAATCATATTCAAAATTAAATTAAATATCACAATGACAAAATCATTTTAATATTAACATCATCAAATAATTTAAAATCATAAAGATATAATTAAAATAAATAATTTAAAAAAAAATTTATTTTTTAAGGTAAAAAATAAAAAATGTATAATTTTTTTAAAATTAAATATAGTAAATGAAGATAATTAAATTATAATTTATCCAAAATTATTAATAACTAATTAAGAATCTAATATAAAAGTTAAAGGTTAAAGTGTGATATAAAAAATTAAACACATTTTTTAAAAACAATACAAACTTTAATAAAACAAATTTTTAAATTTTGAATCAAGTCCAGATCAGAAAAAAAAACCAAGTCGCTCCCCACTTGCCTCCCCAAATTCGACGGGCCGGCCATACCCAAACAAACAAAGCCACCCCAAGTCGTTTATTTGATTTCCCCATTCATTCAATGGAGCCCTATCCTTAATTATCATCCACTTCAAGTCCTCTATACATAGAAGTTCCTCTATACATAGAAGTCGCTTTTCACTGACTCACATAGCACTTAAAACAATAATACATTTGTCTTAAATTTGCACCACTCGATCTCCAACTTGCTCCTAATAAAGCACTTTTAAAAATGTTTTTCGCCTATCTCCATCCTTACTTTTATAAATTGAGAAATGTTGCTGGCCTATCTCCTAATAATATTGTTTTATATATATAGCACCAGTATTTGGCCTACATTTGGCATATACAAGTGAGTTTGACGTCATATATATCATAAATATAAAACCCGTTGACTTTTTTAAAGATATTAAGGAAGTTAAATAAGTTATTTAATTATATCATATATCTTCTAACGTTAGATTATAAGTCAAACAAATTAGTTTAGAGAAAAACAATGAGTATAACTTATTTACCTTCCTTAACCTCTTCAATATATGAGATGATATTGTAATCAGTGGTTTGAGATAGAAAATCTAGATACACATATTCCGGAATATATTCTCCAATTTACTTTACGTTTTATTATTACTATTCCCTTAGATTTATTTTAGTGAATGAAGCTTGATGAGGATTATAATTAAAATGGGAAACAAATAAAATCGTAACGGAAAGATTTGTGGGAGAAAGAAGGATCAAATAATTAAGAAAAGGGGGGAAAAGAATCACAAATTCAAGGAGCAAACTATTTGGGTGCGTTCTTTCTTCTAATAAATGCCCACTTTTACTCCTCCTTTGTCACATAATCATCATTTGCTGGGAGGGAAGGCTGATGGCTCATGACTAAAGTTGATTATTCAGGTCTCACACGCAAAGCAGGATGTTCACAAACTTATATAATTCATAAAAAAATATTTCGAAATGAATTGATAGTTATAAATTACAAAGTTAACCTATTTTTGGATGGTGGAGCACTCTCACTCACTCACTCACGGATTTGGCTTCAGTCTGCTGCCCAGCGCGGTCCACTGCCTATCCTTTCCTCCCAAGGTGTAGTTTTGGGATAAAATGTTGGGGCTGTTTTTTTTTTTTTTAAATGGTGTCTAGTATTTTGAAGTATTTTTCTGGACATATCTAGTATCTTAAAATATTTTTTTAAGTAACGTACAATATCCTAAAATAATTTTTAGTGCTTTTAAAGCCTTAAAATATTTTTTTAGTTGTACCCAGTCTATTAGCATATTGATTGCAATTTAACCCTTAATGTATTTTTTCAACTCCAAAAATCACTTAAAAATAATAGATGCTATTGAAAAAATATTTTAGAGTGGGTGGAAATCAATAAATCAGTATCCTAAGTTTTGGATGCTCTTTAATACTAAGAAAAATACATTAATGGTAAAATTGTAGTCAATCTCCTAAAACACTAGGTACAAGAGAAAAAATATTTTAAAGTAATTTTTTGAACTGAAAAAATACATTAAAGGTTAAATTGCAATCAGTCTGCGAACAGATTGGGTACAACTGAAAAAATATTTTAAGGAATTAAAAATACTAAAAATTATTTTAGGATACTACACGTTACTTAAAAAATATTTTAAGATACTAAATATATCCAGAAAAATACTTCAAAATACTGACACCATTTTTTTAAAAAAAAAAAAAAAAAGCCCAACATTTTATCCTAAAACTACACCAAAACGGTGTAGTTTTGGGAGAAAAGAATAGGCAGTGTACCGCGGGGCAGCTGATTGAAGCCAAATCCCTCACTCACACACAAGAGAGGGGGGGTTTTAGTTTTGATATGATGGACCACATGGAGCATGTTTGGATGGGCATTTGGATGGCTTATAAGCTGCTTTTTAAGTAAGTCGAGACAAAACTCCTCTCACATACTTACCTTGTATACCATAAATCATAATAAAAAAGCTGTTTTTGAAGGCTCCAATCACTATTCCAAACATGCTCATGGTCGGTGCCTAGAGGGACATGAGGAAAGGGAGGGATGAAGGGGGAGGGAGAGAGAATTTTAGTTTTGATACAAACCTCTCAATTATTTAAATTTTAAGAACAATAATGGTTCCAAGATTATTCCTACGTACACTAAAAAAAACAGCAAATTACCCACGGAATTCCGTCTTTGAAATCAAACTACCCACGGATTAGGGACGGAAACGGAATTACTGACGGATCACCGACGGAATTTTTTCCGTCTCTAAAAAATCCGTGGCAAATTGATTTACCGACGGAATTTTTATTCCGTCGGAAATTACCAACGGAAAATTTTCCGTTGGTAATTACCCACGGAAAAAATTCCGTCGGTGATTACCCATGGAATTTTTCCGTGGGTAATCCGTCGGTAATTTAATATTATTTTTTTTAAAAAAATTCCACGTGGCGACCTTAAAAGAGGCTACGTGGATATCACCGAAAGCCCCCCACCACCCGCCCTCACATCTGGCCCCGGCAGCCCCCGAGCAAGGGCCACGTGTCCCTCTAACCTTGCGCCACGTGTCTCTGTGAGATAATTGTTGCATTTTGTGACGAAGGTGAGATTTAAACCTTGGACCTTTTGGTATGTGTTCTGATGCCTTTGCCAGTTTAGCTGCTTTAACCTTGCGTTATTTATTCACATAATAATATATATAATGTAATAATTTAAAAACAAATATAATATTAAGATAAATATATATAATTAAATATATATATTTATATATAATTATATTTTTCATTTTTTATAATATAAAATTTTTTAATTTCTAATTTCGTTTAAATATTTAATATTAATATAACTATATACAATATTACATATATACTTATAAATAATTATATATTTATTTTTTTATAATATAAATTTAAATTTTTTAATTTCTTATTTCATTTAAATATTTAATATTAATATAAATATATATATAATATTAAATATATAATTATATATTTTGTTTTTATGATATAAAGTTTAAAATATTTAATTTTTTTATTTCATTTAAAATTTTTATTATTAATATTATATATATTTAATATATTATATTAAATATTAATTTTTATTTGTTATAGATTATTTTTATTTTTATTATTTTATATAAATTATTAAAAGATGATAAAAAAAATTATTAGTTTTACTGACAAATTACTCACGGAATTTCGTCGGTAATTTCTTATTCACATTACCCACAGAATTCCGTGGGTAAGGGGTGAGTAATTACCGACAGAAAAAATTCCGTGGGTAAAAGTCAAATTTACCGACGGAATTTTGATTCCTTCGGAAATTACCTACGGATTACCCACGGAAAAAATTCCGTGGGTAATGACCGACGGAAATTACCCACGGAAAAGTTTCCGTCAGTAATTACCCACAGAAAATTTTTCCGTCGGTCATTAGAGACAGATTACCCACGGAATTCCGTTGGTAATTTCTCATTCAAATTACCCACGGAATTCCGTGGGTAAGGCGTGGGTAATTGCCGACGGAAAAAATTCTGTAGGTAATCCGTCGGTAATTACCCACGGAATTTTTTTCCGTCAGTAATTTTTCCGACAGAAAATCCGTCGGTAAATCGTAGGAAATTACTGACGGAAGTAATTCCGTGGGTAATTCCGTCGGTAATAACATGTTTTTTTGTAGTGGTAAATGTCAAAATTGAAAACATGCACGAAGGTTATTCAGACATGTTAGGATATGATTATGTATTCGTTTGAGATAGCTTATTTTTGGGCAATAGTGCTTATAAATCGTGATTTACGGTATACGAGATAAATATGTGAGAGAAGTTTTATCTCGACTTACGTAATTAGTACTTATTGACCTTAATAAATAATACCAAACACACATTATGTTTGTGTTATGATAGGTTCTGTTATTCCCTGCAAGATCATGTACTCCCTGTTTGTCTTTTACATATAAAAGTGAGTTTGACATCATATAAAATCATAAAACAGGGGAAAAGCAAAAAGCACATAATATCGGGTTCCAAACTTTTAAAATATACTTCTAAGCTCTCTATCACTATCTGTGTGTGTTTAGATGATGAAACAAAACTATGGCTTGAAGATAAAATTATGGTTTTGTAAAAAATCATCTAAATACTCAATTTTTTTGTTAAATCATGGTTTTGTCTTCAAATCATGGTTTTACAAAAAATCATTTAAATACCCCAAATTTTGTTAAATCAAAGTTTTGATCTCAAATCATAGTTTGGATTTCAAAACCATAGTTTTAAGAAAATTCAACTTTTTTGTTTGTTTTTTCTTGTTTGGGCCTCACCATCTCACTCTAATTGATCATTTTTCATTAATGTAGGCTCTACGCCACACACTCTCTCTCTATTCACAAATTATTTTTAAAAATTAATCCAAACACACTCGTTTTAGATACTTTCTCTATTCAGGACAATAAAGATTATAATAATAATAATAACAACAACATTTGAAGGGACTATTTGTGTCGAACAAATTTTTCCTTTCCTTTACAGTTCCTGGTCCTCGCCGACGGTGGTGAATGATGAACAGCGAGACGGTGGTAATGGAAGGAGGGGCGGTGGTTATGTACAGAACTCCGACGATGGAGGGAAGGGCGGCCGGCGGTGTGGTGTGGTGCAAGTCTGGAAGCAGAGGAAGCCGACGGTGTTGGTGGTTGATGGAGGGAGGAAGATGAAGAAAGAGAGACGGCGGTGCTGTTTGTGGTGTCTCTCAGTTTCTCTCTCTTCACGGCCCTCTAGGTGGTAGACAACGGAGGATGAGCCCCGGTGGTGCAGTGAAGATGATGGTGGCTTGGTGGTGTTGAGTCTCGCCCTCTCTCGTCGGCGGTCTCACTCCAAGACCCTGGTGTGATCTCTGTCCGCCGCGCTGGTCTGTCGGAGATGGAGGTATGAACACGGCAAGGTGGTGGTTGGCTCAAAAAGGGTCGCCGGCGGCCATTTTTTAACTAATTTTAACTCTCTTTTTTTTACAAATAATTAACGATATAATTTGGTTTCTCTTCTCTTTACATGATTATGGTTGAAGTGTTGAACTGTTGAACTTGAAAAAACCACAAACTCCATATTAGCTGTAAAAAATTATTCTTAGCCAACAAAACACCAAGATACAAACTTCTAAAAGAACAAGAGTGCAGTTGCATATCATACATGTGAAAGTTTTTCACAAGACAACACTTATTAAGAAAGAACGTGAGAATCACGAAGAAGGTGGTGGTGGTGGTGACCTTGTGGCGGCGGTGGAGAAGACGTCCCCTGGATTTGGGATCGGAGTACCTGATGATGAAGAGGGTCTCGGAGGAGGCGTCGGCCCTGCGGTGGAGAAAGTGGGCTGAGCATTTGGGATCTGAGTACCTGATGATGAAGATGGTCTCGGAGGAGGAGGCACCCCTGCGGTGGAGAAAGTGTCCTGAGCATTTGGGATCCGAGTCCCTGAAGTTCTTGGAGAACTCATACTTGTTCTTGGAGGGTAGAGTATAAGGGTTAAGCAGAGTGCTAGGGTTTCAACGAATGAAGCTTGATCAAGGGATGATTAGGGTTGCGGTGAATGAAGCTTGATCAATGCAATGCGTTACGTCATATAAATGTGTGTGTGTGTGTGTGTGTGTGTGTGTGTGTGTGTGTGTGTTTAAGTGCATGTAGAGTAAGGATATGCGTTACGTCATATAAATGTGTGTGTGTGTGTGTGTGTGTGTTTAAGTGCATGTAGAGTAAGGATATGCAATTATTCAATACCTTTTTTTATTAGAGTAAGGATATGCAAGACACATTTTGATGTTTGAAAAGTAAAGTGCTTTCCCCTATTGTAAGAAATACGCTTTCCAAATTTTAAATTTTTTTAATAGGAATGAAACCTCTTATCATCTTAACAAATTATAACTTGTTGATAACAGCTATTCAGCACTTTGAAGAATATTCGTGGAAATTAAATGATTGACAATAAAGCAGAATTAATTAATAGAATTCATGTGTAAATAATAATGCCTCGCCTTATCCCCGGAAAAAATCTTAAATACGTGTCCATTAATTAACAATGTCTCTTAATTGGTTACTACTTTCCCAATAATTTCCTACTCTTTTAATCAATCATAAGACCTTGTCTATATAAATACTATGTTTGTGACCACCTTATGAAATATATATATATATATATATATATACTCCACGACGTCTTGGAAATACGTACGAGTGTGTGTGTGTGTGTGTGTGTATCTACACGAGTACGTATATATATTATGATCTGTTCAGCATGGAAATACATATATGGCAAGTAACCAAGAGATTGCTGAGGAAATTTACACACAAATACCCTCAAACATATCCTCTCATGGTGGGGATACAAAATTCACTAAAATTTCCAGCAACCTCATAATTCTTCGTATATGTCTAAGCATTAATGCTTAAAGTGGCGACAGTACTGTGATATATTAATCTCTAAATTAAATCTAATATACCAAGATTTGAAGGTTGAATATATTAATTAAATACGGAAGGATTACAATTTATACTAATATCCACTTGGGGCCAACTTTCATTATTTAATTATTATCCAAAACCGCTTTGTGGTGATACTGACACGGTCTTTCTATCCAGTAGCTTTTGAAGAACATGACAAATGCGTATCGAATTCTATTTCTTTTGAAGTCAGCAATTTCCTCTGCGTTTTCCTAAATAGAAACATTGTTAAGATACACGTGTAAATTCATGGGATTTTATCAAGCTTTGATCTTGTCTTTGTACTTTGATAAACAAGTTGTCAAGTACGTTAAAAACAAAGATGTGAAGGGAAAAAGAGATTGATGGATATGCTTACATGATAATCCACTAAAGCTGGATGGTTTTTTTGGGTCGAAAAAGCAATTAAAAATCTAAAAAAGGTTCAGAGTCAGACAAGCATAGAATCGTGTATGTGGTCGTCGGTGAATGAATTCCAACGATTGTGTATATAGCATGCATATGACTCCAAGTAAGGTTGGTGCCATATAATCTAATCATAATAATAACAACAACTTTAAAGGGACCAATTATATTAATTTCTAAATTAAATCTAATATACCAAGATTTGAAGGTTGAATATATATATATATATATATATATATATATATATATATATATATATATATATATATATATATATATATAATAATTCAACATGAGTTGGCTTGTGGTCTTGCAGTTCAGCCTTCATAAATGTAACTAACAAGCCTTGTTATTAATATTCTCTCCTCATTAATTAACTATCTAATCAAAATCCTTTTTATATATTCATTCATATTTTAAAACTGATTGACTTCTTTCTTCCTTATAGCTTCTTCAATTCCGTTTTTTATTTTTTCGTTCTATTTTATTTCCCCTCTCCAACTCTTTTATTCTCTCCATCCCATGAACACGTAATTCATCTTATCACTTTATTTCGTTTAACATAAAATTCAACTTCAATCTTTGACGCTTCATGTTAACTATTTAATTCAAAATTCTATACATTTTTTTCCTTTTGTGCTGAATTGTGTCGTGCAAGATGCTTCGTTGCATTTGAGGTGAAATTAATTTGTGCTGCTTTTTGTTTAAAAAAATTCAACTTTAACTTTGCTCAGACTTTGCACACGTTTGATTGGTGGAATATTTACAAAGTTTCAATGTTAATATAGCATATGTCAATATTTAGTAGTAAAGGGGACGTGAATTCATATATTAATAGTAAGTGAATGTTTAGATTAGTCTATTTTAAATGATTTTGTGCTATACAAAATAAATATTCTCTCCAGTCCTAAATATAAGATTCGGTTTACCTTTTTAGAGATATTGAGAAAGCTTAATAAGTTAGTTAATCATACCATATAATATATGTCATTAAATTATGTATCAGTTTATAAAATCAAACAAATTAATTTGAAGAAAAATAATAAATATAAATGTTGTAAAGTAATTTAATTAGCTTCATTAATCTCTCTAAAAAAGTCAACTAGGTCTTATATTTAAAACCGAAGTTAGCGTATAAGGAATTTTGTATGGTAAAATGCAAAAGAACCTTTTTTTTAAAAAAAAAAATATTATAGGGAGTGCCAAATATGCACCTAAGGATGGCCCAAAAAAACCTTGTGGAAGAAAATAAAAAAAAGGTGATTCAATTTTTTTATTTTTTTGCTAAGCATAGGTATCCTACTATTTGAGGTATTATCAGACACTAAATGTGGCCACCTCTTCCAACAATAATTCAAACCTTGATTCACCACTTTATGAGACCCAACCCATTGATGATGATTCAATTTTATTTCGAATAAAATACCAATGATGTTGATAGAATATGTTAAGGGCTTTTTTAAAACCCAATCTTCTTCTATGAAAGGTGAGGACCTTTAATTGCAATTAATTCTTGATTTCTCATATCAGAATCACTTCACCAACCAACGGGGTTGAGTCTAATGAAAGGAACTAGTCCTCCATAATGTAACGATGTTAGTTTAACACTATGAACGGCAATGTTAGTTTACGGATGCCTTGTAAAATACAGTCCTCCACGTACAGAGGTGAAAATTGTAAATATAGATAAGCCAATGAGTCTAAACAATGTAGTGATGAGATAAGGCTTATTGTTAGTTATACACACACACATATTCTTGATGGAATTGATAATTAATGAGTTAAATTTTAATTGATAGTTTTCCTTTTCTTCTCAGTTTCTTGTCTTCTCGTACCCTTAAATAAAAAATGGATGGTTTGTTTTTTTTTTAAAAAGAAAAATTCAACTTGAGCGTTGCTCAGACTTTGCATACATTTTATTGGTGAGATATTTACAAAGGCTCATATTCATAGATGAAATTAAACTTCCTTCATCAATATTATTCCAATAAGTTGATGAATGTGATTTAATAAGCTGCAGGAAGGTTTGAAAGAAAAAGAGAAACAAAGGCAAGTCTTAGGAGAAGGAAATTAGTTAAGAAGGGGGTTTGAGGAGGAAGAGTAGGGGAGATATTAATCATATAAGAAAAGAGAAGTGTGTATGTGACACACCAAATCTTAAAGGACCCCACCAAAGAAGAAACCCTAGATTTTGTTGGGGAATAACGCATTTGATTAGAGCTTTTTGTCCCTTTCGACCAAAAAAAATTAGAGCTTTTTGTCCCCACATTCATATTATGTACTCCCTCTGGTCTTAATTATAAGATAACATTTCGGAGTTGAATTTATTCCTAATTATAGGATAAAATTCTAATTTTTATCAATTTATTCCCAAACTACCTCCTATTGATATTTTCTCAATAATAATTAAACACAATAATAATTTAATAATACACCTATGTGTTCTATAAAGTGAGTAATGCTTGCAACTCATTAATGCCACGTATACCTGAATTCTACCGTGATCGAATTATAAAAGAAAAAATAAATATGGAGTCAAGTCTGCCCTGTAGTCCTACTTTTTTCTAAGACAAGGAGTTCAGTTTTCCAGATAACAACGTAGTTAATCATAAGTGGTCCCGTCCCATGTTACACTATTGTCATATTTTAGATAAGGGTATTTTAAGAAATTAAATATTATTAACTAATTTAACTACTATCCTTAATTTTTCAAAAATTAGGTAATTATGTCCTATAATTAGGACTGGAGGGAGTAAAAGAAAAGACACTCTCTAATGATTTTCAAGTACAAATCCTAAACTAGTTATCAAAGTACATTAAAAACAAAAATGTTAAGGAAACAAAGAGATTGATGGTTATGGATATGCTTACATGATAATCCACTAATGTCTTCCCCCTTTTGTTTATGCTCCTCAAAGCACTATTATATATGCTTCAAAGCACTCTTATATATATATATATATATATATATATATATATATATATATATATATATATATATATATATATATATATATATATATATATATATATATATATATCTCTCTCTCTCTCTCTTCAATTCCTCCCCTCTCCACACACAAATCTATGATTACTTGGATGATTATATGCATATGTTGATATATATGGGGTGTGATATGATATAATAGATTGAGATAATAATTTTTAATTTTTATAATAGGAGGACGAGAGATATAATTATATGCATATGTAACAAATCAACACATAAAAATTGAGCTATATAAAACATTTAGTTTCTAACAATTATTTTTAAAATAATATAAGGAATATACTCCCTCTTGTCTTTAATATAAGACTCACTTTAATTAAAAATAAATAAATTACAAAATAGGTCTTATATTAAGGGTTGTAGGCAGTAGTAAACAAACATAAAAAGAGTTTCTTTATAAGCTCAAGTTGTTTTAAAATATGTCCTTTCGAGTTCGTCCAAAAGAAAACAAAGGGTTATTTTAGAATATTTTAAGAAAAAAGCTAGTGCAAGATACATGTATTGAAACATGTTACACATAAACACAAATATGTTTACCATACCAGATGTGTATTTGATATGAATATGTTTACTTTTACTTTCTTAAGGATTTTGATTTCTCTTATGTTAGAATTATCTCTTTCTTAAAACCATCAATGCTTTTGGAGGCTTAATTCTTGTTTTGCTGTTTCGTTTTCTCTGTAATGAGTGACCTTTGTATCTTTTTATTTACTAATGCATTTTGATATTTCATAAAAAAAACGTAGGTCGTGTACCATGAATACACACATGCCTACTCCTAAATATACACTTGTTTAGATAATTCCAAAGCTGTTTTTTTTAAAAAAAACAAAAAAAAAAGAGTCACATCAAATTTCATGTAACTTTCCAAAACACATCCAATGAGAAGAAAAATTGGACTAATCATAGCTTGTATAAAGTTAGTTACTTTACATAAAAGATTACATATTAGTTAACATTACAACTTTTTTTGCGAACATATTAATATTACAACTTGCTCATACTATTTAAAACAAAAATAAAAATGAAGGATGGTTATATATGTCAAATGATGAATTTCATTATGAGGGAACTTGTTTATAAAGGCCAAATTTTTCAAGTGAAATATGAAGTGATAGAAAATGATCAATAAATGAGGGCAATAATGCAAGTGCTCTCTATTTTTCTTTCTGCTTTCTCTCTTACATTTAGCACTTCACAAAAAAAAAAAGCCTCTTTCTTTCTTTCCTTCTTTCCTCATCATTCCGCGGCGAGGGGACACGGCAACTTGCCATAATTTTCTTTTCCTTCGTTTCCTAGTAATTCAAATACTCTCTCTCTCTCTCTCATATTCATGAGAGATACTGTCGATTCTTAATATAAGTGCTAGTTGACTAATTTAGATAGATTAAAAAAATCAGTCATGCTAATTATTTCTAACAAATATATGTTAATTTGTACGGTTGATTGTGTATATAGCATGCATATGATTTATTATGTGTGCATATGTTTGCCAGTGAGGCTATTTTTATTGTTGTATTGAATAAATAATAGAGAGGGTGACCAAGTATGGTGCCATATAATCTAATCACAAAATACAACTTCGATCTTTAACTCTTTACGTTACCTATTTACTTCAAAATTCTATACTTTTTCGTCCTTTTGTTCTGAATTATGTCGCGCAAGATGCTTCGTTGAATTTGAGGTGAAATTTGTGCTGTTTTTTGTTTTAAGAAATTCAACTTTAACTTTGTTCAGACTTTGCACACATTTGATTGGTGAAATATCTACAATGTTCACATAGCATGTGTCAATATTTAGTAGTAAAGGGGACGTGAATTTAAATATTAATAGCAAGTGAATGTTTAAATTAGTCTGTTTTAAATGATTTTTTGCTATACAAAATAAATACTCCTCGAATCCTAAACATAAGATGTAGTCGATTTTTTGGAGATATTAAAGAAGCTTAATAGATTCGTTAATCATATCATATGGTATATATCATTAAATTATGTATCAGTTTATAAAATCAAAAAAATTAATTTGAAGAAAAATAATAAATATAAATATTATAAAGTAATTTAATTAGCTTCATTAATCTCTCTAAAAAAAATCAACTGAGTCTTATATTTAAGACCAAAGTTAGTGTATAAGGAATTTTGTCTGGTAAAATGTAAAAGAACCTTTCTTTAAAAAAAAAAATTTTATTTTAGGGAGTACCAAATATGCACCTAAGGATGGCCCAAAAAAACCTTGTGTAAGGAAAAAAAAAAAAAAAAGGTGATTCAAATTTTTTTTTTTGTGCTATTCATAGGTATCCTGTTATTTGAGGTATTATTGGATATTAAATGTGGCTACCTCTCCCAACAAGGATCCAAACCTTGATTCGCCACTTTGTGAGATCCAACCCATTGATGATGATTCAATTTTATTTCGAATAAAATACCAATGATGTTAATAGAATATGTCAAGGGCTTTTTTAAAACCCAATCTTCTTCTATGAAAGATGCAGACCTTTAATTGCAATTAATTCTTGATTTCTCATATCAGAATCACTTCACCAACCAATGGGGGTTAAGTCTAATGAAAGGGACTAGTCCTCCATAATGTGACGATGTTAGTTTAACACTATGAACAGCAATGTTAGTTTACGGATGCCTTGTAAAATACAGTCCTCCACGTACAGAGGTGAAAATTGTAAATATAGATAAGCCAGTGAGTCTAAACAATGTAGTGATGAGATAAGGCTTATTGTTAGTCATACACACACATATTCTTGATGGAATTGATAATTAATGAGTTAAATTTTAATTGATAGTTTTCCTTTTCTTCTCAGTTTCTTGTCTTCTCGTACCCTTAAATAAAAAATGGATGGTTTGTTTTTTTTTAAAAGAAAAATTCAACTTGAGCGTTGCTCAGACTTTGCATACATTTTATTGGTGAGATATTTACAAAGGTTCATATTCATAGATGAAATTAAGCCGCCTTCATCAATATTCTTCCAATAAGTTAATGAATGTGATTTAATAAGCTACAGGAAGGTTTGAAAGAAAAAGAGAAACAAAGGCAAGTCTTAGGAGAAGGAAATTAGTTAAGAAGGGGGTTTGAGGAGGAAGAGTGGGGGAGATATTAATCATATAAGAAAAGAGAAGTGTGTATGTGACACACCAAATCTTAAAGGACCCCACCAAAGAAGAAACCCTAGATTTTGTTGGGGAATAACGCATTTGATTAGAGCTGGTCCCTTTCGACCAAAAAAAAAAATTAGAGCTGGTCCCCACATTCATATATTATGTATGTCTCATTAGGCTTTTCTTCGTTCTTTTACATGATCACCAAGCCCGCTTCATTAATTACTACATATTCCAATTTTTGTTGGAAGATATGTCTATATTTAGTATCTGATAATGACTCAAACATAATTATTTTTAATAGGAGAACACTTGTGCCTAAAAAAATGAATGACTTCACCAAGAGATATCATTGAACATGACTTGGTTTAAAATAACTAGAGATTGAAGAAGCGATTCACTAGCTACTTAATAAATCTCAAATTTTATATATTTTATCACATCTTATTCATTTATTTTGGGAACTAATTTAGGATAATTTGGATTTATTAGATAATATTTTGATTGTTAGCCAATTTTATGAAATATTATAAATTTAAATTAATTATAAGATTATTGAGCTTAAATTGTTTATAATTTAATTGCCTATTTTGTGATTGAATAATATTTCTAAATATATGATAGATCACAATCTCATTTAATTTTTGCAAGGCAAAGATAAACATATTAGGAAATCATGTGGTTCAAAATTATTCTTAAAAGCTAAAAAAAAATTAATGGATGAATTTTATTGAGCTATTTTAATTTTAACGGGCTCAAATTTTGATCTGAAAGCTCCCTCTTCTCCTCGGTCACCAACCCCACGATATTTCCTCCTATATATATCATTCCCTTCCATTAATTCACGAAGACACACGCACAGACAAAAATCTCCACCTCAATTCCTATTCTCTTCAATCACCATGGGCCCCCTCTTCAATCTTCATCACCTTTGTCCATTTACGAAGACAATTGATTGAAGTTTATTCAATCATCATCTCACTATCCATCATTCATAAAATAAAGAGATGGCAGTGAGTTTCATGAAGGAGCGACTTGAAGAGTAAAACTTCACAGAGCGAGTTATTTGGGAGGCAACTTAGGAGGAGCATGGAGGAATCTAGAATTTAGGATTTGTACTTGAAAACCATTAGGGAGTGTCTTTTCTTTTACACCCTCCGATCCTAATTATAGGACATAGTTACTTAATTTTTGAGAAATTAAGGATAATAGTTAAATTAGTTAATAATATTTAATTTTCTAAAATGCCCTTATCTAAAATTTAAAAAAATAAGAAAAAACAGTAGAATTGAGGTGTATGTGGCATTAATGAGTTGAAAGTATTACTCACTATATACAACACATAGGTATATTATTAAATTATTATTGAGAAAGTATCAATACGGGGTAGTTTGAGAATAAATTGACAAAAATTAAAACTTTTTCTTATAATTAGGACGAAGATCAACTTCCAAATATTGTCTTATAATTAGGACCGGAGGGAGTACCAATTTATTTCAAGTCTTGAGATTATTTAGTTTTAAATAATTTTGACTTGTAATAATTGAGAACAATCTAGTTTTAGATTGTAAACATATTTCTTTTGGATTAGATTGATATTTTGGAATGTTTTGTGCTGGAGACAATTGCTGGAATTTTTGTTTGCAAACCTTTGGATTGTCAATTGAATTATTAATTGAGTTTTCATTATTAATTTAATTGTCAATTTGGTTTATCCTCTCAATTGTTTAATTAGGGTGGTTAATTGTCTAGTTGTTTAATTAGATAATTGTAAACTTAATTTCCAAAATTAATTTGAAATTATTTGTTATTGGTTTTACTGGGTTTAATTAACCACAACTTATTTCATTATGAGTTTTTTAGTGGAATGAGTGTTATTGAGCTTGAGGGTTTCCTATTTTTCAATTAAGTGATTAAATTTATTAATTCCAATCTTTTATCAACCTCCCTTTGGTCTAATTAATTAATTTGGGTTAAGAAAGTTAATTCCACGTGAATCCTAAGTTGTCCCATTCATGATCATAATTGAATTAAATCTTTTGTCTTGTTTCTAATTAGTCTCTTTGCTTAGGAATTTAATTCCTCTTTCACAAAACCAAACCCCCCCCCCAAATTGCATTCAAATTTATATAGAATAATTTCATTCTCATATAGGTTTTAGAATTATTTGCATCTTGCATTTGATTAGTTTAATTAAATTTAGATAATAGTGTTTTACATTTTAGTTTAGGTCCATTCCTTTTTTTTTTAATCACCTAAATTCAATTCTAGAGAAAACTCATAGATTGTTCTTTGGAAGAATGACATAAATTGCCACTATATTACATTAATTGGTTATCCTAGTTATTAACAATGTATGGAAAACCGGACCGGACCGGCCTGTTCAGACCGGAAACCGGTGAACCGGTCACTGGTCCGATCCGGGTGAGGGGATGGTCCGGTCCGGGTGAGGGGAAAAAACCGGTGAACCGGTCAACCCGGTCTGACCCGGTGTGAACCGGAGTAAACTGGCCTGACCCGGACTAGTCACGGTTTGATCCTCTTTTTTTTTTTTTTTTTTTACTTTTTTACACTCCAAATGAAGTCATTTTGGCTTTTTTTTTTTAAAAAAAAAAATTCCTAACAGTTTTTTATTTATAAGTTGCTTTAAAAGGATTGTGGAATACTTTTAACATTGGTTGGGGAAAAATCCTTATATATTTAATGATATTTTTGTAGGTATTAGGTTCAGGAGGTTATATTGGACTATTAGTTGAAAATTAAGTTCAGGAGGTTATATTGGACTATTAGTTGAAAATTAACTCTCATATAGTTTTTTGAAAGGTATGTATGAACATTTAAATTATATATATTTTTTAAATTAACCCCGATCTGACCCCCGGTTTGACCCCCGAGTTAACCCCAATCTGAACCACTGACCCTTAACCCAATGCCTCAACCGGTTCAATGCCCGGTCCGGTTTTCAATACCTTGGTTATTAATTGATTGCTTTAATGACAGATACTCACATCAGTACTCGTTGCCGTTGGAAATGGATAAGAGATGAAAAATGAGAGTGAGCAATACTGATTAATGAGGTTTTATTTCTTGAATCCAAAGGAAACCAAGATGATTGAGTGCTTGATCTTTCCTTTTCATCTCCCCCGCCCCCCAAAATGTTATTTTCCAATTACCGTAATCTCATTTATGATTTAGGGTAATATATATACATAGATATACCATAAATAAGATTAGAATACAGAAAGTACCAGAAAAATAACATGGATACAATTAAGAAATACCATCCATTTGTTAGATGTTACTTTGCACCCCCCCCCCCCCCAAAACCACAAATTAAATATATTCTCAACCAAAATGGTAATCATTGAAGTATATGTAAATTTTAATTATTTTACCGTTTATCTCTCATTTTCAAATTCCAAAAGAAAAATGATGGGCCTTCTATAATAAACCCATTCTTCTGCCATGAAATGTTCATTTCTGATATCAATAATATGGAGAAGTACGAGAAAGCCCAAACAGAGGAACGGCAACGTTACCTTGTAATGAGGAGGAAGCTACCATCTCATACACTAATCAAGGCAAAGTTAGTTCACGTCCAGAGGTGAAAAATGTAACAAGGGGAGAAATAAATATAGAAAAACCAGTGAAGTCTAAACAATTAAACTATCAAACAGTGAAATTACACTAAGCAGCAGGTTTGGCTGATTCTTCGGGCAGATCATCTTCATCGTGGTATATGTTCTCAGCCATCTGCCATATCTGGAGTATGTTGTCCTCAGCCACACTTGCAACAACCCAGTCTTCACATGGGTTCCAAGAGAAGTCAGATATTTTACTTGTGTGACCCCCATGAATGAACAACAGTTCTGGAGGGCCGTCTTCAGCATCTTCTGGCGTCTGCTCTTCATCAATCCTATATAATACACAATTAATTAGTCACCCAGGCAAATATTCTGGCTTTAGTGACTAGCTCCATTAGGATATCCATGAGTTCCAATGTTTGCAATGATCCCACTTACAACCAAATATCAATCCTTTAGGAACCATTTTAAACATCTTGTTTTTTACCCAAATAAAAGCAGCTTAACAGAAACGTTCATGAAGATGATAGTGAACAAAGATAGGCCACATTCCTACTAATAAAGACAGTGTAACAACACTAAAAGGAAGCACAAGTAAGGCTGCAGGTGCGGATCTACAAGACGATATAGCCTAAAAACGAAACTAACTGGCCGTGTTGAAAACTGATGAATCAGCTCTACTGTTTTAACTATTTTACCAATGAAATCACTAGATTTATCGTGCCGTTGCCTTATCTCATCGTATACATGATTCTTGCTGATTGATCTGAAAATAAAAGTGAGTCTTCGGGTTTTTGGGATCAGATGGAGATTGCTTTCATAATCTCTCTGATGACTGTCAAAAGGGTTTAAAGGACCCTAACTCACTGTTTTAATTTTCTTTTGGAATTGAAATTTACACTGAACATTTTGTGATTATCATTTATATTCTTGAGATCAGTGAACATCTGGTATATTTTTTTTCCCCTTCCTGATGGGAGGAGAATGGCTTGTCTCATTCTCTGGTGATGACCTGAAATCATTTGCTTTAAGTTGAAACATTTGGTTTGATTTTGACCCTATTTATCATTTCCCATATTCCGCCGCATGAATCATAAAAAATGGAGTTAAACATTACCGTGGAAGATCGGGTTTCAGATTTTAGTTTTCTGGACTTAAGACTTTAATTTCATATTTTAATTTTGCGCAAATCGTGATAAAAGAGTAATAATTGAGTGCATATGCTCCCCCGTTTGGTTCTGGGCATTTGGCCATAAAAATCGCCGGAAAAGCTGCCTCGAGTTGCTGGAAAAAGTCACCTAGAGGCTAAAGCTGCAGGTCTGGCGGCTGTGACGGGTTGCATTAGCGGGTCGTGATGGTGAGACGGGTCGGGCATTAGGGATCTGACTGAAGGTTGGGGATGAGCAAAAACGGCGTCACTTTTTGCCTTCCGGGAAGGCATCTCACTGTCAAGAGTGAAACGCACAGTTTCACTAAGGTAGGTGCGGGTTGGACTATTTTGTTCTTGGCCATAAGGATTGGGCCTGTACGAGTTTAAAGTAATTTCTTAGTAATTAAATATTCCCAGATTTAGGCTTGATCTCATTTTCGGGAGCTGTTTCATAACTTTTTTTTTTTTCTTTCTTACAAGTTTTTACCTAATATCGGCCATTCTGGTTTTCGGCTCAATCAATTAAAAAAAACGTTTTGGGCCCTGTTTAGGTTCATTGGTTTTTTGGAAATTGGGCTTATTTCCAAAATCGTATATTGGGCCATTAAGTTTTTTAAAACTAGGGAGGATATATTTTTCTAGTCACATTTTGCGCCAGGTATACATTTATTTTAATTATAGACAACTGTTATTATTCAATGTATTAGGTTATTGATATTGGGATCCGACTACAGTCTTCTTTCTTCCCATTCACTTACAATCCTCTTCTCAATCTGAACCGTTAGATTAAGATCTCAACGGTCCGTATTTTTTTTAATATAAAAATATTATTATTATAATAATAATATTTTTATAATATATTAAATCTAGACCGTTGAGATCTTAATTCAACGGTCCAGATTGAGAAGAGGGTCGTAAGTGGATGGGAAGGAAGAGGATCGTAGTCAGATCCTTGATATTGAGGCTTTCTAGTTTGATTTTTCAGATGTTATTTTGTTTCAATAAAGTTTCTTTAACTCCATTTTGTACTCAAATTTTTGGCAATTTCCCTTCTTTTCAAGAAATTAAACATTTGATTAGTTAGTTGGGTTTGATTTTTGTTTCATCCAATAAATGGTTTATTTGATCAAAATACTTAAATGCGATATACTTTTAAGTGCCATTTCAATTGTTTAAATATGGGAAAATCAATTTTGGCTATATTTTCATTATAGTAATTTTGCAAAATTATTTTGATATATCATTTAATTACCTTAATATTTATGTAATTAATTTTGGATAGTTTTTCAACCGTTTGATTTTGGAAAAATTATATTTGAGTTGAAATATGCTGAAATTGATTTCTTAAACAATTTTTGGGTACATAAAACAGTGGAAAAGTTATTAATTTAATTTTGTTTTGATCAAATTAATTAGTTAATCACTCCATTAAGATGTGCATATGTTATATTTATTTTATATGCACAAAATCGTGGGAGAATTTATCTATGATGATTATTTGGTCACATTTTGTTGATTAAATTAGTCAATTGAATTTTCGTTAAAGATTTGTACATATTTGAAATTTAAATGCACATAGTTGATATTTGTTATTAGCATGCATCTTGGGAAGTAGCCACAGTATCCTTAATGTTGCATGCGTAAATAATCACTTATGAATTTTTTTAAAACATCAACTCGAATAAGTGATTCATTAATTTAATCAAATTGGGAGAATTTCAGTTATTTAGTCATTTTTGTTGATTAAATTAATTTTTTAAATTCTCATTAGGTTATTAGTGCATATTTATGTTTTAAATGCACATGATATTCGTAGTTAGCATGCTTGTTTTATGGGGAGTAGACACAACGTCCTCAATTTTGTTGCATGCACATTTTTATTCACATATGGCTTTATAGAATATCCATTGTAATTAAATATATTATTATAATTAGTCTTTGCCCACAGATAGATAATTATAATTGGAAATTTAATTAGAGTGGAATAGAATGACATTATATTTTCTAAGTAGCCCACAAGTAGAAAATATAACTGCATTTTAGATTCATCAATTTGAGATAAATTCATGCTATGCTAATGTCTTTACCCATAGGTAGACCTTAGTGATACGAATTTATAATTACATGATCTACATTGGTAAACATACACCTTTTTTTTATGATTTTTTCTCTTTCCATTTATATTTATTTTGTAAGCATGATTAATTTTTATTTTGACTTTGTAACATATGATTGTTATCGATTTAATTGTTTAGTTTAATATAATTTATTAGAGATAATTGTTAAGCCCATAAGGAGATAAATAGTACTCCTTCCATTAGGATAAAATTGGCATTAGGAAAGTTCTAGTACTTAATGATACTAGCATAAGAAGGGGGTAACATTATGAGATGTAATTATTTCATTAAATTAATCTCAATTAAGTGCTGGTCATCATGGGTACATAAGAATAGAGCAAAGTCAATGGTGGCTTATAGGCTAAACGATGAATTTAGAAATTCTTATAATTGTTGTTACATTGTTTTGTTGACTATAAAGTGATTCTCCATAATAGGGTAAGATGCCTCCATTAATTGGGTGGAAGAAATCATTAGTTTATTATCTCATGAGCCATTACTTCTTTTCATAAGTACATGCATGGATATTAAGTATTCATTGAAAATGTATATTTATAAGTTTTTCTCATACTTGGAAAGAATGAGATTTTAAATTAGGGCTATCAAGCTACCAGCTCCAAAGCCATAAAGTCATAGGCATATAGAGAATTAATGTACTTGTAGTTAAAAGGCTTGATTTAAAGTAGCAATGGATATACACTTGTCATTGATTATGTTCTAATTATGAAATAATTCATCTCTCCTTATAGTTGACCTTTCACAATACCCAAATGCTATTTGCTTTATAATTAAGTAGTGTTATTTGATGCATTTGGAGTATATAAAGCAAAATTAAGTGGTTAATCTGATAAAAGAATTAATGTGGTGAAATTAGTTGGAAGATATAGGTACAATGATAAGTACATCATCAGTGGACTGGAACTTAGTTTATACGTGAAATTTCTTCATACTTAAACTCACCTAATAAAGGTGGTATTGTTGCAAGAAGAAATAAAATGTTAATAGATATGTTCGATGATAAGGTTTCCTGTTAAAGGACACACTAAAGACAATTATGTATACTTTAAATGAGATTCCAACAAAATTTATATTTAAATCCTCTTAAAACCTTAAAGGTTGGAAGACCAGTTTAAAATGTACTATTGCATTGCATAAAATTGTTTTATGAAAGAAAGATTGTGGAAAGAAAATATTCTGAGAGACTGAGACTGTATATTTTGATGAAAATGTAGAGATGTCTTAGGAATTTAAGCGAGTTGTCGATTTTATTTTACAGTTTTGTATAGTATTTTGAAATGTCATATTATTTAGGAATGCTAAAATTAGTGGAAGTAATCAAACTCATTGAGAGTGATCATATATAGAGGATTGTCACCTCTAATTTTTGTAGAGCATTGGTTTTACATTAGACTCACCTTGTTTAGCTTCAATCTATCAACAGATTGAATGGACACCAATGGTGATTAAAATTTCGCATTTCATGGCGACTATATGATGTACTTCAGAAAATTTGACTAGAATATAAATATTAAGAGTGACCGAAAATTTCAAATGAAGTTATTAATTCATGATAGATGTAAGGTAAGCGACAACATAAATTTATTTGTAAAGTTGTTAGTATGCAACATTAAATAATACAAATAAAGTTGTTTGCTATAACTTCTCTATGAAAAAGGAATTGACTTAATGAGGTATTTCCTCTTATATTCATGTATAATTCCTTCCATATTTTTATGGTAATTAAATGTCTGTCTTGATTTTTAATGTCATCGGTATCTTTCCATTTTGGGCACAAGGTATATACATATGTGAATTAGTAGAAGTGGTCACATAAATAATAAAGAGAACTTAGTCAGCAAAATTGATAGTTCATTTTGTCATAAGCAAATCTCATGATAGTGATAGTTGAGGTATCATGATGTGATTACATATAGGATCATGTTAAGAACATCATAAGTTTTATTATATGACTAGATTAGTGAGAGTTGAAAAATGATGATTCATTTATAGCTTGTGTATTTTGACTTAAGGTGTTATAAATGACTAAGTCACCATTGTTCAATGTTGTGATATGACCGTGTTAGATGTGGCATTCTTTTGGAATGCATGAAGAGATTATTCTCTCAAAATATTTGAGAATATCATGAGTAACCTGCGATCACAAGCATTTGAACATTCATGGATAATGGTGGTTGTTAAGAGTAACATCTATTATGAGAATATGATTTGATTGTCCACGTCTCTGATTTCATCTTATTCCTTCTAATTCAATTTTCAAAGTGTAGGCTTGCTTAAATGTACGCACAAATGGGTAATGCCATTGCAAAGGAATTTTGGAAGGATCCGCAAGCATATTCTTACTTGAATAATAACTGAAAAGCTACAAATCATGTGCTACATTACCAAATGTACATTAAATTTCATGCTTTTATATATAGTAGAATGATTGTCTTTATTTAGTTTTGTAAGATGTGTTAACTATAAAAGAGTTAACATTATGATATATCTTTATATTTGCTGAACAAGTTGCATCATGGAGGGTTATAAGATTGCTCAGCAGTAACTGATTGCTTAGTTCTACCATGGATTGCTTGACCTAGTCATTCTTATTGGAGGCAAGTTAATACAAGATTGCCAATTAAAGAATTTCATCAGAGGGTTTTGAAATTATTAAATTAATTCAAACCAATTAAGAGTGTTATATGACCATAGAGTCAATGGATTATAAACATATAAAGCATAGATCATTTAATGAAAAACATGCTTTTAGAGAAATCAAAAGATCAAATATATCATCAGTGAAGGGTCACATCTAATGATCTAGATGAGACATTATTAAGAGATGAAATTCATATTATTTTCTGCAAATTAAAGATTAGAGAAGAGACTTTACACAAAGGGAAAGAGCTTGTCAATTAGCCCCAGATCCTCGCAAGCATGTAGTAATAATTATCACCTCAACGTTATATATTTATTCATCATGAAAATCACCATGTTAGGTATTTGTACCTGTCGTGAAATTCTATCAGTATTATATATTACCCCCCCCCCCTTTAATTTTTTTGATCAATAATCATCTTTTATTATTATTATTATTATGTTCATATTCGCTGCTGTCAAAACCGTATAGCCCACCATTTTGGTCACTATATATTTACCATATTGAGGGACCTATACGTGTGTGTAAAGAAAGAAAGAAAAGAATAGAAAACGAAAAGTGACAATTCTAGGTAATTATGTATTGAAGTTTGCTCTTGGAAGCTTGTTAGCGCGCTCCCCTTCACTGATTGTGCCATGGATGAAGGGTAATTAATTGGTTCCGGTGAGTTTATAATTAATTGGTAAGGGTACCGGCGACAGTGATATAGCACGTACGGCCATGCATGTGACTCTCTCTCTTCTCTTTTGTTTGTTTGTTTGTTTTTTTTTTTCCCAATGAACTCTCTCTCTCTCTCTCTTCTCAACTAGTCTAATAAATGCAGGAGGTCTCAATTAATGTGGGCCATTGACTCTTGTTTCCTTATTTCAAACTTTCACACTACTTAGCTCCCAGTTGCGTTATTAAAAAACCCTCTCCAAATACTATTAATTGGTTGGTACTTTTTTTTCTTCCTAGTGACTTGAAGATTTCCTTTTTCATTATAAGTCCAAAAATTTATTCCCTTTTTATTTTCTGAGTCAAAAGCTGCGTACTTAAGCTAAGCCAATTAAACCTGGCATGTTAGAGGCATGAGATTATGAGAATATAATATATATATATATATATATATATATATATATATATATATATATATATATATATATATATTATATTCCCAGTAAAATATAACCAGATAAATTAACAAACAGAAATGATGGATTACACAGAATCCCATTGGTTAGAAAAATGGATCCTCTCAATATTTTTGTTTTCATACCTGTATCTCTATACAGGATGTCCTGATCTATTGGTTAATTTGAATGAAAGAAAGATTACTGACTATAACATTGAACCAAATATATTAATTATTTATTTAGATTAATTCAAGCATTGGGATGGATCGTGTGGGTCATAACAGTTCAACTTCAAACTTACACGGACTCGCGCGCTCACACAGATATATATATATATAGAGAGAGAGAGAGTCATATAATGAAGTATAATCTGATTAATTCCCAAAATGATCATCTGTATATTTCAGTATTTTGGTCTCTCTCTGATAATGCTTTTAACGTTAATTTGAAAACCTTTATTGTAATATTCCAATAAATTGAAGTGATGATTATCTCCAAAAAAAAAAAAAAACTGAAGACATGCACGAAAGTTAATTAAACCATTCAGACACACATCCTTTATTGTATTATTCCAATAATTCTGATTACATCATACAAAGTGAATAATGTGTGGATCCTATAATTAATTTGTGCCAAAGAACCGAACGACCAAATTATCGCACAAATCACGGACGCACATGAGGTGAAAAGTACAGTAACGAAACACGGTGAATATGAGCAGAAAGTAATACGAGAGATTGATGAAAAAGATAGGAATATATTATGTGCTGTGAATGTGAATGAATTATAAGCTTGGTGAGGTTGTAGTATACTTTTTTAGAGATATTTCTTGATGATAATGGTTAGTTTCACCGTGTGTGAGAATTGAAGGAGAGAGACAATATTTGTCCATATTTTTTTTTGTCAGAGTGTAATAATAGGACACCCATGCACGTTACTCTATCACGATTGGCTCTTTCTCTTCTTTTTTCTTTCTCTAGCCGTTTTTATTTTTCCTTTCTATGGTAGAGCCGTAGAGATAGTCGCGCGTAATTAGTGCCGAAAATAATATTCTAAAGCTTTCACAATATCTCCATTACTTTAATATTCTAAAGTTTTCACATTATCTCCATTACTTGCATAGAGAAGTCCGATCGGATAGCTTTAATATATATACACGATAGAAATATTTCGTATAAATGCAAGTGCACCGCACACTCTACTGTTCAGTCTACAAAGAAAAATTCAATAAAGCATGACGCGACACTCAGCTTCACTGAAATTTTAAAATAACATTTTGGATATTTACCAAAAAAAAGTAACATTTTGAATCTTATAAGTTATGCGCAAAAAAAAAAAAATATTTCTTTCTCTATACCAAATTTCAAACAAAAAAAATTAACAAGCAAATTAAAACCTTCAAACCTTCATTCACAGTTACACCGAACCGATTTGACCATTTAAACCTTTTGACCCGTTGATCTTTCTGGCTTGATGTCCGACTTTTAAAACATTGTTCATAACATTGGAGTGATTTTGCCTACACTTTAATTTTAATTTTAATATCTTTGAAATATGGTAATAATAATCAAGGGGGGAAAAAGGAAAAGGAATTCAATTAATCCCAGGCGACACGCATTCATGAAATTAAATGTTAACCATTATCATGTCTTTGAAGAATATTCGTGGAAATTAAATGATTGATAACAAAGCAGAATTAATTAATAGAATTCATGAAATGTAAACCATTTCCATGTCTCTTGGTTACTATTCTCCCAATATTGTTCTATTCTTTCAATCAATCATAAGACCTTGTCTGTATAAATTAAATACAGTGTATGTGACCATCTTATGCAATATATATATATATATATATATATTTCATAAGATGGTCAATATAGCTACACGAGTACGCATATATATATTATGATCTGTTCAACATGGAAATACATGTATGACAAGTAACCAAGAGATTCCCGTGGAAATTTACACACAAATACTCTCTAACATTTCCTTTTATGCTTGGGACAATTCACTAAAATTTCCAGCAACCTAATAATTCTTCCTATATGTCTAATGATTAATGCTTAAAAATGTCAACAATACTGTAATATATTAATTTGTAAATTAAATCTAATATACCAAGATTTGAAGGTTGGACGTGTGCGTGTGTGTGTGTGTGTGTGTGTGTGTAATCCAACATGAGTTTGGCTAGTGGTCTTGGAGTTCAGCCTTCATATATGTAACTAATAAGCCTTGTTATTAATATTCTCTCCTAATTAACTCTAATCAAAATCCTTTTTATACATTCATTCATATTTTCAAATTAATATACTTCTTTCTTCCTTTACTTCTTCCATTGTTTTTTTTTTTTTTTTTGGTTCCACCATCCACATCTTTTATTCTCTCCATCCCATGAACACGGATCAATTGATCTGATCACTTTGTTTCGTTTAACATGAAACTCAGCTTTAATCTTTAACTCTTTTTGTTACCTATTTAATTCAAAATTCTTTACCATTTTTTCTTTTGTGTTGAATTATGCCGTGCAAGATGCTTCGTTGCATTTGAGACGAACTTTGTACAGTTTTTTGTTTTGAAAAAAATATTCAACTTGAACTTTGCTCAGACTTTGCGCACATTTTATTGGGGAAATATTTACGAAGTTTCAATGTTAATAGAATATGTCAATATTTAGGAGTAAAGGAAACGTGAATTCATATATTAATAGTAAGTGGATGTTTATATTAGTTTATTTTTAATGAATTTGTTCTTTAGAAAATAAATATATGAAAGGAATTTTTTCTCGTAAAATAAAAATGAACCTTTATTTTAATTGATTATAGGGTAAACCAAATATGCGCTTAGTAGGCTACCGAACCAATCCTTTATACTGGCCAAAAAAGGAACCAATCCTTCATAAATGAAACTAAGGATGGCAAAAATAAAAAACCTTTTGGAAGAAAATAAAAAAGGTGATTCAATTTTATTTCGAATAATTTATCAATGATGTTAATAGAATATGAGGGACTCTCTGAAAAGCCAATCTTCTTCCATGAAAGATGCGAATCTTTAATTTCAATTAATTCTTAATTTCTTATGTATTAGTTGATCCAGCCTCTTTGTTGGTTCTCAGTCCGTTTCTGTGTCGCTTTTTTGGTTTCCTTTTTTTTTTTTTTCCCTTGTGGTAATATTTGCTTTACTTGTCGTTTTTTTTTTGGCTTACTCTGGCCTTTGGGCGTCTGGTTATTTATTTGATGTAATCATGTAAAGAGGGGCTTTCTTGTTTGGTATCATTTTTCTCGTTGTTAAATAAAAATGCCCTTTGTCAACCAAAAAAAAAAAACAACTTAGATCCCTCGTTTACTTTGTTTGAAACAAGAGAACATAAAATAGATTAAAGCTGTCGGAAAAAAATAAAAATTAAAAATATTAAATTGTTATTGCTTAATCAGAATAACACTCAATTTCATCATGAGATTTTGGGGTTGGTATTACTATTAATTTATTTTTTAATTTTTAAAATAATGAAGAGAAAGAAGAAAGTTGTTTTTTTGGAAGACCTGAATCAGATGAAATCAAAACCACCATTTTCAACCGAAAACAAATCCAAATGCAGAGTTGAAGTAGACCATATACCCAAGTTCTACGGTTTTTCCGAAATCCGAACAATATATTGGTTATATGGACAGTGGATCAGAACAAATGTGTAAACAAGTGGCAGTGCTTTATTTACTTTTTAAATGAAAAATAAAATCACCAAACTTGGGGTTCTTTATTCAAATTTGTACGGATCTCAACGAGCTAGCTTTCTTTGTTTTTTTTTGTGATACAAAGGCAAGCAAAGCTTGATGGAATTACAAAATCAAGGGCTGTACCCCAAAGATTGTTCAGGTGGCTGCGAGCCACGTTCTAACACAAAAAGACGGACACATTCCGCAGGGGGTGATCCTAGTTCTGTATAGGGCTGAAGGCTATAGTGAGCCGAACGTGCAAGGAAGTCTGCACAGCGAGTATTTTCCCTATGTGCATGGGAAATCTTCAAATCCCAATCTGTATAGATAAGGGAGTTGGTATCAAAGATGACGTCGTGCAATGGATGATCATTCCCACAATGAATTGACAATAAGTGAATGGCCTGAAGTGAATCGCTGAACAGTATGATTTTCTTGAAACCTAACTGTTTACAAAGCTGTAGACCACGATAGATTGCATGAATTTCCGCAGCAGTTGGGGTAGAGATACCAAGCTTCTGCTGAAAACCACAAATCCAGTTGCCTTGGTGGTCACGGATGACTCCTCCACAGGTTGATTGACCATCACTAGCAGTTGAACCATCGACATCGATTCTAATGTAACCCTCCTCTGGGGGAAGCCAGTTGAGTAGACCTCTCACCGGAGTTTGGAATATCTGGTGGTGGAAGCGACCCATCTCCACACCTTCCGATAGATGAAAGATGCATTTATGAACCAGCTCTTTTGGCTGAACAGCTTTACCTTCAAATGCCTGACAGCACCGGTTCTTCCAGAGGAGCCAGCATGTGGTACTGAAGACTTGTTGCCAAGACCATCTCGCCATTCTTTTGTTTCCAGGGGAGTGCTGAAGGTTTCAATTTAGCCAATCCTGCAAATTACCAGAAGCAAACATAGTAGAATATAAATTATTAGTTAAAGAAAACCAAACTCTCTGGGCTTGATTCTCAACGAGCTAGCTTTCTGAGCTTGATGGCTTTCGAAGGGAATAGAGTAATTAAGAAAAGGACACAATTGACATCGTGGAAAAAAGCATGATTCCCAAGATTGAAAATGATTGCTGTCAGTCGAAAAGGAGCACTGAAACTGAATATAATACTATAAGCTTGATGAGGTTGTTCGTTAAAAGCGGCTGAAAGGGAAAGACCGTCATTTTTCTCTCAGAACCGTCGGATGAAGATTCAATTATTTACATTTAATATATTTTTATAATATATTGAATCTCGATTTCTACCCGAAAACTCTGAAAAGAAAAAAGACTACCTACTCCTCAAGGACCGAAGCCGTCAAATCAGATTTGGTACAACCCGACATTTACTTTGTTAAATAAAAATGCCCTTTGTCAACAAAAACAACACAACTGGGATCCCTCATTTACTTTGTTTGAAACAAGAGAATATAAAATAGATTAAAGCTGTCGGCCAAAAAATAAAAATAAAAAATAAAAAATATTAAAGTGTTATTGCTTAATCAGAATAACACTCAATTTTATCATGAGATTTTGGGGTTGGTATTACTATTAATATATTTTTCAATATTTAAAAAAATGAAGAGAAAGAAGAAAGTTGTTTTTTGGAAGACCTGAATCAGATGAAATCAAAACCACCATTTTCAACCGAAAACAATTCCAAATGCAGAGTTGAAGTAGACCATATACCCAAGTTCTACCGTTTTTCGAAATCCAAAAATAGTCCCAAATTTTTGGATCTCTCCAAAATCTCCCAATTTAGAGGGAATCAATTTGAGGGGATGGGAGGGAATTTGATCCCCTTTTTTGGCCCCTCCCCTCCAATTTTGCACACCAAACATGGAGAGGGGCTATTTTTCATTCCCCCATCCCCTCCCCTCCAACCAAATAAGTCCTTAAAGAATCAAAAGTATACTATAGCCCACAACAATATAATGGGATTGATATACATATTAATTAATTTATTAAATTAAACCAAAAATATTTCTGATTTACATCATCGATCAATATAATATGGCCATGGCAAGAAAAATTTCCATCCCTCTCCATTTATGGATAGGGTTGTCGTTTATGGGGTTTGCAGAGAAAAAGGACTGAAAATGAAAGCCACTCTATATATTTTTGGATGTGTTCTACGTAATCAGTGTGATCAGGGTTGTCCAATAGAGGCCCCAGAACATGGCCTCCATTTCCCTTTCCATCAACTTCTCATATCCACCACACAATATCACACGATTCGTAATAATTGCATTCCACCATGAAGTTATTGAAAAATACTGTGACGAAACATTAATATAAGGAGGATGGTATTTACTGGAGGCTATCCCCGGATGATGCGTTCAGTGTGAAGTCTGCTTACAACCATATCTACCACCAGCAACACCTGAGTAACCAATCTCACTGGCGGAAGCTATGGTGCGGGGGAACTCCTGAGAGGGTAAAATTCTTTATGTGGCAGGTTTTCCACGAGAAACTTCCAACAAACCAATTGAGAGCGAGGTTTACTCAGAATATATCTAGCACTTGTCCCTTTGAGTGTGAGAGCGAAGAGAATATTCTCCACATTTTGAGAGACTGTGAGCAAGCCAGGAGAGTGTGGTTTTCTGTTACTAACTCCTTATATCATAGTATATTTTTCTTTGGTAATTTGCAGGATTGGTTGCGGTGGAATTCCCAATGCTCCCCAGGGAATAGGAGGATGGCTAGATGGCCATGGCAGCGGGTGTTCAGCACAATTTGTTGGCTTCTGTGGAAGAACCGCTGCAGCAAAGCCTTCGAGGGAATAGCGGATGATGCGAAGATGATAGTTCAAAAATGTATGTTCCACCTATTTGAAGGAGTGGAGAATGGGCATTTCCGTCACAGAATATTCCAGACGCCAGAAAGGGGTGAAGAACAGTGGAGGCCTCCCGATACAGGTTACGTACGTGTTGATGTGGACGGCTCGAGAGACAGCAGGGGGCAGGCAGCTTGTGGAGGTGTCATTAGGGACCATCAGGGTACCTGGATGAGTGGATTTCAACAAAAGTTGGGGCATAATACATCGACTGCTGCGGAAATCCATGCAATATATAGTGGTCTCCAATTGTGTAAGCAGATGGGTTTGAACAAAATCAGGCTGTATACCGATTCTCTTCAGGCTATTCATCTATTATCGATTGACTGTGGGCCGGCTCATCCTCTGTATGATATCATATTAGACACTAGATCCCTCATCCTCTTGGATTGGGACCTAGAGATCCTGCATGCTTATCGCGAGAGTGTCAGATGTGCTGATCACCTAGCACGAAGGGCTCAGAGGAGCAATCATCTGTTCTCAGTGTTGGACACTTCGCCAACAGAATGCAATGCGCCTTTTGTGTTAGAGTGTGGTGGTATGCTACCGGGTCAATGTTCGATGCATGTTTCCTAGCATCTCTTTTGTAAACCTCAAGCTTTGCTTGCCTTTGTATTTTAAAAAAAAAAAAAAGAAACATTAATATAATGAAGCGTCCGTGGTTTGTTCTTTACCTAACTACAACATATAGGACCTTCCGTCCTAACTAATATAGAACCCTTTTAAAAAATTTATCAAGCTTAAAAAATTATTTAAATAACTGTTATTGACTCTTTAGTGTTTAATTACCCAATATTTTCTTTTCGTACCCCTCTTTATACAGAATGTCCTCCATTGATTGATTTGAATGAAGAAAGCTTACTAATAATTAACTATAACATTGATTATGTATATATATTAATTATTTATTTAGATTCAGATTAATTAATGCAATGCGATCCATGTGAAAGTTTTCACACAAGATAATACTATATATACGTAGGTATTTAGAAAGATCCGTCTATAAAAGAGAAAAAGAGTTTTAAATTAACTTTAAAGGTTGATTTTGACATCTATCTTTTTCTCTTTTTGGGAGGGAGGTAGAGAATCTAGCCTGACAAGTGATAGGTCATAGGCCCTTCCAAAATCTTTTTTCTTTAATTAAAAAATTACTCTGTCAGTGACCCAACGCGTTCACTCACTCCAAGAAGCGCTTGAATCGCCTGCTTCAATATATAGAGTGTGTGTTTGATATTGTTTATTAGGAGTTAATAAATATTTATCATATAAATTGAGATAAAACTCTTATTACATATTTATTTTATATACTAGAAATCATAATTTATAAATACTTATTATCAAAAAATAAATTATCCCAAATAAACACATAACAATATTGGCATGCTGGACGTACGTGTTGAATCATGGATCACGAGTTGTGGACTTACTTTTCATTATCTCATTGAATTATCCTATATTGCATGTAATGCATGACGCAATTAATGCTTGCTTTTTAATGTTGCCCATGTATGTAATTAACGTTTCTGGGGATGAACTGAATTTTAAAAAAATATGGGCCTGTTTTGTAAATTCCCTACTTCGTCTTCTTCATTGATTTACAATTTTCAAAAATTATAGGGCCCTTTTCTATAATTTTTCCCAGTCATAAAAAAATTAATTCCAACACCAATTGACATTTTCAAAATTCTTCAATTTTCTTCTTAAACATCCATAATACAAGACTGAGCACAAGGTATTATAAAAAAACTAAGAAATTATTTATATGAATAAGTAACAAATTATAACCATTTTGTCCCTAATTATACTTAATTCAATATAAATACCCTTAACTCAGATTAATACTTAATCATATATTAATGTCTTAAAAAATACATTAAAATCTCAAATTAATGATAAAAAAGACTAGGAGTGAGAGATAACAAAATGACTTCTTGGAGCATGCTTGTTTTTCACGTAACAAACTGGGCCCCCCTGGACATGTGTCGCTCATACAAACCATATCCCCTCCATTTCACACTATCTTTGTCTATGTATGGTTTGTGTTTATGGAATTCCTTCTCCTGATGATATTATTTCACGTCACGGAGTTAAAGCAAATTCATGGCTAGATCCAGCTGTTGGTATAAAACTACATCTCAACTGCCAACATAGAGTTTATCTAACTGTGTAAGGCCCCACTAAATCTCTCTGGGATTCAAATTCAAGTCTCAAAAGAGACACTTGTGTTAATAGTGGAAGCCACGAACCCCAAAACTTTTGGGAGTAACCAGTTGCTTAGATACCTGATAATATGATCCTAACCTTCCGAACCGCTGCTGAAATCCATGCAATCTGTCGAGGCCTTCTACTATGTAAAAAGCTAGGGCTTAAGAAAATCAAGTTGTTCACAGACTCTCTACAGGCAGTTCACCTATTATTCACTCATTGTGATCCTGATCATCCTTTGTATGACATTATTTTAGATACCAGATCTCTTGTTTATAGCGACTGGGAGCTGGAAATTTCCCACACTCATAGGGAAAGTATTCGTTGTGCAGACTACCTGGCAGGAACGGCGCATAGGATTCCACAAGACTACGTCGAATTAGGGCTTTCCCCAATGGAATGTATTCACCTTTTTGCTTTGGATTGTGGTTTGTTATCACAAGACCATTCTGTAGGATCTAACCTATAGATTATGTCACCTACAAGCTTTGCTTGCCCTTGTAACAAAAAAAAGAAAAGAAGAGGCTGTGGATACTGGTTCAAATTATAAAAAACTACATCTCTATAAACAGTATTAATTAGTCGGCTCTCAAGAAAGTGATAATTAATTGAACACGCAGAAAAATACTGTAACGAAACAATGTGTGGATCCTATATTAATTAGGGCGTCATAGCTTGTTTTGTTGTTTTTTCGGGTACTGGTTGTTCATTTGGTATAATGGTGTAAATAGGCCCTTTGGTCTCTTTACATGACTATGGTTGAACAAACCACAAACTCCATATTAGCTGTAAAAAAATATTCTTAGCCAACAAAAAACCAAGATACGTTACAAACCACTCCATATTAACACATTTAATTTTTAATCATTTTAATTCCTCAAACAGGCCCTGAATCTGAGAAAAATCATCACCTCCCGGAAGAAGTCCAAGAATATACCTGTAATATAGTATGAATCATTCACGTAAGATGAATCCACACCGTGAGTATCACACTTGCCTCGTTTATGGAAACAAAATATAGGATCCACACATTGTTTCGTTTCAATATAATAATGATATGAAATGATATATAGTGTTTGGAGAGTGAAAAGCAAATGCCCAGATAGAAAGATAGATTTCTACAACAAATATATACTATATATATACTCTTTTTGTTCCATAATATAAGTGCCTGTTTGGATTAGCACTGGAGAATGAGCTTTTTTTGCAGATGGGCTTTTGGAAAAGTCATATAGAAAAAAATGAGCTTTGTAGATGTGATTTGTGTTTGGATTGACGGTGTCAGAAATGACTTTTTTTCATAAAAGTTGAGAGAAGTAACTTGGATGAGCTTCTCATAAAAGCTCCATTTGCTTCATAAGCTCAGGCATCCGAAAAGCTTTCACAAATACATCAAATGAGCTTTTGGAGCTTTTAACTTCCAGATGGGTTTTTTTTGAACCCAAAGGGGTTCCCAAACAGACCCTTAGTCACTTCTAGATGATGAATAGTTGAAAAATTGCACACAAACTCACGATTCGTAATAATTGCATTCCACCGTGAAGTTATTAAAAAATACTGCAACGAAACATTAAATATAATAAAGCGTCCATGATTTGTTCTTTCCTTAAGGACAAGATACAGGACCCACACATTGTTTCGTTACCGTATTTTCCTTTTGAATTTTAAGCCCCTATTCTAAAGTAAACACGCGCGCGCGTACATACAAAAAGGTTACTTCACTAATCACTTATGCAACTTGCATGTTTTAGTTATACTCCCTTCCGTCCTAATTAATATAGAACCCTTTTAAACAATCTATCAAGTTTCAAAAATTATTTAAATAACTGATATTGACTCTTTAGTCTTTTCCCAACACAACTGAGCATTAACTTAGGGTATTTTGTTAAAAATAAAAACCATTCACGGCAAACAGATTGATGATATATAGATGAATTTCTATATAAATGACTAAAGCGATCTCGGTATTAGAAAAAGTCTTGAGGAATAAGTAATAAAGATATGTAATAAACATTATGGCCACATTCCAAGGTATAATCTTAATAGGACTCAGAGCAGTGACCCTTTATTACATATAATTCAAATAAAGTAGCTGGTCCCTTGTGAATTGACTCCACAAGGACATGACATACCAACGCATATCAAACAAATACCGAGATCATATGCGGTCTCATTTATGGCTTCAATATGTCACTGGAACGTGACTAAAATCTGCACAAAAGAAAACGAAAAGCGATGAGATTAGAATGAGATCGATGAAAAGATAAAAAGAAGAATAAGACTGTGAGGAGACAAGTAAGATCTATTATATTCATACTTTGGATGAGAATGTCAGTAGTTGTTTATATTTTATAAAGGCAGGCAGTTGATGATTTGGTCTTGATTAATAATGAAAGGCCTGAGAATCAACCCAATGGCTAATAAAAGACTTGATAACAATAATAATGAAAACGAATATAAAGGGGATATTCATATTCGATGAAATAATAGATATATAAAGTTGTCGCCTCACTTGTATATATCAGCACTTTCCTTTCCTTTCCAGTTTCCCATGTCACCTAATTTTAACTCTTTTTTTACAAATAATTAACAATATAATTTTTTTTCTCTTCTCCTTACATGATTATGGTTGAACTGTTGAGCTTAAATATGTTTTGTAAGTAACACAATCATCACTTGAGTTTGCTGCATCAGTATTTTCCGTTAACAATATTAACAGTATTAAAAATATAAAGTTAAAAGACCAAAAGTATACTTCATATAAAACTTAGGGCCTATTTGGTTTAAAGGGAGGGGATGGAAGGGTAGGATGGAGGATCACCTTGTTTTGTTTGGTTGGAGGGGGAGGAAGGGAAAGGTTTTTTAATGATCCTTTGTTTGGTTTAAGAGGGGAGGGGAGGTGAGATAATATCTAATTTACCATTTTACCCTTAAACATTAGTTTATATATTTTTTCTTATATAAATGATTTAAATTAGTTTACACCTCAATATAAATTATATAATTTATAAAAAAATGATGAAGATATAAAATGGAAATAGTTTTCAATTCCCCCCAACTTAATTTCTCGTTTTATGAATATTCCAGCAATTATCATGTTAAATTAAATGAAAAATTCCTTCTATTGAAAAAAAAAATGTCGAGGACTTGAAAAAAAATGGTAGAAAAACTTTAAAAAAAACTATTTCTAAGTGGCAATGTTTAATTAGGTGCAAAATGGCAACGAAAAATTTTGGAAGAGATGGTTACAATGAGGGAAGGGAATATTTATAACTTCATATTCATAGGATGAAAAGTGATTGAGCGTGCTCCTGCAGCCTATGGAAGAGACCGTGACGGCTGAGCTGAGACGCAAGGAGGACACGGGATCTAACAGGAAAGATTGATATTGGAGAACGAAGAAATGTTTTCATTTTTGACTCAGGGTATAATTAGAAATATGAAAAGATCATGAGAGCAAATTAGTTCCAAATTTTTGGCTCTCTCCAAAACCCCCCAATTTAGAGAGAATCAATTTGAGAGGATGGGAGGGAATTTGATCCCCCTTTTTTTGGGCCCCTCCCCTTCAATTTTGCATACCAAACAAGCAAGGGGAGGGGCTCATTTTTCATTCCCTTATCCTTCCCCTCTAACCAAACAGGCCCTTAAAAGACCAAAAATATACTATAACCCACAACAATATAATGGGATTGCTATACATATTAATTAATTTATTAAATTAAACCAAAAATATTTCTGATTTACATCATCGATCAATATAATATGGCCATGGCAAGAAAAATTTCCATCCCTCTCCACCTCTTTTATTCTCTCCCAGATCTAGTGTACCTGAGGGATCATTGTCTTGAAGTGGTTGTTGGGAGGTCAGATGGCTAGAGGCTACCTCAGTCTGAGTTGGTGAAAAGACGGTAAAAAAACATTTTTAAAGGTGCTTTATTAGGAGTAAGATGGAGATCGAGTGGGGCAAATTTAAGATAAATGTAATATTGCTTTAACTGTTATGTGAGTCAGTACTGAAAAGCGACTTACCATATGTATATAGGACTTGAAGTAGATGATTAAGGATAGGGTTGTCGTTTATGGGGTTTTCAGAGAAAAAGGACTGAAAATGAAAGCCTCTCTCTATAAAATGCAAGGTTTTGAAATCCGGATCGGTCACTGAACAGATTGGGATATTAGATCAAAGGTCAATGGGTTAGATCAGAGTCAAACCAGGGTTAGACCAATAATGGTTCCAAGATTATTCCTACGTAAATGTCAAAATTGAAAACATGCACGAAGGTTAATTAAACTATTCAGATATGTTAGGATATGATTATGTTTGTGTTATGATAGGTTCTGTTATTCCCTGTACCCTTGTCTTTTATTCTTTTATTTATACAAGTGAGTTTGACGTCAGATATATCATAAAATAGGGGAGAAGCAAAAAGCACATGATATAGGGTTCCAAACTTTTAAAATATACTTCTAAGCTCTGTCGGTCTGTCCCACCCCGCCACTATCTAAGGTTTCAGAGACTCTCTCTATACCGACAGAGCTCAGATCTGACTCAACTGAGGCTATTCATCTCTTACTAGCTGATTGGGGACGAAATAGCTGACAACATCTGATCCCTTATCTTTTCGGATTGGGATCTGGAGATATAGAGCATGTAAAGCGAGAAGCCTTAAGGAGTGCTGACTGCCTTGCTCGTTCTGCTCATGAAAGGCATTCGGAATTCACAGTACTGCAAGAACCATCTATGTGGTGTTGGACCCACATGAATCAAGACTTAATCGATGCGGAACTGGGACCTCCGTCCCACCCTAACTCTGTATTTCGTTAATATGTAATCTTCAAGTGTAATGCTTGCCATCTTATTCAAAAAAAAAAAAAAAAACCAGAGAGACTCTCTCTATTTAGGACAAAAATGATTATAATAATAATAACAATAACAAATTTAAGGGACAATTTATGTCGAACAAATTTTTCCTATTCTTTCCAGTTCCTGGTCCTCGACCACGGTGGTGAATGATGAACAGCGAGACGGTGGTAATGGAAGGAGGGCGGTTGTGATGTACAGAACTCCGACGATGGAGGGAAGAGTGGACGGCGTTGTGGTGTGGTGGAAGTCTGGAAGCAGAGGAAGCCGACGGTGTTGGTGGTTGATGAACAGAGAGACGGTGGTAATGGAAGGAGGGGCGGTGGTGATGTACAGAACTCCGACGATGGAGGGCAGAGTGGCCGGCGTTGTGGTGTGGTGGTCTGGAAGCAGAGGAAGCCGACGGTGTTGGTGGTTGATGAACAGCGAGACGGTGGTAATGGAAGGAGGGGCGGTGGTGATGTACAGAACTCCGACGATGGAGGGAAGAGTGGCTGGCGTTGTGGTGTGGTGCAAGTCTGGAAGCGGAGGAAGCCAGTGGTGGTGAATGATGAACAGCGAGACGGTGGTAATGGAAGGAGGGACGGTGGTGATGTACAGAACTCCGACGATGGAGGGAAGAGTGGCCGGCGTTGTGATGTGGTGGTCTGGAAGCAGAGGAAGCCGACGGTGTTGGTGGTTGATGAACAGCGAGACGATGGTAATGGAAGGAGGGGCGGTTGTGATGTACAGAACTCCGACGATGGAGGGAAGAGTGGCCGGCGTTGTGGTGTGGTGCAAGACTGGAAGCAGAGTAAGCCGACGGTGTTGGTGGTTGATGAACAGCGAGACGGTGGTAATGGAAGGAGGGGCGATGGTGATGTACAGAACTCCGACAATGGAGGGAAGAGTGGCCGGCGTTGTGTGGTGCAAGTCTGGAAGCAGAGGAAGCCGACAGTGTTGGTGGTTGATGGAGGGAGGAAGATGAAGAAAGAGAGACGGTGGTGCTGTTTGTGGTGTCTCTCAGATTCTCTCTCTTCACGGCCCTCTAGGTGGTAGACAACGGAGGAGGAGCTCAGGTAGTTCAGTGAAGAAGATGGTGGCTTGATGGTGTTGAGTCTCGCTCTCTCTCGTCGGCAGTCTCACTCCAAGATCCTGGTGTGATCTATGTCCGCCGCGCCGGTCTGTCGGAGATGGAGGTATGAAGACGGGCAAGTGGTGGTTGGCTCAAAAAGGGTCGCCGGCGGCCCTTTTTTAACTAATTTTAACTCGTTTTTTACAAATAATTAACGATATAATTTTGTTTCTCTTCTCTTTACATGATTATGGTTAAAGTGTTGAACTTGAACAAACCACAAACTCCATATATATTAGCTGTGAAAAATTATTCTTAGCCAACAAAACACCAAGATCAAAATTCTAAACGAAAACAGCACATGCAGTAAAGCCAAAAAGAACAAGACTGCAGTTGCATATCAAACATGTAAAAGTTTTTCACAAGACAACACTTATTAAGAAAGAACCTGAGAATTGGTGGTGGTGGTGGTGGCGGCGGCGGCGGCGGCGAGAATCCCGACGGTGGTGGTGGTCACGACGGTGGTGGTGGTGGTGGTGGTGAGAATCACGACGGTGGTGGTGGTCACGACGGTGGTGGTGGTGGTGGTGGTGGTGGTGGTGGTGGTGGTGGTGGTGGTGGTGGTGGTGCGAGGAGGAGGCGGCGGCAGCCCTGCGGCGGAGAAAGTGACCTGAGCATTTGGGATGGGAGTTCCTGAAGGTCTTGGAGGAGTCATACTTGTTCTTGGAGAGTAGAGTATAAGGGTTACAGAGTGATAGCGTTTCAAAGAATGAATGATCAAGGGATTAGGGATTTTTATGTTTTTGGAAAGGAAGTTTGGGGGAGTGAATGGGGCAGAACCCTTTTTGATAAGCATGTACTGACACGCATTAGTAAGGAATCCAATAATAATTACAAATGCAGTCCATTTAAGTTGTGCTAGTTTGCCCATAGTAATTAGACAGGTATATAGTGTTTCACGATACATATATAGTGGTTTCTTTCAGTTAGATATAATTAATTAAAATTCAAATATCAAAACTCGTGGATTAATGGATATTTTTTCGTGGATTTATTTTTTATAATGTATAAACAAATCTTAAAATAAAAAGAACGACGTTATCAATGAGATCCTTATACAGGGAGTATTTTTCGTGTTTAATTTAAATAGTCTATAACCAACAAATAAATGAAAGATGAGGACTCAAAATTTGATAAAGAGATCTATTTTATATTTATGTCATCCTCTCTTTTTTATAACAAATGAAATGCCATCACGGAACATTTCAAATCGCATTTCTTGACAGGTTTGAAGCGAAATGGTAAGTGAAAGCAGTGGAGCATAAAAAAGCTCAGCTCTGATGAGAAAAGGAAGCAGGTTTATTTATCTATGAACAAACATGTTTGTAATTAGTTAGCATGTTAAGTAGGGAATGGTGAGAATATTCCAAAACTTGATGTTATTGGTTTGGTTGTTTGTTTTCCTCTGCAAAAGGAGTATGGTGGTTTTAGGGTTAATGATGATTTCTGTGGTTCTGGAGACTTTGTGTAGGACCATCTCTCTGCTTTTTCATGCTTCCTTCTATTATATATCTATTAAACGTTACTGCTCCTTTCCCTTTTTCATCCCCATCTCTCTCTCTCTCTCATATGACTCAAACTTTATTTGCTCAATTGCTTCTATGTTGCTTGAGATACAAGTGGTTTGCTCAATATCTATTATACATTAATGATGTATTTGCTCAATTTGTCTGCTTCCATGAAATTTCTCTATTTAAGCTGTTTTTTTTTAAAAAAAAAACAAGTGGTTTTCATGACGAAATACAGCGTATTATTATGAGAAACTGAAACTCATTATAAAATTAATTTCTTGTTCGAAAGTAGAATATATTTGAATTATATACATATATTATATTTGCGTATATGCTGAACTAACAGCGATATTATTATGAGTTCGTGACAGGGAAGCAATTTTCACTGATTGTATAGAACCGTACACGCGTTTAAACTTTAATGAGATTTCGCTGATTAATTTACTTACTTTAAACCAAAAAATTATAATTAACGTCCCCGGTTTCTCCTACTTTCACCCATTTCCTCGAGAAATGAAAACAAGCGATGACCTCAGATAGCTGTGCACTGATATGAACAGGGTCTCCGCACAGCTTTTCATGTTAAGGTTTTGTGTCAACGTCAACGTTAAAAATATCAGATTGGAAGATGGGTCCATTTTCTTACTTCGCCTGATCACTGATTGTGCTTAAGCTTTGGGTCCACTCACAGGCCAGAAGTCAAGGCTGGAGGGGGTGAGCTTAGGCTTTGGGCCTACTCAGAAACTCAAATGGTTATCGCGTTTTGTAGCGAGAAATTCTTAGGTGCGCCCAGTGTGCGCATTTGAAGAGTGTGAACGCTGAAACTAATCCTAGAGATGACAGAGTTAAAAGACGGCACATATCTAAATAATTAGAGGTGGATAGTGAATAAATAAATATAAGTATATTTTACTTTTTATCTGTATTGATAACAGTAAGCTAAGTAGACTATAAAGTGGATGAGCAGAGTTCGAATCTCACCTTTTTCAAAAAAACCTCTAGAGAGAGATATCTTGATTGTAAAACCTCCATTCAAATTAATTAATTACTCGGATATTTAATAATAAATATTCAGCACTTTAATTGGCTCTAACTGAAATTAATCGCACACACTTTGTAGATGTAATATTTATAATTTATAATTCACAACATATGCATACAAGTACCTGTAAGATCTGTCAAAGCTTAATTCTTATAATGAGATTTCGCTGATTAATTTACTTACTTTAAACCAAAAAATTATAATTAACGTCATCGTATAGCATTCGAATTCTAGCAAAATTTTCATGCCTTTGAAGAATATTCGTGGAAATTAAATGATTGATAATAAAGCAGAATTAATTAATAGAATTCATGTGTAAATAATAATGCCTCGCCTCCGCCCCGGAAAAAATCTTAATTGCGTGTGCCTTAATTATACACACACACACACATATTCTTGATGGAATTGATAATTAATGAGTTAAATTTTAATTGATAGTTTTCCTTTTCTTCTCAGTTTCTTTGTAACCCCCTACCTTAATAGCCAAATTTATAGTTCGAGAATGCGTCATTAAGTTGAAATAGAGACCAGTGGTTAATTTAAAACTTTTCCAAAACTTGTTTAGTACGGTCTCACATTCACATTTCGAATATAATTGGTCTGTCCAGTTCGGTTTCATTCATACATATCAGAGTGCAAACAAAAATTCCTGACAACGCTCAGGTTTCATTACGTAATAAAGGGTTTACAACGATTAGTTTCCCATATAGGGGATTACACAACACTATTCAATATATACAACATGTGCAACTAATCCCCAACAAAATATGACAACCAACTACCAAAATTAAAACTCCTAGCTAGGAGCTCTAACCGCCCTTTGTCACTTGCTTTTCCTTTGAACCGCTTGCCCTTGCTGTAGGTTAGTCATTGGAAAGAATGAGATTCAAAAGAATCTCAGTAGTAACAATTCACTTATAACATGTACAATCACAAAGCATGTAAGCAAATCACAACAACAACAACACAACAGCATTTCTGCAACAACTTTCGCTGCATTCACAACGGCATATTTCACAACAGCATGTTTCACAACAGCACAACAACGACATTTCACAACGGCAATGTTACATCACGGCATATTCAATGAAATGACATACATGCAAGGCATCATACACATAATAAGAGAAAGAGTCACTACCTTGTTCTTTCCGCTCGTGCACTGGCACTGGTTTATCACGTGCAGGGCAAATGTCAAATCCTATAATTAGAATTACGGGCGATAGGTTATTACTTAATCCAATTCTTTAATTCAAATACTCAAGTTGGTTATCATTAGAGACATTTAATCAAATCAACTAAGGTGTTAAAGTGGTCAATTAACCTAAAAGACCAATTCCCAACCTCAAAGTTCAACAATACTATATTATGCCATTACATCTTCAATTTTCGCATAAGAGACCAAATCTGCCAGAATTTTCTCCAAACTTTGAAAAATCATAACTAATTCTACAAAAATTGAAATGAGGTGATCCCAAGTCCTATGGAAAGCTATTGAAGTCCTCTTCATAGGAAAAATATGAATCATTACTGGAAATCACCACAAAATTCCAGAGTTACACAAAATCCCACACTGCTCCAGAATTAAGTCCAGTTTCGACATCAAACTTTGGGCAACCAGAACTCCCAGCTCAAAACACGATATGACACAAATTATATATCCATTTTGAAGCTTGGAATGTGAAATTTAAGACTGGAAAGTTTCATAATTTTTAGAGATCATTTGGTTATCCAAAAACACCACACAAGTAGAATACCTTGCAGGAATTCTGTTCAGGCTGAAAATCCAGATTTTCATTTTGAGTTTCAATGACCCAAAATTCACAACCCAAGGCTATTCCCACATAATTTTTCGTGTAGAACACAATGGTAACATCAAAATTAACAAATTCCCACTCATTCTCCATGTCCTGTTTTGGCAGAAAAATCAAAATAAATTCCAATAATTATCAACTTCCAATTTCAGCATCAAACTTATGTCACATGGTTTCCAATCATCATAAACCACCAATAACACAACCAAAACATCATGAATTACCCAAACCCTTGTTTGACCAAAATCAGGGCAGATTTACACATGCCAAAATACTCATCCAACCAACACAACCAATAGCTCAAATTGATGCTAATACTCACCTCTTGCTTCTCCTTAAGTTCTTTCTTTGATTCTTCAGCTTTTGTTCTTGCAAGGTGGCTGAAAACTCCTCTTCTTCAAAAACAAAAACCATAGAAATGAAGCTAAGGAAGAGAGGAACAAGTTTCATGAAGGACTCTTGAGCCATAGATGAGGTTAAGGAGGTGAAAATCAAGATTAAAGTCTTACCTTCACTTGCTCCTTCTTGCTCTCTCGGGTTGCACTGCTGAACCGACTTAGAGAATGAGAGAGAGAGAGTGAATAAATGATCAGATTTTCTTTTCCCTTATCACTTAAAGAGCTGACCGAAATATGGGACTTGAAAGGGATAAATGATTTGTCAAAAATATCACACTTCCACCTCCTCAAAATAATATATTCTAATAGCCTTAACATGTGCCAACAAATTGATATCATCATCTTTCTCTTTCCTTCTTGATGACATAGCCGAAATAATTGACTTGAGGGGAGGGAATTTATTGATTAAATGCTTACTCTATCTCTCTTAGCATTTCCTTGACCGAAATGAAGAAGAGAAAAAGTGATAAAAGACTTAGCATGAGATTGTTGACCAAGTGCTCATCTTTTATAACTTGGTCATATGTTTGTTTCCATATGTCATATTTAATAGTCAATAGGTATTTTTTTTTCTCTTGGTTTTCCCTTGTCATACGTGAATCATGGCCTTTTGAAGAAGAAGATGATCTTGTAAAATATCATCTTGCAATATGATATTTAGTTGCCAATTTTGCATGTGAAATTCAACTAAAGTTATAACAAAATTTCTAGAGGTAATTTTGTCATTAATCCCATCATCTATTTTGTACATTTAGCCCTTGAGTACATTTTGGGATATTACATTCTTGTCTTCTCGTACCCTTAAATAAAAAATGGATGGTTTGTTTTTTTTTAAAAGAAAAATTCAACTTGACCGTTGCTCAGACCTTGCATACATTTTATTGGTGAGATATTTACAAAGGTTTTTTTTTTTACCTGAATTTACAAAGGCTCATATTCATAGATGAAATTAAACTTCCTTCATCAATATTATTCCAATAAGTTGATGAATGTGATTTAATAAGCTACAGGAAGGTTTGAAAGAAAAAGAGAAACAAAGGCAAGTCTTAGGAGAAGGAAATTAGTTAAGAAGGGGGCTTGAGGAGAGAGAGTTGGGGAGATATTAATCATATAAGAAAAGAGAAGTGTGCATATGACACGCCAAATCTTAAAGGACCCCACCAAAGAAGAAACCCTAGATTTTGTTGGGGAATAACGCATTTGATTAGCGCTTGTTGTCCCCACATTCATGTTATATTTATCTCTCATTAGGCTTTTCTTCGTTCTTTTATATGATCAGCAAGCCCCCTTCATTAATTACTACATATTCGAATTTCCGTTGGGAGATGTGCCTACATTTAATAACTGACATTGCCTCAAACATAATTACCTCTAATAAAAGAACACATGTGCCTAAAAAAAATGACTTCACCAAGAGATATCATTGAACATGACTTGGTTTGAAATAACTAGAGATTGAAGAAGCATTCACTGGCTACTCGTTGCCGTTGGAAATGGATAAAAAATGAAAAATAAGAGTGAGCAATACTTATTAATGAGGTTTTATTTCTTGAATCCAAAGGAAACCAAGATGATTGAATGCTTGATCTTTCCTTTTCATCATCCCCCCCCAAATGTTATTTTCCAATTACCCTAATCTCATTTATGATTTAGGTTGATATATATACATAGATATACCATAAATAAGATTAGAATACAGAAAGTACCAGAAAAATAACATGGATACAATTAAGAAATACCATCAATTTGCAATTATTTTGTATGATGTAATCATTATTGGAATAATACGAAGTCAGGTGTCTGAATAGTTTAATTAACCTTCGTGCATGTTTTCAATTTTGACATTTACGTAGGAATAATCTTGGAACCATTATTGTTCTTAAAATTTAAATAATTGAGAGGAAATAAAAAATGAATTAAAAAAAAAATCTCCATTTTTGATAACCACTCCTGTAATGAAATATACTAAAATTACAAGCATTATCTCAGAACCACTCAGTAAATGACCCAACTTGAACTTACTCCATGATAAACCATGTCCTTCATAATTGTTGATAAGCAGCACAAATCCTTGGATCTAGTAAGTAGATCTTATATTAAGAGCCAGATAGAATATTGATGATAAGCCACAACAAATTGTTAGAGTTTATAAGATACATAAAGTACATTACTCGCATTCTATGGTCATAAAAGCTAGTCAAGATCATCATATCGCATAGACCACTTATCTGGACAGGAGGTCTCAGGCATGAATATGTTACAAACTACAATATAGATAGTACAAAAAATATATAAAATAGATTAAAGCGTTATGGCATAATCAGAGTAACACTCAATTTCATCTTGAGATTTTGGGTTTGGTATAATTAATGACTCTGTCAGTTCTTTGTATTTTTAAAGTCGTTAAGTGTGGTATTATGGTAATTAACACTAGTGCAAAATACTAATTTAGCTACATGATTTTACATCAGTTACTTAAAGAACCGAAGTGATAATTCATGTGACATAATTTTGCTTCTGTTTTACATGTAACTGACGCCGTAATGTACAATATGACATCAGTTACTTGAAGAACAGAAGTGATAATTCATGTGACATACATTCGCTTCTATTTTAAGTGTAACTGATGCCGTAATATACAATATGACATCAGTTGTATAGTCTACTGATGTCGTAATTAAGATGCTATAATAATAATAATTATGAGATCAATTTATTGAGCACTATACCATAAGCCATAATTAATATAAAATTTTAGAATTTACTTGTGGAATAAATAAATTTAAAAAATAACATGTCATAATTGTAATTAAATACTATAAATAATTTTTTCCAAAATATAATTATATTCACTAGTACAAAATACTAATTTAACTACACGATTTTGTATTAGTTACTTGAAGAATAGAAGTGATAATTCATATAACATAATTTTGCTTCTGTTTTACATGTAACTGACGCTATAAGGTACAATATGGCATTAGTTACTTAAAGAACGGAAGTGATAATTCATGTGACATAAGTTTACTTCTGTTTGAAGTGTAACTGACGCAGTAATGTACAATATGGCATCGGTTGTATATTCAACTGATGTCGTAATTAAGATGCTATAACAATAATAATTATGGAATCAGTTTAGTAAGCACCAGAAGTCATAATTCATATAAAGTTTTGGAATTTAATTGTGAAATAGATAAATTTGAAATATAACATGTCATAACCATAATTAAATATTGTAAATAAATTTTAAAAAATATTTTTTCCCAAAATATAATTATATTATAGTTATATTTTAAATAACTTTTTTTAAGTGGGTTATTTATAGTTCAGGACCATCTGATAGAGATTAGTGAACTTCTTTTAACTACTTAACTATACCTAGTTAATTATTAAAAAAATGGATGATCAATTTATGGGTGGAACTTGACCCATAATTTATAATTTATTTATCGAGCTTACTTATAGCATCGGGTCCTATAGGAAACTAAGACCTTAATTATAACCCATATGGCTCTAAGGGAGTCTTAAAAATATATTAACTATTTTTTTTCTAAAGAAAAGGAAATATTGCGTCGATTCCCACTCCACCTGACGCCCTAATGCCTTCAACAAAAACCTCCACTACTCTGCTAACTTCATAGCTTCTTTATGAATTTCGCTCTAGCTCTGCTAACTTTGCAACTTCCCTTCATCACTGTTGACGTAGCAACTTCCAGATAGAGCACTACAAAAAAACACTCAATTTCCGACAAAATTTGCTAAGGAATTTTTTCCGTGGCAAATTCTGTGGAAAATCAGTCAGAAATTCCATTGGAAAATTTTTCGGCGAAATTTTACGTAGCTAAATTTGTCACGGAATTAACCACAAAAAAGTTCTATGGCTAAATTAGCCATGGAATTACGTCGCAAATTTTGTGAAAAACTTTTTTTGCCACGGTGCCATGGAACTTTTCCGTGGCACATTCCGTTGCAAAATTTTAAAATTTATAAAATTTTATATTAAAAATAATATTATAAAATTAATTTTTAAATAATTTTAATTAAAAATAAAATATTATTATTAATGAATATTTTATTATTATTTATTGATACTATATTTAAAATTTTAGGCTAAAATAATATTTTTAATATTATTATATTAGTTATTATTTAATTTTATTTAAAAATAAATTATTAGTTATTAATATTATATTTATCATTTTATATTAAAAATAATATTTATAATATTAAATTATTTTTTATTAATTAATTTAAATTAAAAATATATTTAAATTTATAAAATTGATTAAAATATAGTTATAAAAATATTTATTAAATATTTTAAATTTATTGAATTTGAAATTAATTAATCATAAATATATAAATATTTTTTTGGAATTTTTATTTATTTTAATTTATTTTTAATAATATTATATATATTATTAATTTTATATTATGATAATATTATATATATAACATTATGTAATAAAATAACGCAGATTCATCTTGGCGCAACTGGCAAAGGCTCGAGCGTGAAGGCACCAGGAGCATGAGGTCACGGGTTCGAACAGGAAGGGAGGCATTTTCAAGATTTAAGAGGCGCAGACACGTGGTAGCTCTCGGAGGTGACACTTGGCGCACTGCGGGAGGGTGGACACGTGGCAGCGCACAGAGGTGACACTTGGCTCACTTCAAGGAGGGACACATGGCAGCGCAAGGAGGAGACACTTGGCGCACTTTGAGTAGGGACATGTGGTGCAGTGCAAGGAGGGTGGAGATGTGGTAGCAGTAGGAGGTGACACGTGGTAGCGTGAGGAGGAGACACGTGGCAGCGTGAGGAGGAGACACGTGGCTGAACCAACAATGAGGTGGCCTCCTACGGACGTGACATGTGGTATTTGAAAATTTAAAATAAAAAAATATCCATTAGATTTGAAAATTCATTTGTCACACATCTATTATGGCGTCGGTTTAGTTACAATGCGAAGCCGTAATATATTCATTTACGGCGTTATATCTTATGCAACCGACTCCATAATATATTCATTTACGGCGACATATCTTAAGCAAGTGACGCCGTAATATATATTTTTCGCTACGGTTAATTCCGCTACACCCTAAATACTGTAGCGAAAATGTAATTTTAACTGATGCCAAATTAACTTTTTGCACTAGTGTAATTTTTACTTTGTAGCATTTAGGTATTTTTCAACTATTTATGGGGTCCCAGTACAGCATCCTTGTTTGCGTCTTGTTTCGTAAAGCATCGCTTTAATTTCCTGCAAGTCTTGGGGAGCAAACAAGGATGGTCCCCCCCCCCCCCCGGGCTCCAAAGGCCACCCTCAACGGGATGATGATGATGATGAAACGTTAACCACTTTCATGTCTTACTATTCGTGAAACAAAACAGAATTAATTAATAGAATTCATGAAATGTAAACCATTTTCATGTGTCTTGGTTACTATTTTCCCAATAATTTTTTATTCTTTCAATCAATCATAAGACCTTGTTTGTATAAATACTGTGTATGTGACCATCTTATGAATATATATATATATATATAGCTACACTAGCACGTGTATATATTATGATGTCCTCAGCATGGAAATATATATATACGGCAAGTAAGCAAGAGATTGCTATGGAAATTTACAAACAAGTACTCTCAAACATATCCAAATTTCACTCAAAAAGGCTCAATTTTTCTTAATTATCACCGAATTAAGAAGTCAAAGATGAATAAAGTTAAGCAACTCTCTTATAAAGGAAGTGATCTTTTAACTTATTATTTTTATGTGTTTAAAAGTTACTCTATTAAGAAAATAATTACTCAAATTTTAAGACAAGGGTAGAATTTTGGTCACTTTTTATGTACATTTTAATCAGTAACAGTATTTTAAGATCTTCAGTATTTAAAAATATATATGATTTATGAGGAGCTTCTTTGCTCATGCTTTGAAGTATAACTTGCGTGAATGTTAAAATAGGAAACTGATAGAGGAATATTATTGAACTTGTAACATTAATTTGGAGGTTGAAATTGGACTTGGAAAACTCAGTGAGTTCATTCTTATAACTGATGAGTTACGTTCTAGTGTTATTTTTGACCGTTGAAAGGGGATTGAATATACATAGAATAAATGTTTAATTAGTTTAAATAAAGATATCATAGAGATTATGACTTATGGTCGTGATCCCCCCCCCCCCAATCTTTAATTTGCAGTCACAGTGATCTCTAGGTCATTTAACTTTCTTTGCGAAAAGTTCATTTGGAGTTTAATGGATCTTGTCCTTTACCTCATTCTCTCATTATTATTGAAAGATTCATCATGTGATCTGTTATTTTCTTAGATGGGAAGGGCTCTGAGCCCCACTCATCCGCTCCTGGGTTCGATCCCGGGGGGAGGATGGAGAGGCTTCTTCTGGGAGGGATCTCCCCACATAGTGGGTCTGACCAAATCCCCATCTAGATTAGTCGGTTGCTCGGTGATCTGTGCCAAAGAAGCCAAGAGCCAGAAAAAGCGCTGGATACTGGAAGATCATATATCAAAAAAAAAATACCACTTGATCTTCAAAATCTCAAATCAGTCTTATTGTATATAAGAATATAGGTAGTGACTACAAGAGTATAGCAATTGACAACTCATTTTGGTAGAAAATCACTTATTTGAGAATTTGAAATTAAAGTAGTATTTTCTTATCTTTTTCCCAATTTTAATTGTTATTTGTTGTTTTTCATACACTAATCAAGGCAAGAAAGTGAGGTGTACGATCCCTTCTCTCTCCCTTCCTAGTTTTTCTTTTTTCCCCTGTATATACCGTCACTTTCCTTTCTTTTCCAGTTTCCCATCTCAACTAATTTTAAATTGTTTTCATTTACAAGTATACAACTCCGCAAATTACGTCCATTCAGCTTAATGATATTATAGAGATTAGGATTTATGGTCATGTCGTCATTAAGGTATCTTAGTCCGTGTCATCATTAACCTATGTACATAAACATTTTGATCTTAATCATCCTTTTCTTTCTTTCTCTCCATTTTTTTTTTTGCCATGACATGAACTTAATTTCTGAAGAATTATTACTACGTGGTGGTGTCTTCTTTTGTTTTTTGTTTTGTTTTTTGGACCTGAGTGATGGTATCTTCTTTAATACATGCCTTTCTTTTTTTATAAAAACTGATTTGCTATCACGTGATTTTATTTTAATATGTAGGTGACATTGGAGTGTTATCATGACTAGACTTGGATCAATTGGTCAAGTTGTGTGCAAAGTGGTGCCATTCGGTCTTGATTAATAATTACTTGATAACAAACACAGAAGATTAAGCGGCTAGGCTACTATATTAGATTAATTTGCCAAGTGATAACAAGGAAAGGGATCTAATAATGAAGGTAAGTAAAAAAGATAAAGTAAGCAACCTGATAAAAATAGTAATGAAAACGAGTATAAAGGGGATATTCATATTCAATGAAATAATAGATATATAAGGTTGTCGCCTCACTTGTTCAAGTTCATTTAATTAGCTGTAATTTGACCCAAAAAAAGGGCTGTAATAAAGACAGAGACATCATACGTGTGTGATGACGGATGGATAATTAGGGGAATTATATTATTATGTAATCATGCGATTCCTTGTTGTAATTATGCGATTCGATATTCAGATGTGTTGTGTAGCTAACTAGTCCCACATTTCCTTTTCCTTTTTTTTTTTTTTTTGACGTTTGATAGATTTCCCATAATTATACTCCTATTTATCACTCCTCGGGGTCATAAATATAAATTAAAGTGCAAACAGAGAGCGAGAGGTAGATGCGTCAAAAAGATTTTACTCCAAACAAGAGGTGAATCGTTTGATTTCATACATATAAATAATGATGTAAATAGGCCCTTTGGTCTCTTTACATGATTATGGTTGAATAAACCAAACTCCATATTAGCTGTAGAAAATTATTCTTGGCCAAGAGAAAACCAAGAAACGTTGTAAACCACTCCATATTAACACAATTAATTTTAATCATTTTAATTCCTCACACCATTTGCTATCACATGATTTTCTTTTAATATGTAGGTGACAGTGGAGTTTTATCATGACAAGACTTGGATCAATTGGTCAAGTTGTGTGCAAAGTGGTGCCATTTAGTCTTGATAAATAATTAAAGGTTTGAGTATGAATCCAATGGCTAAAAAAATGACTTGATGAAAACAAATACGGAAGATCATACACGTGGCTACTATATTACGGATCCTATCTTTCGGAGAGTTCTTGGAGAGTATATGGGTCACACACACACACACACACACAGACTAATATGCCATTCCCTAAAAAGCCCTAGCTCCACCCAAAACGTCCGTAGCTACCGTAGAACCATTGGTGATCACCATCAGGCTCAAGCTATAGCCTTGAATGAAGATTATTGCAATAAACCAGACCAGAAACAAGAATCGATCCTACACAAGAATATCAAACTAGAAATCAAATATCAAATAAGGTTCAAACAAGAAATGAAAATCGAAAAAATAAAAAACAAACTGGCAAAGAAGATTGCATTAGAAACAAGAAACCAACAAAATTGCAATAGAAATCGAAGAAAGCAAACAAGAAACCAGTGAAATAAAACAACATTCACAATGGAAATCGAAATCGAGAAGGCATCGAAGGAACTAGAAGCCATCAGGAAAAGAAATCAGAGAGGAGAATAGGCAGGCTAAAATCTTCGAAAACCATATCAAGAGTGGAGATCTGTCATCTGCCACCGTCCTCACCATCCACCGTCATCCTCCGTCACCATCGTTCATTTTGTTGAGGGGAAGAGGCATGGCTTGGTGAAGTGAAATCAAAGAAGCATTGTGAAATTGAAATCGAAATCAAATCGTGAAGGTGATTTTCTGTCACCATAGATCTGCACGATCACTGGAGTCTACTTCGCCATCATTAAAGAACTTGGAAGACTACGCTGAAAAGCTTGAGGGAAAAATTGGAAAATAAAGTGGGTTCCATGGCAGTGTAGCTAGTTCCATAGGGGGTCAGATGGAAGTGAGTTCCGTGAATTTTGATGGAAGTGGGTTCCCAAGTGAAGTGGCTTCCAGCATACCAAAGATACAATAATCTCAATTCCACTTCCAACCTCTCACTTCCAACGGGGCATGAAGAGAGAACAATACAGACAAAATTCTATAATATCCCTCTCTGAAAAGCACTTGCACAAATTCTTATAATTAACGAGAACAGCACATACAGTAAAGCTAAAAGAACAAGACTGCAGTTGCATATCAAACGTGAAAGTTTTTCACAAGACAACCATTATTAAGAAAGAACCTGAGAGTCACGAAGAAGGTGGTGGTGGCGGCGGCGGCGGCGGCGGAGAAGGTTGCCTGTGGATTTGGGATCGGAGTACCTGATGACATAGAGGGTCTAGGAAGAGGCGGCGGCCCAGCGGTGTGTTGGAAATACAAGCTACATGTCGGTGTGTTGGAAATACAAGCTACATGTGGGTGTGTCAAATGGAACAAGTCCCACATTGCTTGGGAAAGAGAGAATGCTAGTGTATATATTACACCTTGTGAAGTTGGGCTAGTAAATGGGCCAAGAGGAAGAGTGGGCTCGCGCGCACAACAAAGGGCCACCAAGAGGCAAACGTAGTGGAAATCCGGCGATTTCCCCCCCTGCGCGTGAATTAAATGCGGACTAGGCACTTTTTATCAAATGTTTTTTTGAAAAAATCTACAATTTATTTTTGTGAAAATAGCTTACCGGAAAAACCCAGTTTTGAGGCATCTGAATATTAAAGCACCAGTATTTCCGTTACAGAGGTCATGGGTCAGATTTTAAATTGCCAAAACGTATGTTTTAAATTTCCAAACGGATATTTTAATTCCCCAACGGATCTGGACCTTCAATGATCAGAAACGGCCTCATCATGTGGTTTTATTATTGTGTAACCGGCGGCTTAATGGTGTTTATGAGGAGTAAAACGCTGCCCAACGTTCAGATGCGTGAAGGCCTATAAAAGGCGCTGCCTGCAAGAGGTCCAGGAACCCGGCTCTGAACATCTCGAGCCCTCTTCCTCTCTGCCACATCCCTCTGTTCTCTCCGCCTTACAGTTGCTTTCATTTTGCTGTTCTGTCCGCCCTGTTTCTGCAGGAAGAATCCGTTTTATCCTGGGGAGTGCCGTTTCCAGTCAGCCGGTGGTCACGGAATAGCTCTTAAGGACAGCGTCTTTGAACGTGACTCGGATTACGGTGTATTTGCAGGAGTACGACAACAATCTTAAGAGCTATAATGGCTTCTGCTTCTATTCCTCCTGCTGGTTCCGGAGCTGCTGCTCAACCTGACAATGCTGCTGCTCTCGGAGTCAACAATGCTGGTTCTGTTCCTATGCCAATGCCGGTTCCTATGCCCAGGCAGTTTCCAGAAATTTCCAAAATTGAACAGTTTGAGGGGAAGAACTTCAGACGCTGGCAGGAACGTGTCTACACTGTTCTTGACATGCATGGAGTTGCTGATGCGCTTACACAATCTGCTCCATCCCCAGATGCTAACCAAGCCCAGAAGGATGTTTGGGCCTATGCCAACAAGGTTTGCAGACACACTCTTATTACTACTTTATCTAACGATCTGTTTGATGTGTACCATGTCTATAAAGAAGCAAGTGAGATATGGGGATCACTTATCCTCAAGTATACTGCTGAGGATGCTGGAAAGCAGAAGTTCGTGATAGGAAACTTTTACAAGTGGGAGATGACCGATGAAAAAGACATCAAGCTCCAGATCAACGAGTACCATAAGCTGAATGAGGAGCTCAAGGCTGAAAAGATCAATTTGCCAGAAGAGTTCGTGGCCGGTGTACTGATCGAAAAGCTGCCATATTCATGGAATGACTACAAGCAACAACTGAAACACAAACAGAAACAGTTGTCCTTAAATGATCTAATCACTCATATCATCATTGAAGATACCAACAGGAAGGCAATACAAGCTGCAAAGGGCAAGGAATTGGCTGCAAAAGCAAACCTAGTTGAGGAAAAGCCGCACAACAAGAGGTACGATTCCAAAAACAAAAATAATAAAAATAAGAAACCTTACTACAAGCCCAAAGACTCTAACCCCAAGAAGAAGAAGGGCAATTGTTTTGTCTGTGGAAAACCAGGTCATTATGCGGCACAATGCAGGAAAAGGGCTAAGGGAGATAACTCTCAAAGGGGTGAAAATCCTCCTAAGCCAAATGTGAATTTGGTTAAAGGAGATGATAGTAGTGATGAAGAAATCATTGTTGCTGTGGTGTCACAAGCCCTTCTTGTCTCTGATGTGAAGAAATGGGTGGTAGACTCAGGAGCTACCAAGCACATCTGTGCAAACAAAGAGATGTTTACCTCCTTTGAAGAAGGGGAAGACCACGTTTATCTGGCTGACTCCCGAACCGCTAAGGTTCATGGAAAAGGGAGGGTGGTATTAAAGCTCACATCTGGAAAGACCTTGGCACTGAGTGACGTGCTATATGTACCTGAGGTCAGAGCTAACTTAGTCTCTGTGGCATTGCTTGGGAAAGCTGGGGTTAGGGTATGTTTTGAATCTGACAAGATTGTCATGACTAAGAACAATGTTCTTATTGGTAAGGGCTGTTGTAATAAGGGACTGTTTGTTCTGAGTGTTTCTGAAATGAATGAGAATGCATCTTCTTCTGCTTACTTTATTGATTCCTATGATATGTGGCATGCTAGATTAGGACATGTTCATAAATCTTATATTAAGAGGCTACAAAATCTAGGGCTGATTTCTAAAACTAAAGATGATTTTCAAAAGTGTGAAGTTTGTGCAGAAACCAAACAAGCTAAAAAACCACATTTTTCTACTCAAAGAGAGACTGAGTTGTTAGCTTTAATTCATTCTGATTTGGGAGATTTAAAGCAAACTGAGACTAGAGGTGGTAAAAGGTATTATATTACCTTTATTGACGATTTTTCAAAATATACCAAAGTATATTTGATGAGAAATAAAGATGATGCTTTTGAAAAATTTCTTTTGTACAAGGCAGAAGTAGAAAATCAATTAGATAAAAAGATTAAAAGAGTCAGGTCAGATAGAGGAGGAGAATATTTATTATTAAATAATTTTTGCGAAAAAGAAGGGATAATTCATGAGGTAACTCCTCCTTATTCACCGGAATCTAATGGTGTTGCAGAAAGGAAAAATAGAACTTTAAAAGAAATGATGAATGCTTTACTTGTAAGTTCTGCAGCACCTAATAACCTGTGGGGTGAAGCCTTGTTATCTGCTTTTTTTTTACAAAACAGAATACCCAACAGGAAAACTAAAAAGACACCTTATGAGTTATGGAAAGGTTTTGTGCCTAATCTTCAGTATTTGAAAGTGTGGGGGTGTCTTGCTAAAGTTTTACTACCTGATGTTAAAAAGAGGAAAATTGGTTCTAAAACCTCTGATTGCATGTTTATTGGGTATGCTCAACAAAGTGCTGCTTATCGTTTTCTGGTTTTGAAAAGCGATGTTTTAGATCATAACACAATTGTTGAAACAAAAGATGCAGAGTTTTTTGAAAATATATTTCCTTTGAAGGTTGAGCATATTCCTAAAAGAGTTGAAAATTCCCCTGCTCCTTCTGAACAAAATTCAAATGAAGTTTTGGTAGAAGATTTAAGGAGAAGTAAAAGACAAAGAAAACAAACGTCTTTTGGAGATGATTTTTACACTTATTTGGTGCAAGATGAACCAAAAAATTTTTATGAAGCTATTTCTTCTCCGGATAAATCTTTTTGGAAAGAAGCAATAAAAGCTGAAATTGATTCTTTAAATCAAAATAAAACTTGGGTTTTGGTAGACTTGCCTGAAGGAGCAAAGCCTATTGGTTGTAAATGGGTTTTTAGGAAAAAGTGTTTTCCTGATGGAACTATTGAAAAATACAAAGCTAGATTAGTAGCAAAAGGGTATACTCAAAAAGAAAATGTTGATTATTTTGACACCTTTTCTCCTGTAACTAGGATTTCTTCAGTTAGAATCCTAATTGCCTTAGCTTCTATTCATAAGCTTTTCATTCATCAAATGGATGTTAAAACAGCTTTTTTAAATGGTGATTTAGAAGAGGAGATTTATATGGTGCAACCTGAAGGGTGTGTTATTCCTGGGCAAGAAAATTAAGTTTGCAAACTTGTTAAATCCTTGTATGGTTTGAAACAAGCGCCTAAACAATGGCATGAAAAACTAGATCAAGTTTTGTTAAGTGGCGGTTTCTCTACTGTTGAGGTAGAAAGATGTGTTTATACAAAACTTGTGAATAATAATTGTGTGATTATTTGTTTGTATGTGGATGACATGCTTATTTTTGGTACTAGCATGGATGTTGTGCTTGAGACAAAACATTTTCTGTCTTCTAATTTTGATATGAAAGATTTGGGTGAAGCGAAAGTGATTTTGGGTGTAAAGATCATAAGGAATGATAATGGTCTCATACTTTCTCAGGAACATTACATTGAGAAAATCCTGAGGAAGTTTGAACTGTTTGGTGAGTCTCCTATGAACACTCCTTATGATCCTAATGTGCATTTAAAGAAAAATAGAGGAGAACCAATTGCTCAATCTAAATATGCACAGATTATTGGGAGTCTGTTGCATTTAATGAACTACACCAGGCCAGACATAGCATATGCTGTGTGTAGATTGAGCAGGTATACTCATTGTCCAAGCAATGAGCATTGGAAGGCTCTGGTAAGAGTATTGAGATACTTGAGAGGTACCATGAATTATGGTATTCATTATAGTGGATTTCCCGCTGTATTGGAAGGATATAGTGATGCTAACTGGATCTCAGATTCAGAGGAGAGTAAATCCACTAGTGGCTATGTGTTCACTCTTGGTGGTGGTGCTATAACGTGGAAGTCAGTCAAACAAACTATTCTAACTAGTTCCTCAAGGGATTCAGAGTTTATAGCTATGGAGTTGACTGGTACTGAGGCTGAGTGGTTGAAAAACTTCTTGGCGAATATCCCACTAGGTGAAAAACCAACACCATCAGTGTCTTTACATTGTGATAGCCAATCTACGATAGCTACGGCTAAAAATAAAACCTTTAATGGTAAAAGTAGACATATTTGATTGAGACATAATATAATAAAGCAGTTTCTCAAAGATGGTGTAATCTCAATCGATTATGTAAGGTCAGCTGTGAACCTTACGGATCCGTTTACAAAACCCCTGGGAAGGAAACAAATCCTTGATTCATCGAGGGGAATGGGACTTAAGCCGATAAGAAATTAACAGCGATGGCAACCCAACCTCTGTGATTGGTGATCCCATGAAGGAGGTTCAATGGGTAAGAACAAGTCATGAGTTAGTTCTGCTAGCACTAAAGTAAATTATTAGTCCCTTCCTATGATGCCGAGACTGTGCTAGAATGCATTTTGGTGAGGATGAGCAAAGCTCTTAATGATTTCATAATTCTACGGAATGGTGTGCTCATTGCAGGTACATTTAATGAAATCACCTCTACGAATGTGGAGTGGGGCCGCTCCTATGAGATCGTGGCAAAATCTCTAGAGCATTCGTTATGAACCAGGCACGAGCATGGCCGTCTTAACGTGCAAAACCGCGTTAACAGCGAAATGTGGGGGTATAATCTGACTCTTAATGCCTCTAGTATACGCCTAAGAGATGAGTGGTTTTAAGTTCATAGGACCACCGACATCTCTGTGTACTAAGTATTATCAGTCTAGGTCTGGTTTTAAGTTCAAAGGACCACCAGATACAATGGTTATATCCGTGTGTGCAACTAAGCTAAAGGCGTTCCTTTTGACACATGTGGGGGATTGTTGGAAATACAAGCTACATGTGGGTGTGTCAAATGGAACAAGTCCCACATTGCTTGGGAAAGAGAGAATGCTAGTGTATATATTACACCTTGTGAAGTTGGGCTAGTAAATGGGCCAAGAGGAAGAGTGGGCTCGCGCGCACAACAAAGGGCCACCAAGAGGCAAACGTAGTGGAAATCCGGCGATTTCCCCCCCTACGCGTGAATTAAATGCGGACTGGGCACTTTTTATCAAATGTTTTTTTGAAAAAATCTACAATTTATTTTTGTGAAAATAGCTTACCGGAAAAACCCAGTTTTGAGGCATCTGAATATTGAAGCACCAGTATTTCCGTTACAGAGGTCATGAGTCAGATTTTAAATTGCCAAAACGTATGTTTTAAATTGCCAAACGGATATTTTAATTCCCCAACGGATCTGGACCTTCAATGATCAGAAACGGCCTCATCATGTGGTTTTATTATTGTGTAACCGGCGGCTTAATGGTGTTTATGAGGAGTAAAACGCTGCCCAACGTTCAGATGCGTGAAGGCCTATAAAAGGCGCTGCCTGCAAGAGGTCCAGGAACCCGGCTCTGAACATCTCGAGCCCTCTTCCTCTCTGCCACATCCCTCTGTTCTCTCCGCCTTACAGTTGCTTTCATTTTGTTGTTCTGTCTGCCCTGTTTCTGCAGGAAGAATCCGTTTTATCCTGGGGAGTGCCGCTTCCAGTCAGCCGGTGGTCGCGGAATAGCTCTTAAGAACAGCGTCCTTGAACGTGACTCGGATTACGGTGTATTTGCAGGAGTACGACAACACGGTGGAGAAAGTGGCCTGAGCATTTGGGATTGCAGTTGCTGACGGTCTTGAAGAATTCATAGTTGTTTTTGGAGATCTAGTAGAGTATATGGATTCAGCACAGAGTGATACAGTTTCAATGAATGATGGGGTTAGGGGTTTTTATGGGGGGAGAATGGAAGAATTAGTGTGAGAATTTAGGAAGAGATATCTTCAAAAGGAATAATTGATATTTCAATTATTTAAATAATTTCTTAAGTAAGTTAATTAAGTGAGTATTGTTCACGTGGTCTTGTTTTCGGATATTATTTTGCCTTATTTTATTTGAATTTAATGGGGAGTGAGTGAGAGACCTCGGTATAGTTGGAGATAAATATGGGAAGCAGGATCATGGCTCTAGATTATACTCCCCTCGGTGCTAAAATATATGACCTGTTAACTTTTTTAGAGAGGTTAAAGAAACTAAATAAGTTACTTAATCATATCATATATTGTATATCAGTACATTATATAGCAGTTTATAAATCAAGCAAATTAGTTTGAAGAAAAACAATGAGTATACATATTTCAAAGTAATTCATTTAACTTCCTTAACCTCTCAAATATATAGGATCGTATTGTAATCAATTCTCTAAGACAGAAAATCCAGATACACATATTCCGGAATATACTCTCCAATTTACTTTACGTTTTATTATTATTATTATTCCCTTATATTTTATTTTGGTGAATGAAGCTTAATGAGGATTATAATTAAATGGGAAACAAAAAAATCGTAATAGTAATAGCTGTGGGAGAAAAAAGGGATCAAATAATTAAGAAAAGAAGCACAAATTCGCACGCATGGTGTGAGAAATGAGCAAATCTCAGAGAGAGAGGGGGGGATCCAGTGGTGTGGGGAGCGCCTGTCTCCTCCTTGCACTACAAAAAAAAAGACTTTCGGCGGCGACTTTTGTCGCCGCTGAAAGTCTAAAAGTCGCCGCCTATGCGACTGTCGCTGAAAGTTTTGGCGGCGACTTTTAATGTCGCCGCTGAAAGTATACTTTCAGCGGCGACTTTTGTCGCGGCTGAAGGTGACTTTCAGCGGCGACTTTTTTATCGCTGCTGAAAGTGTACGTTCAGCGGCGACTTTTTTATCGCCGCTGAAGGTATAGTTTCAGCGGCGACAAAAGTCGCCGCTGAAGGTGACTTTCAGCGGCGACTTTTGTCGCCGCTGAAAGTGTTAATTTTTTTAAAAAAAATTTGAAAAATTAAATTTTTTATTAAAAAAATTCGAATTTTTTTTTAAAAATTTTATTTACAATTGCCACGTGTCTCCGCCCCTTTTAATAAAGTCGCCACTGAAACTCACTTTCAGCGGCGACTTTTAATAGTCGCCGCTGAAAGTGAGACTTTCAGCGGCGACAAAAGTGTCGCCGCTGAAAGTAACACCTTCAGCGGCGACATAAAAAGTCGCCGCTGAAAGTCTCACTTTCAGCGGCGACATTAAAAGTCGCCGCCAAATGTCGCCGCTGAAAGTGCTTTTTTTTGTAGTGTTGATCAGATAACATCATTTCTTTCTTTGACTTGTCTTCTTCTTCTTCTGCTTTTTTTTAAAAAAAAAATTGTTTCAATTAGGTGTTGGTACAAAATGACTCATTATTCTGGGGCCCAACTTTTTTCCCTCATTCCTCCATTTTAGTATTATAAACTATTCCTATAATCTATTTTCTAAGAATAAATAAATTTAAAAAATTACGATGAAAAATTAAAATTAAAAATTTTGTAACCTCAAAATTAATAAATTTTTAACATATTAAAAATTTATAAAATCTATTAGAATTAATTTTTTGTGGTATACATTTTTTGGGCCCATATATATATATATATAAAGGCTTCAAGGTTTAGTTGTAATAAGGACCTTTTTCTGTCTCTTTGGGACTCAGAAAAATCTCTATATATATCATCACAGACTTTAATTTATGTATCACTCCCTCCTGCTGTGATATACAGAGTACACAATTAAACAGAGCCTCTGTAAATAAAATGTTTGGTATTCATATGGCTATATCTGGATAGTAAAAGGACAAAAGGAAAAAGCTGCAGGTTTTCCTAACTTTCAGAGACTTTCTCTAATCCAGGTAGAGAGAGAGAGAGAGAGAGTTTCTCTAATAAGGACAAAAAGGATGATGATGATGATGATCCTAATAATAATAATACAAGTATAGGACAGAATAACAGGAAACACACAGGGAATCTGATCGGAGAAAGCGTCCGTGATTTGTGCGATGCTTGGTGGTTTCCCTTTTTAGTTGTACAATGTTCAGTTCTTAACATAGTTTTGAAGACCGGACCGAACCAGTTGGTTTTGGTCTGGAACTGATTAACTCGTGGTCTGACTGGTCCGGTCCAACAATTAAACCTGATTGACCTGTTCAATTTTTAAAAAAATTGAAAGATAAAATTAATTAATTTTTTTTAAAATTTTATTCAGAATTTCATATAAATAATCTTGAGATCTTCATTTTTTCACCAGTTTAGCCCCGAATTAGTTTCGGTTTGACTCCGATCTGACCTACTACCCTTTAACCTGGTACCCAGGTTTCAAAACCTTGGTTCTTAGACACAAAGTATAGGATCCACACATTGTTTCGTTACAGTATTTTCTGATTCAAATTTATAATCACCAACACTACTAAAAAAATGGTAAAAGGTGGCGCACATTTTGTGGCACTTCTTTAAACAAGTGCCACAGCTTCTCTCTCTTTTTTTTTTTTTTACGTCTATAATTTTTTTTTAAATTTTGGGTACCAGCTGTGGCGCCTAATAGATTAAGTGCTACAATTGAGGAGGCCTAGTGTATGCAGGCGCCACACTTGAGGTCACAAAAGCAGCTGTGGCGCCTAACCCACCAAGCGCCACAGCTGCAGCATTGATATATATATATTTTTTTAAAGTGGACATGTGTGGCACCTAAATAAATAGGCGCCACACATGTTAATATGTTTCTCAGCTGTGGCGCCTAATGCTTAGGCGCCACAGCTGAGAAGAGGCAATTGTGGCGCCTAATTATTTAGGCGCCACAATTGCTCACTTTTAAAAAAAAAAATTCAAATTGATAGTGTGGCTCTTAATTATTTCATTTCCCGCGTAGTGGTTCTGTGTCCGCCCCCCATTCCTTCTCTTTTTGACTACTACTCCACTTTAATTATTCAACTACTCTCTCCTCCATTAAACTACTTTCCCTTTCTCATCTTTTTAGTGGATCCGTCGGCCCCCTCCCTCCATTTCCTATCATCTTCACACTAAAAAACACACCCACACGCTCACTCGCCACTCAAGCTAGCATCACCAACGTGGTCTCCCACTCTCTGCGCTTGTCAATTAATAGATTTGTAAGAAGAAGACTATTTCATTCTAGCTTGCTTTGTTTAAATTTTTTTTTTAGTTAAGATAAACCGTAATATAACGTTTGCCTTTTTGTTCCTAATTTAATAGAAAAGAATGAAAACCTACATTGTTTCGTTTGCCTTTTTGCTTTGTTTAAATTTTTTTGCCAACAAGCTTGCGTTTTTTAGTAATATTTTAATTTACTTAATTAGTTGTTGATGTACTGTGTTCACATATCAAGTTCTTGTATTGTGATATTTTTTATGTTAGTTTTGGAGAGTATTAATGTAAGAACATTATTGTTGGGGAACTTGAATTTTAAATGTGAAAATTTTATATATATATATATATATATATATATATATATATATATATATATATATATATATATATATATATATAATAGGTTGAAATATAAAATAGAAAGATTGACAATTTGTGGAGATGATAAACACGGAAGCCACTCATTTTATATAAAACTTCACAATCAGAAAGCATAAAAAAGAGCCACAGGAAAAAAAAAAGAAGAAGAAGAAGAAAGAAAAAAAAAGAAAAAAAAAAAGAAAAAAAGGGACCCTCCTGTAGCGCTTGATTACTACTGTGGCGCTTGCTCAAGCAAGCGCCACAGGAGGCCCCCCTCCTGTGGCACTTCCTCAAACAAGCGCCACAGGAGGGTATTTTTTAAAAAAAAAATTTAAAATGTTGTGGCGCTTCCAAGCGCCACAGCTTTTTTTAGTGGCGTCTAGATATGTGGCACTTCTCTAGCGCCACAGTTAATGCAATTATAAGCGCCACAGCTTTACTTTTTTGTAGTAGTGCAATAGTCAAATTTGTCAAATTCATATTTTTAAAGACTAATTATTTGTTTTTTTAAGTCATGTCCTAGTAGCGTGAGACCCAAAAAAAAGGGAAAATACCAGTTAGGTCCCAAGCTACAGAATTAATCTTAAAAAAGTCCCTTTACAAATTTCAATGTGAGAAAAGTCCCTAGGGACTTTTCTGACAACATTTCCCTTTGAGCAATTACTACAATAGCCCCACTTGTAAAACGAGCTTAAGGTGTTGTAAACGTAGCAACAAGTGTTGTAACATAAACCATTTAGATTTTCTTTCTCCCAAGTTGTAAACGCCGCTTATGAAGTTGTTAATATAACTGAAGATGTTGTAAATAATTACTACAATAGCCCCACTTGTAAAACGAGCTTAAGGTGTTGTAAACGTAGCAACAAGTGTTGTAACATAAACCATTTAGACTTTCTTTCTCCCAAGTTGTAAACGCCGCTTATGACGTTGTTAATATAACTGAAGATGTTGTAAATATTTACAACATCTTCAGTTATATTAACAACGTCATAAGCGGCGTTTACAACTTGGGAGAAAGAAAGTCTAAATGGTTTATGTTACAACACTTGTTGCTGCGTTTGCAACACCTGAAGTTCTTTTTACAAGTGTTTAAGCTACGTTTACAACCACTCCCCCCAAGGACACCAGGGCAGTAGCTTGTGCAACAAGCCAACACTTAGGCTCCACTTTCTTCTATCATCATTTACAATATGGTCTGCTATATTTACAACATCTTCAGTTATATTAACAACTTCATAAGCGGCGTTTACAACATGGGAGAAAGAAAGTCTAAATGGTTTATGTTACAACACTTGTTGCTACGTTTACAACACCTTAAGCTTGTTTTACAAATGGGGGCTATTTTAGTAATTGCTCAAAGGGAAATGCTGTCAGAAAAGTCCCTAGGGACTTTTCTGATATTGGAATTTGCAAAGGGACTTTTTTGAGATTAATTCTGTAGCTTGGGACTTAGCTGGTATTTTCCCAAAAAAAAAACAAGATGACGTGTTTCAGTATCTAAAACAAACACTCTCTATTCTCTAACACTCTGAACGGCAATGTTAGTTTACGATGCCTTGTAGAATACAGTCCTCCTCGTACATAGGTGAAAATTGTAAATATAGATAAGCCAGTGAGTCTAAACAATGTTGCGATGAGATAAGGCTTATTTTCAGTTACACACACACACACATATTCTTGATGGAATTGATAATTAATGAATTAAATTTTAATTGATAATTTTCCTTTTCTTCTCAATTTCTTCACTACTACAAAAAGGGTAAAAGGTGGCGCACATTTTGTGGCACTTCTTTAAACAAGTGCCACAGCTTCTTTTTTGTTTTTTTTTACGTCTATAATTTTTTTTTTTAATTTTGGGTACCAGCTGTGGCGCCTAATAGATTAAGTGCTACAATTGAGGAGGCCTAGTGTGGCGCCTGCCTACGCAGGCGCCACACTTGAGGTCACAAAAGCAGCTGTGGCGCCTAACCCACCAAGCGCCACAGCTACAGCATTCATATATATTTTTTTTTAAAGTGGACATGTGTGGCGCCTAAATAAATAGGCGCCACACATGTTAATATATTTCTCAGCTGTGGAGCCTAAGCATTAGGTGCCACAGCTGAGAAGAGGCAATTGTGGCGCCTAATTATTTAGGCGCCACAATTGCTCACTTTTAAAAAAAAAAAAATTCAAATTGATAGTGTGGCTCTTAATTATTTCATTTCCCGCGTAGTGGTTCTGTGTCCGCCCCCCATTCCTTCTCTTTTTGACTACTACTCCACTTTAATTATTTAACTACTCTCTCCTCCATTAAACTACTTTCCCTTTCTCATCTTTTTAGTGGATCCGTCGGCCCCCTCCCTCCATTTCCTATCATCTTCACACTAAAAAACATACTCACACGCTCACTCGCCACTCAAGCTAGCATCACCAACGTGGTCTCCCACTCTCTGCGCTTGTCAATTAATAGATTTGTAAGAAAAAGACTATTTCATTCTAGCTTGCTTTGTTTAAATTTTTTTTTAGTCAAGATAAACCGTAATATAACGTTTGCCTTTTTGTTCCTAATTTAATAGAAAAGAATGAAAACCTACCTTGTTTCGTTTGCCTTTTTGCTTTGTTTAAATTTTTTTTGCCAACAAGCTTGCGTTTTTTAGTAATATTTTAATTTACTTAATTAGTTGTTGATGTACTGTGTTCACATATCAAATTCTTGTATTGTGATATTTTTTATGTTTGTTTTGGAGAGTATTAATGTAAGAACATTATTGTTGGGGAACTTGAATTTTAAATGTGAAAATTATATATATATATATATATATATATATATATATATATATATATATATATATATATATATATATATATATATATATATATATATATATATAATAGGTTGAAATATAAAATAGAAAGATTGACAATTTGTGGAGATGATAAACACGGAAGCCACTCATTTTATATAAAACTTCACAATCAGAAAGCATAAAAAAGGGGCCACAGGAAAAAGAAGAAGAAGAAGAAGAAGAAAGAAAGAAAAAAGAAAAAAAAAAGAAAAAAAGGGACCCTCCTGTGGCGCTTGATTGAGCAAGCGCCACAGTAGGTCCCCCCTACTGTGGCGCTTGCTCAAGCAAGCGCCACAGGAGGCCCCCCTCCTGTGGCACTTCCTCCAACAAGCGCCACAGGAGGGTATTTTTTTAAAAAAAAAAAATTAAAATGTTGTGGCGCTTCCAAGCGCCACAGCTTTTTTTAGTGGCGTCTAGATATGTGGCACTTCTCTAGCGCCACAGTTAATGCAATTATAAGCGCCATAGCTTTACTTTTTTGTAGTAGTGCTTGTCTTCACGTACCGTTAAATAAAAAATGGATGGTTTGTTTTTTTTAAGTAAAATTCAACTTGAACGTTGCTCAGACTTTGCATACATTTTATTGGTGAGATATTCTTAATTGATCGTTATTTTGATCAAAGGCAAGTCTTAGGAGAAGGAAATTAGTTAAGAAGGGGGCTTGAGGAAGAAGAGTAGGTGAGATATTAATTAAATAAGAAAGAGTAAAATATTTTAATCACCTCTATTTTGTTTAAATTACACTGACATCCACTCTATTTTAAAAACTTATAAAGACCTCTTTTAAAATTAAAATATTTGTTATACAAACCTCCCTTATATTTTGAGATTCTATTTTCATCCACATAAATTCTTAATTGATCGTTAAGTTTGACTTTTAGACTTTTATTTTACCAAAATACCCTTCTTTAACATTAGAATTATTTAAACATATTTATATATATGGGCCAAAAAAATTTATACCACCAAATTTTAATTCTAATATATTTTTTTAACTTTCTAATATGTTTAAAATTTATTAATTTTGAGATTATAAAATTTATATTTTTTATTTTTCACCATATTTATTAAAATTTATTTATTTTTAGTTTCATAAATGACTAAAAATATATTTCAAACACAAATTTTTCCTATCAAATATAATTAACTATATAGATTTCAGAGATTGTATAAGTCATTTAAATTTATAATTTCATATTTTTTTTTACAAACATTTAAAAAACTTAATCAAATTTTTAAAAGTTTGTGATATTTACAAGCTATGAACTAAAATTTGAATTTAGTACTAACGGTAAATTAGTAAATAAATTTTGTTTTTATATAAATTTTAAATACAAAATGTATTTTTAGTATCTTTTTAGAATATTCTTAATGGAGTTAACCGTTTAGACTTGAGTGTATATTTTTAAAATAGATGGGAGGTCTTTGTGATTAAGGCAAACCAAAAAAGTCATTAGAGTATTTTACCCCATGAGAAAAGAGTACTGTGTATGTGCACGTACACCAAATCTTAAAGGACCCCACCAAAGAAGAAACCCTAGATTTTGTTGGGGAATAACGTTTTTTATTAGAGCTTTTTGCCCCCACATTCATATTATGTATGTCTCATTAGTTTTTTCTTCATTCTTTTATATGATCACGGGCCCCCTTCTTTAATTACAACATATATGCACATGAAGTTTTTTTTCATTCGTCAACATACAAGTACTTAAAATTAAGTTCTTAACAAAGCATTAAGTATCAAAGGAATTTATTAAAATGAGTCACACGGTTCATTGCCTGTGAATATTGCAGCTTCCTAATACTCTTTAAAAAGATGTAGTTTCTGGATGAGAGGAAAACAGTTGCAGAGGAGAGAGCAGAGAGAAAGGACCAGGAGTGAGAGATAATAACCATGGCTAGGCTTCTTCTTCCCTGTGCTTGTGTTCCCATATTGGGGTTTTATTTCCTGTGACGTGTTGGAGCATGCTTGTATTTTACCTAACAAAGTGGACCTCCCTGGACATGTGTCCTCATACCAAACCATATCCCCTCCATTTCACATTGTCTCTCTGTGTGTATGGTTTGAGCTTATGGAATTCCTTCTCCTGATCATATTATTTCACGTCACGGAGTTGAAGCATATGCAGATCCTGTAAGGTATTTTATTAGAATGATAATATTTTTATTCGGATTATATCTAGATATATATTCATTCTTTGATTATAAAAAGAATATACTAGTTGGTTATTTTGATCAAATGAATATTCTAGATATTATGAAGATATTCTGAATATTAGCATATTGCTTTATTATCAATTTAATATATTTTGGATAAAATATCTCATGATTATGTCTCACAAAGTGATTTAGATAAAGATTTGGTTTAGGGTTTCTTGACTCACCAGTAAAGCTGTTTGAAGCCTTGATGAGAGGCTATAAATAGCCTAGGTTGAGTCTTAGAGTAGTACGTTGAATACCTACTTGCTCTTTAGGGGTTCCCTGACGGGTGATGGCTATTTACAGACCATCACTGTGCCCAGATTCTGATTCTTTCTTATTTTCTGCAATTTTCAGATTGTGAGATACATGCAGAATCACTATGGCTGGAGGTATTTCATCAAGTCTTCCGCTGCTGCTCTCTCTTATAGGATTTATACAATGTATTTGGAATATTTAAGGTTGGACTATTCCAACATATGGTATCAGAGCAAGTTTTTCAATTTTCCTCTGCCTAGCTAGTATTTAATTCTATTTTTTCTATTTTGAAAATAATATAAGAATAATAGTGCAACATATTTGCGTTACTCATCATATGTTTATAATCTACATGTGGGTTCTGAGGAAATTCCTCACATGCGTGAATATTGTTTTTGATTCATTTATCTTGATAATGATGTATATATTATACATGCACCGGTGGAAAAATGACTTTTTAGACCGGTTAAAAATGACTTTTTAGACCGGTTTTGGATCCGGTCTTGATACAGCCGGTCTAAAAAGTCTGTTATTTTTTAGACCGGTCAAGCAACCGGTCTTAAAAATTACTTTTTTAGACCGGTTGTTTGAAGACCAGGTCTAAAAAGTCCAGACTTTTTAAAAACCGGAATAAAAATTTTTTTTTTCAAGACTTTTAGGACCGGTTCTTAAAATAACCGGTCTTAAAAGTCATACCTTTTAGACCGGTTCTTATAATAACCGGTCTAAAAAGTGATATTTTTTTTTAAAAAAATAAATGTGGATTTTTTTTTGTAGTGCTCTACTTGTATCACCATTTTCACTCTAGTAAAAAAAAATTTATTAGATGCTCATCACTTATTCAGCTAATTTCACTTGACATCAAGAGTATAACATACATACAGTCATTGAGTTCATTTTATCGCACAACAATAAATAATACAACTTCTTAGCATCTAAATCTTCAGCAGCATCTCCACCCTCATTAGTAAAGTTACGAGTTTCAACCTTCAATCAAAAAACAAGCATCATATTGCCCCCATATAATTATATATTCCAATGGCTTCAGCAGAGATTGTGTGCAAAAATATTCTACATAAATACTGAATGACTTACTGTCTTCTTCTTCTTCTTCTTTTTTAAACCAGCAAATGGAGTCTCAGCCCCATCCGAAACTGCAAAAATGAGAATGAACCATGCATATGCACAGTTAGAGATACCTCAAATGATAACATCGGCAACAATAATAAAAATATCTTTTGGTTTAAATTAGATACCAGACAAGTTTTCTGTCTTCTCAGCTAAGTTGTCAACTAAATCATCAGCATGATCTATAATTGCAACTTTCTTCTTCTTCTTCTTAGTAGGATCAAATGGGGTTGCCAGAGAGTAGAAACATGAATCTAACAACTTATAGATCATAACAAAAAAAAAAAAAAAATCCTTGCATAGCTAATCAAACGAAACACAAAGCAAAACAACGTTGTAAAATCATAAATAATTAAAGAGGGAAAGAAGAATACTAACTTCAGGAACCTCCTCCTTCTTATCATCACTTACAATATACTAAAACTAAAAAGACGAAAAGATGCTTCCTTCGTAACAATGCAAGGTTGATGTTCTCTTCTTCAACCTTTTCTAAAATGCTGAGTCTGCACCAAGAAAAGAGGTTTCAGATTGTCTCTCCTTCTTATAATCATATTGTCTCGACCCTAAATTTTTGAATCTCCTCTTTGTCGCGCCTAATCGCACCAAGAAGAGAGGTTTCAAATTAAGAGAGCGAAAATTAGGCGCGACAAAGAGGAGATTCAAAAATATAGGGTCGATATTTTAGACCGGTTATAAATAAAACCGGTCTTAAAATGATGAAAAAATTTTTTAAAAAAATGTTCATATTTAAAAAAAATCCATATTTTTTTTTTAAAAATATCACTTTTTAGACCGGTTATTATAAGAACCGGTCTTAAAAGTTTTGAAAAAAAATTTTTATACCGGTTTTTAAAAAGTCTGGACTTTTATTGTTTGATATTTTAGACCGGTTATAAATTAAAACCGGTCTTAAAAGGGTGAAAAAATTTTTTTAAAAAAATTTCATATTTAAAAAAAATCCATTTTTTTTTTAAAAATATCACTTTTTAGACCGGTTATTAGAGTAACCGGTCTTAAAAGTACTTTTTAGACCGGTTATTATAAGAACCGGTCTAAAAAGTATGACTTTTAAGACCGGTTATTTTAAGAACCGGTCTTAAAAGTCTTGAAAAAAAATTTTTGTACCGGTTTTTAAAAAGTCTGGACTTTTAATGTTTGATATTTTAGACCGGTTATTTATAATAACCGGTCTTAAAAGTTTAAAATTTTTAATTTTTTAAATATTTTGATATTTTAAGATCGGTTTTATTTATAACCGGTCTAAATAATTTTTTTAAGACCGGTTTTTTTGAGAACCGGTCTTAGAAGTTCTATATAATTACAAAACTGCCACCGGTCAAATTTTTTAGACCTTATCCGCTATAACCGGTCTAAATATGGCGGTCTAAAAAGGGAATTTTGTACTAGTGATGTATGATTTGAGTAGCTGGATGAAGGGAAGATCCTGGTTATTCTTTGACGACCATCGCCGCTGAGCCCATGATTTAAATTCGATCTGTTCAGGTTTTCTTTTGGGTTTTTGTCTGATCGTGGTACATATCTATTGAATTATTTTGTGCGTTGCACTTTGAAGTTGTTTGCTGTCATTACTGCCATTTGAAATCACCGTCATGGAAATCTGAAGGGGCCTGAAACATATCTGTTCATGCTTTAAAGTTTTGAATCTATATTTAATCTTGATTGATGTCTATAGAATAATGTTGCATGTTGTGTTTTTGGATTAATTATCGTGATCACCGTCGTTGGAATCGCCGCGTTCTGGCATCAGGCTTGCTGGAGAAAGCAGCCTAAAAACGCGGGTTGCGATGGGTTTTTACGGGCGATACGGGTCGGATCCCATGGATCCGAATTCTTTGGGGAAGATAACCAAAACGGTGAGTTTGGTTTAGGCCAAAACGACATCGTTTTAGTCTTGCTGCTTAAGCCTTCGGTGCACGGAAAAGGATGTCGTCCTGAGGCTCTGATGAAACACACCGTTTCATTTATTCCATACAGACTGGGTTTGCTTTTGGGCCTGTTATTTGGGCTTACCGTTAACATGTTTTATGTTGATGTTTTTACACTTAGACTGTTGGGCATGCGGATTGGGCTGTAAGAATTGGCCTCATCGCATTAGGGGTAATTTTTTTTATATATATAATGCTCTGTATTGTATTTTTTTTTAAGTTAAAAAACAATGGGCTATTCTGGTTTTTGGACTTAGTAAAACCAAAGGAGGGTTTTGCCAGTGCTTGCAATCTGGGCCAGTGTTTGGGCTCATACGTATACATTCATATATATATATATATTTATTATTCTTCTAACTTAAAGTGTTCAATACGCCTGGGCCACACATTTTCCGGGCTTCTTGATTTTAAATGTCTGCCTTCCATTTGTTTTAAGCAATGTAGGCCTTATGAATTTCCCGAGATTGTGTGAACTAACATGGTTATTTTGGGGCTGGGTTTTATTTCAGCTAAACGATAATTAATTAGGTTTTATCTTCTAGGCTAGTCATATGTTTTTGCTCATACAATTTCTGGACTTTTGTGTTGGGCCTTATTTATGTTGTTTGCCATGGATTTCTTAGATATCATTAGAGCTAAATAAATATTATTTCTTGAGCAAATATTCAGATTTATTTATTTAGCATTATGATTGTTTGCATGATCTTTGGCATGTACTATCGCTTGACTTGAAGTTGATTTCTTAAACAATTTTTTGAATATATAAAACAGTGGGAGGGTTTCAATTAATCCCTCCATCAAGATATGCATATATTTGATTAATTTTGAATGCATAAAATAGTGGGAGAATTTGTCTAAGATGATTATTTAATCATATTTTGTTGATTAAATTAATCAATTAAATTTTCATTAAAGATTTATGTATATTTGGAATTTAAATGCACAAGGTTGGTATTTGTGATTTACATGCATTTTGGGGAATAGCCACAGCATCCTCTTTGCATATGTATATAATCACTTATCTATTTTAAAACTATCAACTCTATGTAATGGGTAATATTAATTTAATCAAAGTAGGAGGATTGTATTTAGTCACTTATGTTGATTAAATTAATTGGTTAAGTCCTTCATGAAGCTATGCACATACAAAATTTAAATGTACATAATTGACATATATGATTAACTTGCATACTAGAGTGGTAGCTACAGCGCCCTCTTACAACACGCATAAATAGTCTCATATGGACTTTATAATATCAATCTTCAGAAGTTGATTAAATTAATTAATTATGATTCTCATTAACATTGTGTATATATAAGGAATTTAATTGTACATATTTGATATTAATGATTAGCAAATATATTTTGTTTGAGGAGTAGCCACAGCATCCTCACTAGGTACATACACTGCATTTTGTTCTAATGAACAAAATACATCACACAAAGATTTAAAGACATTAATTATAATTAAATGTACTGTTATAATTAATCTTTACCCACAAGTAGATAATTATAATTATACATTTAATTAGGGTGGAATAGAATGACATTATATTTTCTAAGTAGCCCACAAGTATTAGAAAATATAATTGCATTCTAAATTCATCAATTCGAGATAAATTCATACTATGCTAATGTTTTTGCCCACAAGTAGACCTTAATTATACGAATTTATAATTGTATGATTTACATTGATAAACATACATTTGTTTGTGATGGTTTTTTCTTTGCCTCTTATAGTTGTTTTGTAAACATGATTAATTTTCATTTTGACATTGTAGCATGATTTTTATATTTAATTATTTAGTTTGATAGAATTTATAAGAGATAATCGTTGAGCTTATAATGAGATAAATATTACTCCTTCCATTAGGATAAAATTTACATTAGGAAAGTTTTGGTACTTAATGACACTGGCATAAGAAGTGTGACAACATTATGAGATATAATTATCGCATCAAATTAATCTCAATTAAGAGTTGGTCATCATGGGTACATAAGAATAAAACAAGGTCAATGGTTGCTTATAGACTAAAGGATGAATTTAGAAATTCTCATAATTGTTGTTATATTGTTGACTATAAAGTGATTTTTCATAATAAGGTAAGATGCATCTATTAATTTGGTGGAAGAGATCCTTAATTTATTATCTCATGAGCCACTACTTCTTTTCATGAGTACATGCATGGATCTTAGGTATTCATTATGTATATAGATTTTGCTCATACTTGGAAAAGAATGAGATTATAAATTAGGCCTATAAAGTCACCCACTCTAAAGCTATAAAGTAATAGGCATATAGAGAATAATATGTTTATATTTAAAAGACTTGATTGGAGGTAGTAATGGATATACACTTGCCATAAATTATGTTCTAATTAGTGAAATAATTCATTTTTCTTTATAGTTGACCTTTCACAATACCCAAAGGCTATTTGCTTTATAATTGAGTAGTGTAATTTGACACATTTGGAGTATATAAAGCAAAATTGGGTGGTTAATCTTATAAACAGATTAATATTGTGAAATTCGTAGAAAAAGATGAGTAACATGATGATAAGTACATCATTAGTGGATTAGAACTTAGTCTTTATGTAAAGTTTCTTCATACTTAGACTCACCTAATACAGGTGGAATTGCTGTAAGAAGAAACATAATGGATAATACGGTTTTCCTCTTAAGGATACACTGAAGACAATTTTATATTTTTTTTATGAGATTTCAACAAAATTTTTGTTTAAATCTTTTTAATCTCAAAGGTTGGAAACTCAGTTTAAAATATACTCTTACATAGAATTGTCTTATAAGAAAAAGAGTGTGGAAGGAAAATATCCTGAAACTGTATATTTTGGTGAAAATGCAAGATGTCTTAGAAATTTAAGTAAGTTGTCAATTTTAATTTACAGTTTTGTGTAGTATTTTTGAAATGCCAAATTATTTAGGAATGCCAAAATTAGTGGGAGTGATCACATATGGAGGATTCCCACCTTTAATTGTGGTGGAACATTGGTTTTACATGGCACTCACCTTGTTGAATTTCAATCCATCAATGAATTCAGCTAAGACTAATGGTGATTAAAATTTGGCAATTCATAGTTGCTACGTGATGTACTTTAGAAAATTTGACTCCAACATAAATATTGAGAGTAAATTCCAAATATAGGCATTAATTCATGATAGACTTAAAGTAAGCAATAACATAAATTTGTTTGTAAAGTTGCTAGTATGCAATATTAAGTAATACAAAAAAAGGTTGTTTGTAATAACTCCTTTATGAAGAGGGAATTGATTTAGTGAGGTATTTCCTCCTATATTCATATATAATTCCTTTCATATCTTCATAGTAGTTAAATGTCTATCTTGAGTTAGGATGTCATTTGTATCTTTCCATTTTGGATATAAGGAGAGATATATATGTGAATTAGTAGAGATGGTCACATAAATAATAAAAGGAATATAGTCAACAAAATTAGGAGTTCATTTTGTCATGAGCAAATCTCACAATAGTGATAGTTAAGGTATCATGATGTGATTACATATAGGATCATGTTGAGAACATCATAAGTTTTATTATATCACTAGATTAGTGGGAGTTGAGTCATCTATATGGTACACAATGATGATTCATTTATAGCTTGTGATTTTTGACTTAAGGTGTTATAAGTCACCATTATTCAAAGTTGTGATATGACTAGGTTAGGTGTGGTATTTTTTTTGAATACATAAAGATTTTATTCTCAAAATATTTGAGAATATCATAAGTAACCTACGATCACAAGCATTTGAACATTTATGGATAATGGTGGTTGTTGAGAGTAACGTCTATTATTAGAATATGATTAGATTGTCCGTATGTCTCTAATATCATCTTATTTCTTCTAATTGAATTTCTAAGGCGTAAGCTTGCTTAAAAGTGTGCATAAATCGGCAATACCATTGTACAGGAATTTTAGAAGGATTGTTAAGCATATTTTTGCTTGAATAATTACTAAAGAGCTACAAGTCATTTGGTACATTACTAAATGTACATTAAATTTCATACTTTATATATTGTGGAATGATTATCTTGTTTAGTCTTGTAAAATGCGTTAACTATAAAAGAGTTAACTATAAAGTCTTGTAACCATCGAAATTGCAAGAACTCAAAGAAAGCAAACAAGAAACCAGTGAAATAAAACAACATTCACAATCGAAACCGAAATCGAGAAGGCATCGAAGGAACTACAAGCCATCAGAAAATGAAATCAGAGAGGAATATGTAGGCTAAAATCTTTGAAAACCATATCAAGAGTGGAGATCTGTCATCTGCCACCGTCCAATGCCGTCCACTGTCGTCCTCCTTTGTCGTCGTCGTTCATTTTAGTTAAGTGTCTTGAGCATTTGGGATTGGAGTTGCTAAAGGTCTTGGAGAATTCATACATGTTCTTGGAGAGTAGAGTATATGAAGCATGATCAAGGGATTAGGGATTTTGATGGGGAGAGAGAAAGAGAGGGAATAGGGCACAACCCTTAAGTGCAGTTATGTCATACGCGAGGCTTGTTCATGTTGTCATAAGTGGGCCTTGTTTTCTACGTGGTTTCCTATTATTTTGCCTCATTTTATTTGAATTTAAAGGGGACTGTGTTAAAAGTTAAAAATTTAAAAATAAACGATTGAGATATAATATCTACATAAAATCATATTATAATAGTGTTTAACATGAAAAAAAAAAAAAATAAGGCTGTTAAAATTTGGCATAGTCAGAAACTCTAGATTACTAAAAATAGAAAAAAATAATGGTTTTATAAAATATTGAATAATCGATCTCAAGGGTACACTTTGCAATCTAATGACAAAAAAATAAAATGAGAGAAAGGAAGGAGGGAGAGCATATTCAAATCAGTGCCATTATTAATATATATACCAAAAAATCGAGGAACTTTTATTTGGTTAAATATATTATTTGCTTAATGAAATGCCCATTGGAAATAGACCCAAATTATCAATTGTTAGCAAACTATATTAATCCATATATATCGCTTAATTTTGTAATGAAAATTGTATGAATTTAATTTCCGTAGAATTATGTGTGTCTATATTATGGGCCATATCCCATATGTCATCCTAAGTAGCTTCGGGTCAAGACTCAAAGCCATGAGCTTTTTTAGTTGGTAGTTATATGGGATTTAAAAAGTGAGTGTTAGGAAGGAAAACTTAAAAGAATAGTAAAAAACCTTAATATTTTGTCCCCATCCAAACTAAGGTAAATTCCCATAAACCCAGAATATATTTTGCTACCTGAGCACAAGAAAACTAATTATATGTAAAGTGCACACTTCCTATTTCAACAAATCTTAAATATCTAATATCGCGTCATATTCATTTATATATTGTAAACAAATAAAGTAGGAGTAGTCGCAGCAGCTCTTTTAATCAGATGCATGTATCCAGTGAGGGAGTGAATAGGACATTAAACCAATACGACTTGGCCCCAGTTGGCAGCTGTAATTTCCAGGAACTATATTCTAGATATATATAAAGGCTTCAAGTTTTAGTTGTAATGAAGTGATAAATATTATGGGCCATATATTTATATATATGTCACTTTAATTAAGAACCTTTATCTGTCTCTTTAGGACTCAGAAAATTCTCTATATATATCATCACAGACTTTAATTTATATATCACTCCCTCCAGCTGTCATATACAGAGGACAATTAAACAGAGTCGGTGTAAATAAAATGTTTGGCGTGTATATTGTTATTTCTTGATATATAGTAAAGGGATAAATATAAATTAAGCCTCACAGTCTCACACACACTGGGATATGGTCAGAAACTTATAATTCATGGGGGAAAAAATCAAAATGAAACAATAATTATAATGTGACGGGTGAAAGCGTGCGGTAGGCACTGTTTAGCCTTCGGAAAATGGCCCTCTCACATTAAATAGGGAAAAAAAAAGCACATGACATAGGTTTCCAAACTTCTAAAATATACTCCATCCGTCTCTGTATATAAGATCCTTTAAACTGAATCACAAAATTTTAGAAAATAATTCAGATTAGTTAAAAAAATAATAATTATGTAGGAAATATAACTTTTTTCCCTAAAGATGCCCCTATCTATCTATGAATGAGTAAGAAAGAAAGAGAAATGATGAGAAAAGAAAGAACGAGAATATATGGTAAATAAATTATGTAAGAGAATGAGGGTAAAATGGGTAAAAGTGTATTTATTATTCAGATAAAATTAAATGAGATTATTTAAAAAGGGATAAGCCAATTCAAAAAAAAAAGACCTTATATATAGAGAGAGATGAAGGAGAACTAAGTCGTATCAAAAAGAAAAAGCTGCTTGTGTTCCTAACTTTCAGAGACTCTCTAATCAGGACAAAAAAAGATGATGATGATGGACTATTTAAGTTGAACAATGTAGTGATGAGATAAGGCTTATTGTTAGTTATATATATAGACAAACATATATATTCTTGATGGAATTGATAATTAATGAGTTAAATTTGAATTGATAATTTTCCTTTTCTTCTCTCAATTTCACGTACCCTTAAATAAAAATGGATGGTTTGTTTTTTTAAGTAAAATTCAACTTGAGCGTTGGTTAGACTTCGCATACATTTTATTGGTGAGATATTTACAAAGTTTCATATTTATAGATGAAACTTCCTTCATCAATATTCTTCCAATAAGATGATGAATGGGATTTAATTATTAGCTACAATAAGATGTTGGATGAGGTGGTAAGCTGCCTCGCCCCGTAAAAAAGAGAACACAAGTTTGAATCTCAAGAAATGTACTTGTTGGGAGAAGTAAAAACCCTTTTGTGCACCCTAAACCTCGAAAGGGAAACCTTTCATATTATATAAAAATAAAAAAAAAAACAGAGAAACGAAGGCAATTCTTAGGAGATGGAAATTAGTTAAGAAGGGGGCTTGAGGAGGAAGAGAAGGTGAGATATTAATCACATAAGAAAAGAGAAGTATGTATGTGACACACGAAATCTTAAAGGACCCCGCCAAAGAAGAAACCCTGGTTTTTGTTGGGGAATAACGTATTTGATTAGAGCTTTTTGTCCCCACATTCATATTATGTATGTCTCATTAGTTTTTTCTTCATTCTTTTATATGATCACAGAGCCCCCTTCATTAATTACTAAATATAAACAAACGAAGTTTTTTTTTTCCTTCGTCAACATATATGCACTTAGAATTAAGTTCTTAACAGAGCATTAAGTACCACAGAAATTTATTACAATGAGTCACACGGTTCATTGCCTGTGAATATTGCAGCTTCCTATAGAATTTATATATTTTTTGTCGTATAAAAGTAATAAGAAGATTGATGATATAAGTTCATATAAGAGTTTATTTTTATTAATAGATAATTATTGGAATGACAGTAAATTTAGGAAATTATTAAATCTAGTTATATATTAAGTTCTTCCGGAGGAATTCTGAATTTCATAAATATAATATTTCGACTTGTTTCCCAAAAAGATAATGAGACTTCACTTGGTTTGTAATGTTCTCATTCTTTCTATTCATTGACGTTGAACTTTAAATAGGAAATGACAGCACCAAACAATGAAGACGGGCAGAGAAGTTAATTGAGGAAGGGAAAAAATATTTTTTCCAAAAAAGTGAAGGTGCATGATTACCAATTGAAAATCATTACCCGCCTTATACTCACTGCTCTGTGATTAAGTTCGCATGCTCTTTCTTTTATAGAGGGATTGCTTAATGAGAGAGGCCTAAATGAGTTGTTGCATAAAATACTGTTTATAGAGATTTAGTGTGTGTTTGGATTAGCGGTAGAGGATGAGCTTTTTTCGCAGATAGGCTTTTGGAAATATTAGATAGAAAAAAAGTTAGATTGTAGATGTGATTTGTATTTGAATTGGCAGTGGCAGAAGTAACTTTTTTTCTAACATGAAACCTGTTTGAATTAGCGTTTGAAAAACCCGTTTAGATAGAAAATGACTGAAAATAGCATGAATTTTATTGAATACTATATATATATATTAGTTGTATATATTGTGATAATTGAAATGAAATTTTTTTTTAAAAAATTGATAAAATAAAAAAGGAGAAATTATTATTAAAAAAAATACATGAATGAGTTTTTGGAGTATGAGAAGCTACTTGGATCAGCTTCTCCCAAAAGCTCCATTTTTTCCATAAACCCAACCAATCCAAAAGCTTTTTCAAACACCCTAAATGGACTTTTGGAGCTTTTGGTGGTCAGATGGGCTTTTTTTATACCCAAAAACTTTCCCAAACAGACCCTTAGCTTTTGGATAACAATTGCAGAGAGAGAGCAGAGAGAAAAGGACTAGGAGTGAGAGATAGAAAAAGTACTAGGATGGGCTTCTTTTTCCCTGTGTTTGTGTTCCCATATTGGGGTTTTATTTCAAGTGACTTCTTGGAGCATGCTTGTTTTTTACTTAACAAAGTGGGCCTCCCTGGATATGTGACACCAAATAGGGGTGTTCAACAAATTCCCGTCTCGGTCTTCCCGTCCCGATCCCGAGTAAATTGGGACGGGATTTTCCCGATCCCGAATTTCGGGACAGGAAAAATTCGGGATCGGGAAATTTAAATTTCGGGATCGGGATCAGGAATGGTATTTCCCGATCCCAAATTTTTCCCGATCCCGAAATAATAGGCTAAGTTTTTTTTCTCTTTTTTTAGTTGAAGGCCTATTCCGCCCAGGAGCCCAGCTAGGATCAGTCAAGCACCGAAGGCAGAACTGCTGAAGGCCAGACGCACAAGTCTTTCGGCCCAACAAAAAAAAAAAGAGAAGCACTCTGCGTTTCCTTCCATTTCCCGATCTCAACTCTTAGCTCTCAGCGGATCTCCTTCTCCCATACCCTCTCGTCACTCTCACTCTCTCAGATTCTCAGTCTCACACTCAAATCTCAAGTCTCAACCACAAATTGCATCACGGATCTCCTTCTCCCATACCCTCTCGTCACTCTTGCTCTCTCGGATCTTCCTGTGATGGTCTTCCCCTGTCTACTTTGCATCACGGTCTTCCGGTGTTCCCCTCGTCGGCGTCCTCGCTCTCCCTGGTGGTCTTCCCCTCATCGGCGTCCTCGCTCTCGTTGCTATACGGACGACTCATGACAGTGCTACCCTACTCTAGTAGGTCTTCCCTTCCTTGCTCACGACGATACTGCCTGGCTTTGGTCGGTCTTCCAGATCTAGTCGGTCCTCAAGCACTCAAGTTCTATAAGGTATCTAATTGCCATTAGGAACTACTCTGTATGCGCAAAGCCTAAAATATTGAGCCAAATAGCTTACCGAATTCACTGATGATTTCCAGTTTGTAATCTGTATCCCTATTTTCCTGTTTGTTTTCATATGCATTCGCTGATTTTTCCTGCATTGGGTTTGAGTATGTGCGATAGATGAGGCTGGAAGATGATGATGGGATTTTTAGTGTACATGGCATTGGGAATTATTGGGAATTCGGGAAATTCCCGATCCCGAGCTCGGGAATTCCTGTCCCATCAGGACGGGAAATTCTCGGGATCGGGATCGGGAAGCAATTTGATTCCCGAAGATTTTTCGGGATCGGGATCGGGAATGGCATTTCCCGATCCCGATCCCGAACACCCCTAACACCAAACCATATCCCCTCCATCGTACACTCTACTTTTCAGTCCGCAAATAAAAATTCATTAAAGCATAACGCGACACTCTGCTTCACTGAAAGTTTAAAATAACATTTTGGATTTTTACCAAAAGAATAACATTTTGAATCTAATAAGTTACACGCAAAAAACAAAATATTTCTTTCTCTATACCAAATTTCGAACCAAAAAAAAATAACAAGCAAATTAAAACCTTCAAACCTTCACATTACCAGTTACAACCTATCCAGTATAAAGAGTAATGGAAGTTAAGTCTCTTCAATGGTATTCTCCTAAATAAATTGTCTATGTCTATTTTTACATCTAAAAATAGTTAATTATTATGGGTGCTCATAGTGAAATTGTTCATTGCTCAATTTGTACATTCACCCTACTATATATTAAGAAAGGAGTTAGTATAGTTTTAAGTGTTGATCTTAGTGTAAGGGGTATTGCTGAAATTCGAGGTCTTGAAAATAAGTCATGAACTAGGTCGCATAAAATTACAGGTGAAATTAACTAAGATCAAGTTTCAGTTTAATTACGTATGAAAGAATTATTTTATTTTCATGGCATGGCAAACTAGTTAAATCCTAATATGGTAAACATGGTTTACATATTCAGTTAATAGCATCCGAAATGTTAAAAACATCTGTATAGATTACCCCAGTTGAAGAAAATTATTGCTCTGTCCTATATTATATTATTTAATGTGCTTATTGAAAAATAGAAACATTAATTTTAGGAAAAATTAATTCCTTAATCCTTATGGTTTGAGCAAGTTTTCAACTCATTTCTTTCAGTTTGACTCGTCACAACTCAGTTTCTGAAGTTTGTGACACATCAACATTGACCATGTTGACTCGCTGACAACAAGGACATGATTATTAAAGAACAAAACTTCAGGGATTGAGTTGCGACGAGTCAAACTATAAACACTAAGTTGCAAACTCACCCAAACGATAAAGATTAAATAATTAATTTTCCCTAAATTTTAATTTGCATGCTTTGATATGAAAAAAAAAAAAGTAAGGAAATTGACAGAAACCTTTTGTGTAAGCGTGTAGGATTAGCGCAAAGAAAGTCACATCATTACTGCTTTTTAATGATAAGTCCAATAATGCTTAACATATTAGAAGTGTTAGACTAACAATGCATGACGATCGAGTTGGCTGGACTTTGTGAAATGTGGATTTTTAAGTTTTGTTTATCAATTACGACCGATTCAAATTCAAAAATGCTTATCTCTTGTTCCTAGGGTTTCTCAGAACAATTTATATTTATATTTATCGTTTTTTCTCTAAACTAATTTGCTTGATTTATAATTGATATATAATCTAATTAATGATACATATTATATGACATGATTAAGTAATTTATTTTACTCCTTTAATCTCTCTAAAAAAAGTTCAGTTGGCTGTTATATTAAGAACCGGAGATAGTATTATAACATGTTGATCCGGAAATTTACATACAAGTTCTCTCCATGCATCTCCAAATTCCCAACAACTTCCACTATACTTAAACTACCGATCGTTGTTGCGCATATATGTGTTTATTAATTGGATTTACGGTTAAAATTAAATTTATTTAGTCTCCTACTTTCCCTAATTAATATCAACCAGAACTTTTTCGTGACAAATGTATAGCGTATAACAATGGTAAACCCAGAATAATTCATTATGTACTATTGACCAGTTTAAGCAGATTTTTGTTGAAAATAGGGATGGAAATAGGCTGAGCCCTGATCAGGGGCCTACGACCTAGCCTACTTTAAGCCTAATCTAGCCTATTTAATAAATAGGCTAGGCTCAGGCTTAGGCCTATTGTCAAGCCTATTTAGGTAAACAAGTCAGCCCTATTTTCACAAGGCCTAGCTTACAGACCTACAGGCTTGGCCTATTTAATTTTTTCTTTTTAAAAAATGTATTATTATGCGTAATTATATATAATTTAATCTAAATTAGTTTTATAAATCATTTATAAAATTAATAACTTAGTCTTAACCTTAAGGTTCACATTTCATCATTTATCAATGAGCTTAACTTTTTCATTCTTCAATTGATCACATCTACTTCTTTTCTTTTTTATTGCTCGAGATAGCAATGCTTGTTCACTACCTCTCCCTTGATTTATGTCATTTGATGCAATATAATAATTGCAGTAAGTTTATTTTAGTGATGTCCAAATGAAAATGATCCCAATAGGAGGAGTTTGTTTAATTTTCTGCAAGAAAAACAAAAGGAAAAATCTAGTTTTATATGCCATTTGTGTCTAGTTGATTTTAAAAAATATATTTCCTTAGTCAATAGATGATTGATTTTTCTTATTCTTACTTGCTCAGACAATTTTTGCCACTAGGTATTCTTTTCTTTCTTTTGCTAACTCTTTTATTTCATATGAGAATGAATCTCTAAACTTTTAAGACATAACGTAGGCATTTAAATAGGCTTGATAAATTATATATAAATTTAGATGCATAGGCTTTAAGCCTATTTAAAAGCCTATATTTTAAGTAGGCCTTTAAATATACTTCAGGCCTTGTCAGGCCTTTTGAAGATTGAAGCTCGGGACTAAAACAAAGCCTACATACAGGCTCAGGCCTTGGATTTCCATCACAGGCCCAGGCCTACTTAGCTAAAGCTTAGCCTAACCTAGCTTATTTCCAACCCTAGTTGAAAACTACTGTTGTTTCATACACAGTGAACAAGATTTTTTCTTTTTCATTATTTGACCAAAAATTTATTCCCTTTTTATTTTCGGAGTCAATAGCTTCGTAATTAAGGTAAGCTAATTATACCTGGCATGTTGGAGGCATGAGGATGAGATGATGAGAACACACACACACATATTAATTACGGTCCCTGCAAATATAATAAAATAAATTAACAATGACAGAAATTATGCACTTTACAGAATTCCATAGGTTAGGAAACTGGACCCTCTCAATATTTCCTTTTCATACCCCCCCCCTTTATACAGAATGTCCTCCATTGATTGATTTTAATGACGAAAGATTACTAATAATTAACTATAACATTGAACCATATAAACACACACATTTAATTGGTAGTTACCCTCCTGCCCCTCCCCTGATCACTTCTCACAATTAGTCATAAAACTCCTCTTTATTTTTATTTTTTAATCACACCCCCAATTTTATACTTAATTAGATGGGATATTTAGTAATTATTTGGTAAAAGTTAGTCAGCCCACTAATAAAAACTATCCTATATTTGAGAGACAAGAGATGGATTAGTCAGAATGGAGCAGGTGCACAGTAGTTGCCTCCTGCAAATTGTAATGAGTTAGTAGCTATTTTATCTTCGTTTCTATTTACATTAACAGTTGCATCTTATGCCTAAAATTTGATCCACACTGAATTGTTACGTATGGATTATAAAATCGTATATTATTAGTTGAATTTTACATGGTAGACTTAAATAGGGTTTAGGCATTGGAAGGATTTTCATTTTCCACAATATAGAATATATTATTATAATTTAAATATGGATAAAATTAGAAAAGAAAATTTAATGTTAACAGAAAATTATATTTTGAGCCAGAGACGAGTATAATATTTAAAAGCGGTGGATGAAGATTTTTGAAAGAGGGAAGAAAGAAAACTTTTCCCAACATAATGATGACGATAGTTAAGAAGCACGAGTTACGGTGGAGTTATAGTACACAAATTTTCCCTTTGACTTTATACTTAAACCTTTGTTGTTATTATCTTCCTTCTCAAATGTGCACTAAATTCCCAAATCCCTCAGCTTCCAAACCAACACACAGTTTCATATGCTCACCCTCAGATTTCAGTGTTCCTCTTCATTTCAATTAATTCAATTCAATTCAATAAAAGTCTCTACGTAAATATCACTCTGGTCTTATTTATAAGTCATTTTTGACCAAAAATTTTAGTCCTATTTATAAGTCCATTTTCAGAGTAATAAATGCATTTTGTACTATTTTACCCCTATTAATTGCAATAAACAAAAAGAATTTATTTATGTTGACTCTTGGAACCAATCATAGATAAGGGTGAAATTGGAAATTTAGCCTATAGTTAATGAGTTAACTAACTCTCCTTAGCATAAGCCTAAAATCTTCAATTTCTCACCGGTTTGGCCCCGGTCTGACCCACTGACCCTTAACCCAGTATCCTGACCGGTTCAGAACCCGGTCCGGGTTTTAATACCTTGGATTTTTGTCTCGATTTACATGAAAAGCAGCTTAAAATCATCCAAATGCCCATCCAAACACTCACATAGGTTTCTAGAATGAAAATTACAAATCAAGAATGTTTGGACAAAAGGGTCTTGATGAACCCCCCCCAAACTTTAATTTGCAGTCACAGTGATCTCTAGGTCAGTTAACTCATTCTCTCATTATTATTGAAAGACTCATCATGTGATATGTTATTTTCTAAACAAAAACGCTAAAAACTGTGAAAGAAAGCTATGTATTATTTTTGGGTTACTGGTTATTCATTTGCTATAATGAGAAAAAGATAAAAAAAAATTACTTGATCTTCAAAATCCCAAATCAGTTTTGTTGCATATAAGAATATTGCTAGTGACTATAAGAGTATAGCAATTGACAATTCATTTTAGTAGGAAATCACTTATTTAAAATTTTGAAATTAAAGTAGTATTTTCTTGTCTTTTTCCTAATATTAATTGTTATTTTTTGTTTTCCATACACTAATCAAGGCAAGAAAATGAGGTGTGCGATCCCTTCTCTCTCCCTAACTAGTTTTTCTTTTTTCCTTCATATATCAGCATTTTCCTTTCTTTTCCGGTTTCCCATCTCAACTAATTTTAACTCTCTTTTTTTTACAAATAATTAACAATATAATTTTGTTCCTCTTCTCTTTAATAAGAACGAACATAGCTAAAAATGTATAATAAAAATAACTTATTTTTATAATAAGAAACAAAGTTATATGAGATGAGAAAAAAACTCTTGTCCACCTATTTATTACCTAGATCAAGAAATTAATTTAATTTTTTTATGTAAAATAAATAACAGCATAACTTCCCCTTATCCCGTTTAAGGTCTTTTAAGGTCTTCCGTCCCTCGTTCAGTAGCTAGCCCTATCCCGTTTAAGGCCTCTCCCGTCTAAGCCGAACCTCTTTTCGTATAATAAAAACAAATTATTTTTATTATAAATTTTTAGCTATGTTGGTTCTTATTAAAGAAAAAAGAAATAAAATTATATTGATAATTATTTGTCATAAAAAATAGAGTTAATCGGGAATCAAAGGGCGTCGTGTTTTGCTGTTTTTTTGGTTACTGGTTATTCATTTGCTATAATGATGTAAATAGGCCCTTTGGTCTCCTTATTACCACATGATTATGGTTGAACAAGCCACAAACTCCATATTAGCTGTAAAAAATCATTCTTGGCCAACAAAATACCAAGATACGTTATAAACCACTCCATATTAACACAATTAACTTTTAATCATTTTAATTCCTCACTCTATTTTCTATCACATGATTTTATTTTAATATGTAGGTGACAGTGGAGTTTTACCATGACAAGGCTTGGATCAATGGTCAAGTTATGTGCAAAGTAGTGCATTTTGATCTTGATTAATAATTAAAGGTTTGAGTATGAATCCAATGGCTAAAAAACGACTTTATGATCGATAACAAATACATAAGATCTGGCTACTATATTACGGCTTCGACATTACTAGAAATCGTTTTCATCCAAATACATTTATTCACACACACTGAGACTAATATGCCATTCCCCAAAAAGCCCTAGCTCCACCCAAAACATCAGTAGTCACCGTAGAACCACATCGGCGATCACCATCAGGCTCAAGCTGTAGCCATGGATGAAGATGATTGCAATAAATCAGACCAGAAACAAGAATCGATCCTACACAAGAATATCAAACTAGAAATCAAACATCAAATAAGGTTCAAAAAAGAAATGAAAATCAAAAAAATAAAAAACAAACCGGCGAAGAAGATTGCATTAGAAACAAGAAACCAACAAAATTGCAATAGAAATCAAAGAAAGCAAACAAGAAACCAGCGAAATAAAACAACATTCACAATGGAAATCAAAATCGAGAAGGCATCGAAGGAACTAGAAGCCATCAGAAAATGAAATCAGGGAGGAGAACAAGCAGGCTAAAATCTTCGAAAACCATATCAAGAGTGGAGATCCGTCATCCGCCACCGTCCTGGCCCTCCACCGTTGTCCTCTTCGCCATCCTCCGTCGCCATCGTTCATTTTGTTGCGGGGAAGAAGCATGGCTCGGTGAAGTGAAATCAAAGAAGCATTGTGAAGTTGAAATCGAAATCAAATCGTGAAGGCGATTTTCCGTCACCATAGATCTGCACAATCACTGGGGTCTGCTTTGCCGTCGTCAGAGAACTTGGAAGACTACGCTGAAAAGCTTGAGGGAAAACTTGGAAAATAAAATGGGTTCCATGGAAGTTTAGCTAGTTCCATGAATTTTGATGGAAGTGGGTTCCTAAATGAAGTGGCTTCCAGCATACCAAAGATACAATAATCTTAATTCCACTTCCCACCTCTCACTTCCATCCAACCAAATGGGGCATGAAAGAGAACAGCACAGACAAAATTCTATAATATCCCTCTCTGAAAAGCGCTTGCATAAATTCTTATAATTAACGAGAACAGCACATGCAGTAAAGCTAAAAAGAACAAGACTGCAGTTGCATATCAAACGTGAAAGTTTTTCACAAGACAACCTTTGTTAAGAAAGAACCTGAGATTCACGAAGAAGGTGTGGTGGTGGTGGTGCCGCCGGCGGCCTTGTGGCGGCGGTGGAGAAAGCGGCCTGTGAATTTGGGATCGGAGTACCTGATGATGAAGAGGGTCTCGGAGCAGGCGGCGGCCCTGCGGTGGAGAAAGTTGCCTGAGCATTTGGGATTGCAGTTGCTGACGGTCTTGAAGAAGTCAGTTGTTTTTGGAGATCTAGTAGAGGATATGGATTAAACACACAGTGATAGGGTTTCAATGAATGATGAGATTAGGGATTTTTATTTTGGGGGGGGGGGGGGGGGGATAGGGCACAACCCTTTTTTACCTCCCGCCCAAGGATAGTGCATGTGCTGGTGGGGTCGCAGTCTTCAGTGACTGTAAGAATTAGTGTGAGAATTTAAGAAGAGATATCTTCAAAAGGAATAATTGACATTTCAATTATTTAAATAATTTCTTAAGTAAGTTAATTAAGTGGGTATTGTTCACGTGGTCTTGTTTTCGGATATTATTTTGCCTTATTTTATTTGAATTTAATGGCGAGTGTCTGAGAGACATCAGTATTGTTGGAGATCAATATAGGAAGCAGGATCATGGCTCTAGATTATACTCCCCTATGCCTTAAATATAAGGACCATTAACTTCTTTAGAGAGGTTAAGGAAGTTAAATAAATTACTTAATCATATCATATGTTGTATATCAGTAGATTATACTCTCTCCGGTCCCTAATATAAGGCACTTCAACTAATTCACGGGAAACAAGAAATTCAACCTCGAACTTTGACTCTTTATTGGCAATTTATATTAAGTTTCTAAATTTTTTGTGGTATTATTTCATATTTTATAAATATATTATTTATAACATAAAGAAATAAATTTAAACTATCTAATCTATACAGTTCATAACAATAACACAAGCAAAATTTTAAAAAATTAAATTATAAAATACTATAATAATACTTTTAAAAAATATTAAATTTGAACCATTCATTTTTTTTATCCAAGAATGAAAATGAGATTATGAAAAGAAAAGGAAAAAAATAATTCTGAGAGTATTCTCTTTTAGAAATTTACACACAAATACTCTCAAACATATCCTTTTAATCTTGGGACACAAAATTCACTAAAATTTCCTGCAACCTTATAATTCTTCCTATATGTCTAAGCATTAATTCTTAAAAGTGTCAACAGTACTGTAATATATTAATTTCTAAATTAAATCAAATAAACCAAGATTTGAATGTTGAATATATGTATGTGTATATATATGTATATATAATCCAACGAGTTTGGCTTGTGGCCTCGGAGTTCAGCCTTCATATATGTAACTAACAAGCCTTGTTATTTATATTCTCTCCTAATTAACTCTCTAATCAAAATATTTTTTATATATTCATTCATATTGTCAAACTAATTGACTTCTTTCTTCCTTTGCTTCTTCCATTTTTTATTTTTTGGTTCCATTTTTCCTCCTAATTAGCTCCTTTTTTTTTTTTTGGACGACCCTATCCAGCTCTTTTATTCTCTCCATCCCATGAACACGGATTTGATCTGATCACTTTATTTCACTTAACATGAAATTCAGCTTTGATCTTTGACTCTTTTTGTTACCTATTTAATTCAAAATTCTTTACCATTTTTTCTTTTGTGCTGAATTATGCCGTGCAAGATGCTTCGTTGCATTTGAGACGGAATTTGTACAGGCTTTTGGTTTTAAAAAAAAAAATTCAACTTGAACTTTGCTCAGATTTTGCGCACATTTTATTGGTGAAATATTTACAAAGTTTCAATGTTAATAGCACATATCAATATTAGGAGTAAAGGAAACGTGAATTCATATATTATTAATAGTAAGTGGGTGTTCATATTAGTCTATTTTTAATGAATTTGTGCTTTAGAAAATAAAAATATGAATGGAATTTTGTCTCGTAAAATAAAAAAGAACCTTTTTTTAATTGACTATAGGGTATTCCAAAAATGCACTTTGTAGGCTGCCGAACCAATCCTTAATACTGGCCAAGGGTGGCAAAAAGAAAAGACCGTTTGGAAGGAAATAAAAAAGGAGATTTAATTTTGTTTCGAATAATTTATCAATGATGTTAATAGAATATGTGGGACTTGCTGAAAAGCCAATCTTCTTCCATGAAAGATGCTAATCTTTAATTTCAACTAATTCTTAATTTCTTATATCAAAATCACTTCACGAGGAGATCAGAAAAGAACCTCTCCATTGAGAGTTGTCTCCACTGCAATGAAACGACAACATTTTGTTGAGAAGAATATGAACGCTCCCTTTATAAATGTGTGTGCTCACTACATTTCCTCTCCTATGTGCTCCTACTATCATATATCCCCAAACAGCCTTCCCAGATTCATCTTTATTCCTTATGTGGCAGCCTTACTAGTCACTTCACTGGCCATTATACCATCGTATGTGCAAGGAATTTTGTCTCAGTAAACAAGCACCAAGAATCCATTTATGTTGTTGATTTACGAGACAATACATTATGTAATTTCTAAACCAAACTTCCTCTCCATCACCATGATTCACTCATATTTGTACTCAAAGGAAAGACTTTACTCACAAGCCAAAATCTCTGGGGAAAACCCAGTAAAATTTAATTATTTTTCATAAAAAAGGGAGTGCAGAGTATGAATAAAAGATGATGACTTTAGTATCTATTACAAGGCTCTTTTGTAGATTCATATTTGTGATTTTTTGTTTTACACTTTTTCTTTTGAAATGGGGCCCAAATGAAACAACTGAATTTGTGGCGATTGAAAGACGTACACAACTAATTCTCCCTTCCTATATGGCTAATCTGTAAGCACATAAACCAATGTTACTCCATTGAGATAGAAAAACAAAGGATTTGTAGAGAATTTGTAAGAACCTGAGGCACTGAATGAATGGAGTGCTCATGCGTATGTTTCTTGTTAATACTGGAGTGTACAACATTCTAGAGAATAGCCGCAGCTGTAAAATTGTAACAGAACCTATAGCTATGTGACACGTATACAAAGAAATATTCTACAAGATATTACAGTTTGTAATACTGAGCACTAACAATTAATACAAAACTAACTATATTTTAACATTCCCGCTCAAACGAGAGGGTGTACTTATCAACCCGAGTTTGCCTCTGAAAAACTGAAACTGATATTGTGGCAGAGGTTTTGTGAAGCAATCTGCAATCTGATATGATGAAAGAATATATTTGATGTCAATTAATCCAGACAAGACTAAGTCTCTAATGAAATGCACATCAACTTCTACATGCTTACTCCTAGTATGTTGAATAGGATTTGCAGCCAAAGCTTTTGCACTTAAATTATCACACCATATCACTGAAGGTCTTTTGAGAAATAAACCTATTTCACATAACATTGAATTTAACCATTTGATTTATGCAGATCCATTAGAAATTTATGCAGATCCATTAGAAAGAGACCTATATTCAGACTCAGAACTAGATCTTGAAACAACTTTTTGTTTTCTCGATGACCAAGAGATGAGATTATCTCTCAAAAACACACACATTCCTGCCATAGACCTTCGGTCATCTAGGTCACAAGCCCAATCAACATTAGTATATGTAATCAACTAAGGATTTCTAAATGGCTTAATATTTAAACCAAGATTATAGGTACCCTTAAGATACCGAAAAATTCTTTTCACAGCCTAATAGCGAATAGTCCTTGGTTGAAACAGGAATTGACTAAGTTTGTTTACTACATAAGAAATGTCAGGACGTGTTGTAGTTAGATATTATAGTGAACCTATAGTTTGTCTATATTTAGTAAGATTACCCAATAAATCACCGGCTTCTGAAGAAGTGCACCGACCAATTACCATTGGAGTAGAAACCGGTGCACACTCAATCATACCAAACTTCTTTAATAAATCAACCACATATTTAGCCTAATTCACATATATTCCTTGTTCATCTCTGTAAACTTCTAAACCAAGGAAATAATACAATGGTCCTAAGTCCATTAGTGAAAAGATTAAATTTAATTTCTTCACTAACTTATCCATATATACAGGATTATTACCAGTCACCAAGATATCATCCACATAAATCAGAATGAAGACAATTAAATCATGAGTTTGAAGCATGAAAAGAGAAATATCACTCTTTAAATTCTAAAAACCTTAGTTTAACAATGTAAGCCTTAATCGATCAAACCAAGCTATTGGAGCTTGTCTCAAACCATAAATAGCTTTGAGTAACTTACAAACGTGATTTGGCTTCCTCCGATCAATGAAACCTTCTGGCTGATACATGTAGACTTCTCCTCGTAGAAACCCATTAAGAAACACATTGTTGACATCGAGTTGTCGAATTTCCCACTTGAAAGTTACTACAATCGACAAGATAACCTGAATTGTTGTTGATTTGACAACTAGGCTAAATGTTTTACTAAAATCCACACCAAGAACTTGTTGGAATCCCTTAGCTACCAATCTCGCCTTGTGCTTAAAAAATTATCCACCAGCTTGAAACTTGGTCTTGGATACCCATTTATTATCAATCAGTTTTTGATTGTTGTACAACACCAAAATCAAGGTTCAATTTCATGATAGGGCATTGCACTCCTCCTTCATCACATTGAGCCACTCTAGAGATGATAAAGGTTCTCAAACAGATAAGGGTTTTGAGCTTTTCTTCAAAAATACTAACTCTTTTGCCTTTAAAAGCCCAACATATGGATGTTTGGGCCGAACTATTCCGTCTTTGGTCCTTGTTATCATAGAGTGCTAATTAATAGACCGTGCTGGACTTGGACTTGATACTAACGTACTTGAACCACTGTCTCCTATAGACTCATCATTCTGAGAATTGCTCTGTAACTAGTTTATTGACAAATCGTGTTCGTCACCACTACTCGTGTCATTCACCAAATTTAATTACTCAAATTCTTGACCAGCTTGAATTATAAGAAGAAATGAGCATACTTGAATCTCGGTAGTAGTCGCTTGGTACATAAATCCTGTTATAAAAGAAAAGGTACTAGAATAAAAAACAACATGCCTTGAGATGAATATTTTACTTGACTCACTCAAGCATCTGTGACCTTTCTGTTGAGATGCTAATCCAAGATAGATGCATTTTTTACTATGGAACTAGAACTTATGTTCATTATAAGGCTTGAGACACGGATAGCAAGCACAGCCGAATGGTTGTAAATTGTTATACTCTAGTTCTATTTTCAAAAGCTGGAACAGGGGTGTTTGTCCTTTCAGTACTGGTGTTGGTAAATGATTCATCAAGAACATTGCTTGCTGGAAAGCATCAACCTAGAACTTCAAAGGCATACTAGTGTGAGCTAATAACGTTAAGCTCATTTCTACAATATGACGGTGTTTCCTCTCTGCTATACCGTTTTGAGCTGAAGTATAGGGACATGTAAAACGAATGTTGATTCCTGCTTCTTATCCTACAGGTCTGAAAGGATTATATTCATTGCCATTATCATATTGTATAGCTTTAATTTTCACCTCAAACTGATTTTTAGCAAACGCTTTGAAGTGTTTGAATGCATGAATTGCCTCTCTTTTATGTTTCAAAGGATATCATCATGTATAGCAACTGAAATCGTCTACAAAATGGATATAAAAACAGTGACACTGCATAGGAGCAGGACCCCATAAGTCTGTGTGAATTAATTCAAGTAGAGAGGAAGATTGTGAGACAGATGTTGGAAACAGCCCTAATTTTGATTTTCCTAATTGATAAGCTTCACATACATAATTGTCATCAATAAAAACATTTGAATCCCTTTTATTACATTTATTCAAAACTTGCTTTAGAACTTTGGTACTAGGATTTGCTAGAATATGGTGCCACTTCAGGAAGTCAAATTGAGAATCATATGCCGCCATCAACACTTTCCGTTGATCATCAAGCCTTCTTTCCTTCATTGGATACATTTCTTCCTTTGGAACCCTCTATAGTAGTAGACCTCCTATCACCGAGTCCTTCACATCACAGCTTTGATTAGTAAAATTTACACTAACAAGATTATCTTGTATTAGCTTATTAACTCTCATCAAACTTTTAGCAGCTGAAGGAACATAGAGAACATCTCTAAGAAACAATTTGGAAGAGTGAGTACAGGGTATAGCAGCTATACCAATACCAAGAATTGGACTCTTTTCACCAGTACAAGTAGTAAGATGTGACTTACCAACAAGGACAATTTCCTCAATCTTTTCTGGATGTGGAGTCACGTGATAATTAGCTCCACTCTCCATATACCAAGCTGGATCTAAAACTAAATAAGGACTAGCGTAATATGCTTGAGGTGTATAACCAGAATTATTATTATTATTATTATCTTCACGATAATAACAAGTGGCTATATCATGACCAGGTCATTGACAATTAATACAGAATGGGCGACCACCACATCGGCACCGCGGAAATGTCCTCCTCCGCTTCTGAAATTACAAGCATTGTTTCTTTAGCCATGGTTGTTCCCTAATTCACAATTAGTGTTGGTAGAGGCATCACTTCGTTGAGCAATATAGACCAAAGGTTGAATACTCAAATTGGAGAAATGATTCAGCTGATTAAGACGAGTTTCGAAAGAGAGCAAAGCTGCCTCAGCATCGACCCAATTCAGATCAGGTTTGTCAACAAGCTTAACAATAATTGCATTATACTTTGCATCTAGACTGTTGAGAGTATGAATAATAAGATCGTCCATTACTACCGGTGAACCAGCAAGAGCAAGTTCATCAGCAAGGCTCTTCATTTTGTTTAGGTACTCTTCCATCTTCAGTGCATTCTTCCGAGTGATATGTAACTCATTTTTCACAACCATCACTCGTGCCTTTGTCGACGCACAAGTGAGATCTCTAGCGCCATTCCATAATGCGTCAGTAGTTTGACATTGGAGAAGTTGAGTCCCGATATCTTGTGAAATCGTGTTCCTTAACCAACCCACAAGCATCCGATCAACCAAGAACTAGTCCGCATAAGCAGGAATAGCTCTATTTCCCGCAGCATCAGGAATGAACTTCAGTGCCATCAATATGACCTTGTAGCCGATTGCCCTCAATCAAAGGAAGAACAATAGATTCCCAAACCAAAAAATTGGCACAATCTAATTTGATAGTTGTGGTTTGGCTAGAAGAATTGAAAAGAGAATAAGACTTGGCATTTGAAGAAGAACCAGAATCAACAAAGGAGGAAGAATCAAACATTTCGCTTTGATACCAAGATAGAAAAACAATGGATTTGTAAAGAATTTCTAAGAACCTGAGGCACTGAATGAATGGAGTGCTCATGTGTATGCTTCATATTAATACTGGATTGTACAACATTCTAGAGAATAGCTACAGCTGTGAAATTGTAACAAAACCTATAGCTATGTGACACGTATACTGAGACATATGCACAAATTACAAGCTATAATTTTAACAGATTGCTTTTAGTAGTAAACAGCGGCATAAGCACTAATTACAAGGCAATTCATATGGCAGATATACAGCACACAACTCCGCAAATTACGTCTTCAGCTTAAAGATATTTCTTAGTCCGTGTGTTATCATTAACCTTTTGATCTTAATAATCCTTCTCTCTCTCTCTCTCTCTCTCTCTCTCTCTCTCTCCCCCCCCCCCCCCCATCCTTTTCATTAATGGGCTGGAGAACACAAACTTAATTTCCGAAGAATTACTGCTACGTGGTGGTGTCTTCTTTTGTTTTTGTTTTTATTTTTTTATTTTTTGACCTGAGTGGTGACGGATGAATAATTATGGGAATTATATTATCATGTTTGAATGAACCCTACCACTACACTGGTTTACTTCTTTTGAATTAACCCAATACTAATTCATTGTTTTCTTTTGCATCACTTGTTATTTAATGTCCAGTATATTCATTATTCTATATAATAATGTGTGTGTCTATATTATGGGCCATATCCCATATGTCATCCCAAGTACCTTCGGGACAGTACTCAAAGCCATGAGCCTTTTCAGAGATATATACATATAAAGGCTTCAAGGTTTAGTTGTAATAAAGTGATAAACATTATGGGCCGTATGTCACTTTAATTAAGGACCTTTATCTGTCTCTTTAGCACTCAGAAAAATCTCTATATATAGCATCGCAGACTTTAATTTATAGGGGAAAAAAAGAATTTTGAAATTACAAAAAAAAAATTACAAAATTTCAAATCAGGTTTATTACCAAGAGTTAATAAGCGAAAGATGAAACTTGATAAATAATTCACAACTCATTTTTTTAAGAAATACCTGATTTAAAATTTTACAAATTTAAAGTTCTTTTTGTGTCTTTTTCCATAATTCATATATCACTCCCTCCAGCTGTCATATCCGGAGTAGACAATTAAACAGAGTCTGTGTGAATAAAATGTTTGGTATGTATATGGTTATATATCTGGATTGTAAAGGGATAAAGATAAATTACGCCTCACACACACCGGGATATGTGATCACGGACATTTTTTTCTCCTAAGTTAGCCTTAGTCCATAATAAAAAATTTTACTAAGGATTGCATATAGGCGAATTTAAGGTCATTTTCTTTTATCGAAGAGTCTTTTAATGAATCATAAGCAATCTAAATCCCATGCAAATGTAATAAAGTGAGGGGAATGGATTTTTTATTTTTTAAATTAATATCTGAAATGAAAATGTAATTTAATTAAATGCATAAACAAGCACGCCACTCAAATTAATTCAAATAAAAAATTCCAATACAATCATACATATTCAATCCACGTATTATACAAACAATAATCAAACTTCAAACAAAATACATAAATGCGGTACAAAATTAAATTAAATACTCCCTGTGCAGTCCGTTGAGCATCAAACACAAGTCTCCGGAATTAGTCACCGAGAAACTGGGAATTCATGCCGGAATATTCAGAGCTTCACCGGAAAAACATAGAACTTCGCCGGAAATGGGGGCCCGAAAATGTGAGTTGGAAAATGGAGAAGGAGTTGATGGTGGCGTTGAGTCTCCCTCCTCTTCAAGCTCTCGGCTCTGTGTTGGTTGGTGTAGACAGAGGTGGTGCTTGAAGATGAGAGTGGGAATGACGATGAAGGTCGCCGGAAATTGGGCTTAGTCGCCGGAAGTTGCAGAAAATTCCAGAAGAATTGATGAAACAAAGTAGAAAGCCATAGTGAAGATGAGTTGGGGGAGAAGTAGCTGCCGACGGTGAAGGTAGTGTTGGTGTGCCTCACTCCTCCAGCTCCTGGTCCTCGCCGACGGTGGTGAATGATGAACAGCAAGACGGTGGTAATGGAAGGGGGGGCGGTGGTATGTACACAACTCCAACGATGGAGGAAGAGTGGCGGGCGGTGTGGTGTAGTGCAAGTCTGGAGGCAGAGGAAACCGACGGTGTTGGTGGTTGATGGAGGGAGGAAGATGAAGAAAGAGACGGCGGTGCTGTTTGTGGTGTCTCTCAGGTTCTCTGTCTTCACGGCCCTCTAGGTGGTAGACAAAGGAGGAGGAGCTCCAGTGGTGTAGTGAAGATGATGGTGGCTTGGTGGTGTTGAGTCTCGCCCTGTCTCGTCGGCAGTCTCACTCCAAGACCCTGGTGTGATCTCTGTCCGCCATGCCGGTCTGTCGGAGATGGAGGTGTGAAGACGGGCAAGTGGTGGTTGGCTCAAAAGGGGTCGCCGGCGGCCCTTTCTTAACTAATTGTAACCCTCTTTTTTTTTAACAAATAAAACAATATAATTTTGTTTCTCTTCTCTTTCCATGATTATGGTTGAACTGTTGAACTTGAACAAACCACAAACTCCTGATTAGATGTAAAAACTTATTCTTAGCCAACAAAATACCAAGATACAAAATTCTATAAAGAAAAAGAGTGCAGTTGCATATCAAACATGTGAAAGTTTTTCACAAGGCAACATTTATTAAGAAAGAACGTGAGAGTCACGAAGAAGGTGGTGGTGGCGGCCTTGTGGCGGCGGTGGAGAAGACGCCCCCTGGATTTGGGATCAGAGTACCTGATGATGAAGAGGGTCAAGGAGGAGGCGTCGGCCCTGCTGTGGAGAAAGTGGCCTGAGCAGTTGGGATCTGAGTACCTGATGATGAAGAGGGGCTCCTAGGAGGCGTCGGCCCTGCTGTGGAGAAAGTGGCCTGAGCAGTTGGGATCTGAGTACCTGATGATGAAGAGGGTCTCGGAGGAGGTGTCGGCCCTGCTGTGGAGAAAGTGGCCTGAGCAGCTGGGATCTGAGTACCTGATGATGAAGAGGGTCTCGGAGGAGGCGGCGGCCCTGCGGTGGAGAAAGCGTCCTGAGCATTTGGGATCGGAGTTGCTGAACGTCTTGGAGAACTCATACTTGTTCTTGGTGAGTATAAGGGTTAAGCACAGAGTGATAATGTTTCAATGAATGAAGCTTGATCAAGGGATGATTAGGGATTTATATGTGGTGTTTGTTTTTGTGTGTTTGTTGGGGGGGGGGGGGGGATAATGCAATGCGTTACGTCATATATATATATATATATATATATCTGTGTGTATTTAAGTGCATGTAGCACCCCATGTAACATTTTCCAGTTTAATTCATCAGTTTTTCCCCATATATTTTGGCCGAAATAACTTCTTTCTTTCGATTTTGCCCTTATTCAGTTTTAGTCTCTCCCATCAACACTGAATTAGTTCATTTCGGTAACCATGAAGTTCAACCTCAACCTTTTGACTCTTTATATGGAAATTTATTCCAAATTTCTTAATTTTTTGTGGTATTATTGAATTATGCCACGCAAGATGCTTGATTGCATTTCTATATAGGTGAAATTTAAGCTGTTTTTTTTTTTTTAAAAAAAAAAACAAGTGGGTTTCATGACGAAATACAGCGTATTATTATGAGAAACTGAAACTCATTGTAAAATTAATTTCTTGTTCGAATGTAGAATATATTTGAATTATATACATATATTATATTTGCATATATGCTGAGAAATAACAACGATATTGTTATATGAGTCGGTGACGGGGAAGTAATTTATTGGAAATTGGCCAGGAGGATATATACAAACACACACAAACGGGGGCAATTATTCAATACCGTTTTTCATTTAAGGGTATGCAAGACACATTTTTACGTTTAAAAAGTAAAGAGTTTTCGCCTATAGTAAGAAATACCCATTTTGAAATTTAAACTTGTATTATTTTCTTTATATGAATGAAACCTCTAACCATCTCAACCAATAACTTATTAATAATAACTATTCAGCACTTTAATTTGCTCTAACCGAAATCGCACACACTTTGTAGGTGTAATGTTTATAGTTTATAATTTATAATTCACAACATATGCATACAAGTACCAGTAAGATCTATCAAAGTTTAATTCTTAATGAAATTTCGCTGATTAATTTACTTACTTTAAACCAAAAAATTTATAATTAATGCCATCGTATAGCATTCGAATTCTAGTAAATTTTCATGCCTTTAAAGAATATTCGTGGAAATTAAATGATTGATAATAAAGCAGAATTAATTAATAGAATTCATGTGTAAATAATAATGCCTCACCTTCGCCCGGGAAAAAATCTTAATTACGTGTGCCTTAATTAACAATGTCTCTTGGTTACTACTTTCCCAATAATTTCCTATTCTTTTAATCAATCATAAGACTTTGTCTATATAAATACTATGTTTGTGACCACCTTATGAAATATATGTATACTCCACGAGGTCTTGGAAATACGTACAAATATATATATATATATATATATATAGCTACATATAACACCCAAAATTTTATATTCACCAAATATATTATAAATATTTAGAAAATTCAATAAAATGGTGAATATTCATGAATTTGAAATTTATGAATTTTAGAAATGTTCATATTCATGAGAAACTGAGCAAATTAATTCAATAAAGGAAATTAAATTACAAAGGTAATGGCAAAATCGTAATTTTTTCAATTTAGCACAAAATTAATTATTTTCCAATTAATTGAAGTAAATTTCAATTAATTAATGAAAATAAAAGAGAATATGTATTTGAAATATTCTTAGTCAAATAAATCAAGATTTATAAAGTTGGAAGGAACTTGGGCATAAATCAATTAAAGGAATTATGGAAAATGTTGGAACAATTTTTATTTCCCTTTTCCTTTATTAATTTCGTCTAGCATAAGAGAAATTGGAGGGAAAAATAATTGTTGGGATCATGTTATGCCAAGTGTCATTAATCCAAGCCGAGAAGAATAAACAATGATTGTTGAATATGAGCACATGGGTACATACCTTAAGATATTATTTCTTGGAGCAAGAAGCTTAAGACAAATGGAATGAAAGCTCATTTCACTTCTTAAAGGACCAAAGGAGAGGAAAGGAGAGGAAAATTAGTTCACAACCAATTGGACTTTATGGCATAAGTTGGAAGTAGATAAGGCTTTATGTCATAATTCTTATTTTCTAGCATTTATTAATTAAGAGGTAAGGTAGGACATTTTTATGAAGCCATACTTCACCTTTCCTCTAGTCATTTCATGTCAAGAAAGAAGGGAAAACATGAGTGGTAATAGTTTAAGACCATTTTTGTATGAACACAAAAGTCAAAGAGCAAGTAATTTTGGAAGTGCAATAATCAAGTAATTTAAAGGAAAATAGGATATATGATAAAACAAATCCTCTTAATCTTCTTCACTCCATTTTCACGTCCTAAGCTAGAAAGAAGAGAGACACAAAGAAACCTTAAGAAAGTTCAAGTTAGAGAGAAGGAGGAAGAGAAAGATCAAGGTATGTGGTAATTTCTTGAGATTTTCTTCTAATCTTGCATAAGATCATTCTCTAAACTATTTTTCTCTATGGAATCAATGGTTTAGTAAGCTCATTTTAAGCTCAAGGAGGGAGGGAGGGAGGAGTACACCTAGAGAGAGAAAGTTCAAGAACTCACGGACGCACATGGTGTGAAAAATACAGTAACGAAACACAGTGAATCTGACCAGAAAGCGTCCGCCCTCATCACACACGCACCCATGTTTTAGTTACACTTGATGGGACCTCTTTAAATTCTCAGCGGACCCACTTCAAGCACTTGGTGTGCATTAAATTCGTTTGTTTGTTTAAACTAATGTTACTCGATTGGGCAATCTGTAACCGCATGAAGGGGATGATGTTGAAGTGTAGTTATAAATTGTCTTCATTTACGATAATCGTAAACAGCGAACATATGCACTAATTAGAAGACAATTCATGGCTGCTATGCAAGTATACAACTCCGCAAATTACATCCATTCAGCTTAACGATATTATAGAGATTAGGATTTATGGTCATGTCGTAGTTAAGGTATCTTAGTGCGTGTCATCATTAATTAACCTAGCTACATCAACATTTGGATCTTAATCATTATACTCCTATTTATCACTCCTTGGGGTCATAAATATAAATTAAAGTGGAAACAGAGAGCGAGAGGTAGACGCGTCAAAAAGTAAATACTCCATCCAAGAGGTGAATCGTTTGATTTCATACATATAAATATTGAGCTATAAAAAAAAAATTACGCATCCATATTCCTGTTTTGAAAGAAAGTGAATTTAAACAGCTAAAAATTAGATGATGTCATTTTTTGGTTGGGAATAGATCAAAGTGAGGTGTGCGATCCCTTCTCTCTCCCTTCCTAGTTTTTCTTTTTTCCTTTATATATCAACACTTTCCTTTCCTTTCCAGTTTCCCATCTCAACTAATTTTAACTTTTGTTTTACAAATAATTAACAATATAATTTTGTTTCTCTTCTCTTTAATAAGAACGATCATAGCTAAAACTGCATAACAAAAATAATGTATTTTGTAATAAGAAACAAAGTTATATGAGATGAGAAAAAAACTCTTGTCCACCTATTTATTTCCCAGATCAAGAAATTAAGTTAATTTTTTATGTAAAATAAATAACAACATAACTTTTAGCTATAAATTTTTAGCTATGTTGGTTCTTATTAAAGACAAGAAAAATAAAATTGTATTGATGATTATTTGTCATAAAAAACAGAGTTAATCGGGGGAATCAAAGGGCGTCTTGTTTTGTTGTTTTTTCGGGTACTGGTTATTCATTTGGTATAATGATGTAAATAGGCCCTTTGGTCTCTTTACATGACTATGGTTGAACAAACCACAAACTCCATATTAGCTGTAAAAATTATTCTTAGCAAACAAAAAACCAAGATCCGTTATAAGCCACTCCATATTAACACATTTAATTTTTAATCATTTTAATTCCTCACACTATTTGCTATCCCATGATTTTATTTTAATATGTAGGTGACAGTGGAGTTCTATCATGACAAGACTTGGATCAATTGGTCCAGTTATGTGCAAAGTGGTCGCGCCATTTGGTCTAGATTACTAATTAAAGGTTTGAGTGTGAATCCAAAGGCTAAAAAATGACTCGATGATAACAAATACAGAAGATCAAATGGCTACTATATTACGGATTCGACATTATTTGAAAAATGAAAAGACTAATATGCCCTTCTCTAAAAAGCCCTAGCTCCACCCAAAACATCCGTAGCCGATGTAGAACCATCAGCGATCACCATCAAGCTCAAGTTGTAGCCATGGATGAAGATGATTGCAATAAATCAGGCTAGAAACAAGAATTGATCCTACACAAGAATATCAAACTAGAAATCAAACATCAAATAAGGTTCCAAAAAGAAATGAAAATTGGAAAACAGAAAACAAACCAGCGAAGAAGATTGCATTAGAAACAAGAAACCAGCAAAATTGCAAGAACTCGAAGAAAGCAAACAAGAAACCAACGAAATAAAACAACATTCACAATCGAAACCGAAATCGAGAAGGCATCGAAGGAACTAGAAGCCATCAGAAAATGAAATCAGAAAGGAGAATAGGTAGGCTAAAATCTTTGAAAACCCACTACGAAAAAACATCAAATTAGCGACGGAATTTAGTGATGGAATTTCCGTCACTAATTAGTTTAGTGACAAAAATTAGCGACGGAACCAAATTAGCAACGGAATTTGTTCTGTCAGTAAAAAATCCGTTACTAATTAATTAGGGACGGAATTTTAAATTCCATCGCTAATTAGAGACGGATGAGGTTGATGAGGTTGAATGAATTATAAGCTTGATGAGGTTGTAGTATACTTTTATAGAGAGATTGCTTGATGAGAGAGGCCTAAATGAGTTGTTGCATAAAATACTGTTTATAGAGATTTAGTTTTTGGATGAGAGGATAACAATTGCAGGGGAGAGAGCAGAGAGAAAAGGACTAGGAGTGAGAGATAATAACCGTGGCTGGGCTTCTTTTTCCCTGTGTTTGTGTTCCCATATTGGGGTTTTATTTCAAGTGACTTCTTGGAGCATGCTTGTTTTTTACCTAACAAAGTGGGCCTCCCTGGACATGTGACACCAAACCATATCCCCTCCATTTCACACTGTCTCTGTTTGTGTATGGTTTGTGCTTACGGAATTCCTTCTCCTGATCACATTTTTTCACGTCATTAAGTTAAAGCATTTGCATGCCCAGATTCTGTTTGTATAAAACTACATCTTTATTGCTAATATAGAGTTAATCTAAAGATGTAAAGTCCCATTAAATTTTTTTCGGACTCGAATTCAAATTCTAAAGAAGATGCTTATATTGAAGTAGAGAGACAATATTTGTCGATATTGACAACGCCAGAGGGTAAAATAGTACACCCATGCACGTTACTCTATCACGATTGGCTCTTTCTTTTCTTTTTTCTTTCTCGAGCCGTTTTTCTTTTTTCTTTCTATAATATAATAGAGATAGACACACGTAATGACAAATAAGAACGGCTTTCGTTCTAGTGCGGGAAAATAATTTTCTAAAGCTTTCACATTATCTCCATTACTTGTGTAGATAAGTCTATGTTATGAAGTATATAACTTCAGCCATAGGAATCAACTTCTAGTCACATAGCTTCATAATAATAGTTCCTTATTTTCTTTCGTATGTCCATGCCACGTATATATACATGATAGAAATATTTCGTATAAATGCATGTGCATCGTACACTCTACTTTTCAGTCCGCAAAGAGAAATTCATTAAAGCATGACGCGACACTCTGCTTCACTGAAAGTTTAAAATAACATTTTGGATTTTTACCAAAAGAATAACATTTTGAATCTAATAAGTTACACGCAAAAAACAAAATATTTCTTTCTCTATGCCAAATTTCGAACCCAAAAAAAAAAAAATAACAAGCAAATTAAAACCTTCAAACCTTCACATTACCAGTTACAACCCATCCAGGCTAACTGTTTGAATCTTGACTTGTTGATCTTTCTGGCTCGATTTTCGGGCTTTAAAAACATTGTTCATAGTATTAGAGTAATTTTGCTTACGTTTTAATTTTAATATCTTTGAAATATGGTATTAATAATCAAGAAAAAAAAAGAAAGGATTTCAATTAATCCCAGGCAACACGCATTCATGAAATTAAACGTTAACCAATGCCTGTTGACTTTTGCGGAGAATGAGAGCTCCTGAAAATGTGGTTTTTTGGTGGGGGGCAATGTAAAGGGTCAAAGTGCATGATAGTGTTGAGAAGGCCAATGCTCATTGTGAAGGCCAATGCTCTTGAATGGTTCAAATACTTCAATCGTTAGGTCGGCCAGAATTACAAGGAAAGGAAGCAGCAATAGGCACTTTGTAATAGAAACGGATGAGGAAAAACATAGGAGGCAGGGCAGTGGGAAATGAAACAGGAGAACAGAGGGGAAAAAACGCTCTCTATCTGCCTGGCCTCATGATTCGTTGATTTGTGAGTCAAAAAAAAAAAAAACAAAAAAAGATCTAGAGGGAAAAAAAAAACCTCTAGGCCGAACATGAGAGTAAATGAGAGTTCATTACATCTTTTTGCCCAAGCGGTATGGGCCGAACATGTGAAAGTTTTCACACTAGACAATACTATATATTACATATATACTTCTGGTTCTTTTTTTTTAGTAATTTTTATTCTTATTACATAAAACGAACTAATAATTAAGATTAGTTAAAGATAATAAATATATTAAAAATGTTATATTCCTTCCTGGCCGAAATGGTGACAAGATGGGGGATTAGAACCTTAATTATATAACATCTGAATTTTCGTTTTCTGCCACTAAAATCATCTTATTCAGTGGGTATGGACGTATGAAGCCAGTGTGGTAATATGACAAAGATAAATTATTATAGTGTCCACTTTTTTTTTGCATCAATGTAGTATGGTTTCAAAACTTAAACAAATCACGTGCTTGTGGCCACACTAATTGATAATTATATATTCCTAAATTCATGAGTGAACGTAACCTATTTATAAGTAATTTTCTTCTTGATTGCGCAAAACAAATTCGTAGTTAAAAACAATAAGTGTGTCAAAAATGTCATATTTTTTCTATATATGCCCCTATATATGAAAAGAGTATAGGAGAGAGAATAAATAAAAAGTATGAGAGAGAATGAGTATAAGATATACGAGAGAATGAATATTTAATAAGGATAAAATAGGAAAAAGAAGCTTACATTTTCAGGAAAAAAGTGAAAGTTACTTATAAAATGAACTAGCTTTATGAGAGAGAAAATTATTTATAAATAGGACTAGAGAGAGTATATCCTTATGTTGGTCTGAACATGTGAAGCACAAGGAGCCAGGCATCCTAAATCAAACCAAAATTTATGGACCACCAGTCCACCACCCCAATCTTTTTGAATAATGACCCATGTATTTAGCTACCTTCTATTATCTTTCTCCTTCTCAATTCAACCAATTAAATCAAATCACATGAATTATATATATATATATATATATATATATCAAATGACAGATCTTTTACATACAAAAAGTTGCTGTTGATAAAGTTTAATATTTGTGCAACTTGCTAGTAGTGGCATTTAATAAAAAAACAAAATATTTGCGCAATCTGACTGAACTGAATTCTGACTGGTAATTAAAAGGGAAGGAAGAAGAAAGGCATGTAAGGGTCTCAAATGTGGGAGCTTTGACTGCTACAGCTGACGAAAGAGAACAGAGGGAAAAAAAAAAAGCACTCTCTCTGCCTGGCCTCATGATTCATTGATTTGTGAGTCAAAAAAAAAAAAAAAGAACAGAGGAAAAAAAGTAAAAAACACTCTCTGCCTGCCCTCATGACTCATTGATTTGTAAGTCAAAAAAAAAATAAAAGAACTGGAAGAAAGAAAAAAACAAACTCAGCCAGCCTCTCTCTTGTATTCACCCCATTAATTTTCCAAGGAGGATTGATTTTTATTGACAAAAATATGATGTAAATTAGTAATGGGCCTGGTTTATGGTTTTGTAAGGCCCAATGTGAGTTATTTTGTGTATAAATAGAGACGGAGTCTATCTTGGGCCACAGTTTTGTATCCACTAGTTTTTAATTTAGTTATAGTAGTAAATGAGTGTTCATTGATTACATCTGTTTGCCCAAGTGGCATGGGCCGAATATGTGAAAGTTTTCACACAAGACAATACTATATACGTAAATTTGAGTTCTGAGTTACTCTCTTCCATTTAAAATATAAGCTTTAAATAACCAAATGTGTTTATTAAGAAATCATTTAAAACTTAAAAGTAATACTTATGTAATATATGTATTTTTTTTAATATGCCCCTATTTATAAGTAGAATAAGTGAGAGACAACAAGTATGAAAAATAGATGAAAGAGAATGTATGGAAAAAAGGTAATGAGGGAGTGTGTGTAACAAAATTGGAAAAAAATAGATTAAATAATAATGCAATAATGTCCTAGGAAATACATTAAAAATCCCAATTTAATTATGAAATATTACATAAAAATATAGTTCAATCAATGGGGTTAAGGGGAAATCTTGCCCCGAAAGTTTCACCGTTGGACAATTTTGTCCTGAAAATTTTTTGTGGGGCAATTTTGCCTTAGAAATTTCTAAATTGAAGCAATTTTCCCATAATTGTTATTTCAATTAATTTTGACCATTAGTTGACCAAATATGCTGAGCTAGCAATTCACATGTTATCCACATAATTTTTTGTTAATGTACAAATTTAAACCGGAAATCCATGTGTTATTTACTTCATCTTTTTTCAAAGTTAGATTTAAAACTTTTGGGATAAATTTGCAGCTTAACAAAAATGTCCCTTAACCCTATAATATAACTTAGATTCCTCCCTTTACTTTATTTTGAATCAAGAGAATATAAAATAGATCAAAGCGTTATGGCTTAATCAGAATAACACTCAATTTCATCATGAGATTTTGGGTTGGTATTACTATTAATTTATTTTTATTTCTTAAGAAAATGAAGAGGAAGAAGAAAGTAGTTTTCTAGAAGACCTGAGTCATAATTATGGATATAAGTTGCGGGCTTGAACATCGTGGAAAAAAGCATGATTATCAGTATTGAAAATCATTATTAGTGTCAGTGAAAAGGTCACGCTCAGAGAAAAATCATAAACTCCCTAAAGTAGTCCATGCAAATGAGGTCTTGTCGGAATGACTGTTTTTCCTGTTTCCATATTAAGTGAAAATAATAATACTCCTTTGGCCTTTAATGCATGGAAGGTCTAATTAATTAATTTGAATATATTAAATATGTTAATTAAATTAATTAATACAATATTTTTTTTCTTAAAATATTTTAAACATAGTTTTTAATTTTTGTATTCTCTCTCCTACTTGATTATTATTGTTAAGAGAATATCAATATAATTAATTTAGAAAATTATTGATAAATATGTGAAATAGGTCTTAAATCAACATCAACTCCCTACTAACCAAGTCCTACATTAATTAAAATCAGGAGGGAGTATACTCCTTCTAGTTCGCAATATAGGGCACTATTAAAAGAAAGACATGATCTATAATATAAGTCACCTCCTATATAATTAATGCTTTTTTTCTTGATTTATCCCTGTGTTAATACTCGCTTTCCAACTTTATCCACTCATTATATCCCTTCTCTCTCTAAAATAACATTCCCAATGCAACTAAACACATTTCTTAAGAAGGGTAAAAGTGAAAAAATTTACCACTCTGATCCTATTTATAAATTCATTTTGACCAAAAATTTTGATCCTTATTATAAGTCTAGTTTGAGAGAAATAAGTGTGTTTTTTACAATTTTGCCTTTACTAATTACAATAAACAAAAAGAATTTATTCATGTTGACTAGATCTTGAAACCAATCATAAATAAGAGAAAAACTGAAAATTTAGCCAATAATTAATAAGTTAACTAACTCTCCTTGGTATGTGAGAGTTAGTTAATTTGGATTTATAAATAGAACCAGAGTGATACATTTTAGGATATATTAAATGACTTAACTATTATTTTTTATTTTCTATAATATAGTTTAAATGCCAATATATATTGTGAACATGATGGAGTATGATTCATATATGGTAATATTGCATTTAGGTCCTGGGCAAGAGAAAATATGACAAAATGGTCCATTAAAATCTCAAAATTGCATTTAAATCCATGTGTGTCCACTGACAAATTTCAATTCTAAACAAATTTAATAAGTTAACTATCATTTTTTGATTAAGATAAGTCAATTAAAGTGGCTTATATTATGGAGCAGAAAAAGTAACTCGGGTTTATTCAATTAGAGGCATATCATTTCGACCAAAAAAAAGAAAGCCATATCACTGCAGTATCATTTAATATATCTCATCCTTTCTCTCCTTTCATTTTCATCTCCCCCTCTCTACCTAAGGATTAAAAATTAAACTATTGAGATATAATATCTGTATAAAATCATATTATAATAGTGTTTTACGTTAAAAAAAAAATTAAGCTGTTAAAATTTGACTGGGCCATAGTCACAATCTCTAGATTAATTACCTAAAAATAGAAAGAAATAAGGGTTTTATAAAATATTAAATAATCAATCCCAAGGGTTCATTTTGCAATCAAATGAAAAAAAAAGGAGATAGGAAGGAGGGAGAGCATTCAAATCAGTACCATTATTAATATACTCGGCACCAAAAAATTGACAAAATTTTATTTGGTTAAATACATTATTTGCTTAATGAACTGCCCATTGGAAATAGACCCAAATTATCAATTGTTAGGTAACTGTATTAATCCATATATATATATCCCTTAATTTTATAATGAAAATTGTATGAATTTAACTTCCGTAGAATTATGTGCCATCCAAAGTGTGGTCCATTTCAGACGTCATGCAATGCACAGACTTTAACTTCCGTAGAATTTGTTTTTGCCGATGTCAAATATCCCACCTAACGATGTTTTCTCTAGCCGTTTTTCTTTTTCCTTTTTATAGTAGAGATAGTCGCACGTAATTAGTGCCGAAAATAATATTCTAAAGGTTTCACAATATCTCCGTTACTTTAATATTCTAAAGCTTTCACATTATCTCCATTACTGTCTTTGAACGTTAACCATTATCATGTCTTTGAACAATATTCGTGGAAATTAAATGGTTGATAACAAAGCAGAATTAATTAATAGAATTCATGAAATGTAAACCATTTCCATGTCTCTTGGTTGCTATTTTCCCACTAATTTTCTACTCTTTCAATCAATCATAAGACCTTGTCTGTATGAATACAGTGTATGTGACCATCTTATGAAATATATATATATATATATATATATATTTCATAAGATGGTCAATATAGCTACACGAGTACGTATATATATATATTATGATCTGTTCAACATGGAAATACATGTATGACAAGTAACCAAGAGATTCCCGTGGAAATTTACACACAAATACTCTCTAACATTTCCTTTTATGCTTGGGACAATTCACTAAAATTTCCAGCAACCTAATAATTCTTCCTATATGTCTAATCATTAATGCTTAAAAATGTCAACAATACTGTAATATATTAATTTGTAAATTAAATCTAATATACCAAGATTTGAAGGTTGTACGTGTGTGTGTGTGTGTGTGTGTGTGTGTGTGTGTGTGTGTGTGTGTGTGTGTGTGTGTGTGTAATCCAACATGAGTTTGGCTAGTGGTCTTGGAGTTCAGCCTTCATATATGTAACTAATAAGCCTTGTTATTAATATTCTCTAATCAAAATCCTTTTTATACATTCATTCATATTTTCAAATTAATATACTTCTTTCTTCCTTTACTTCTTCCATTGTTTATTTTTTGGTTCCACCATCCACATCTTTTATTCTCTCCATCCCGTGAACACGGATCAATTGGTCTGATCACTTTGTTTCGTTTAACATGAAACTCATCAGCTTTAATCTTTAACTTTTTTTGTTACCTATTTAATTCAAAATTCTTTACCATTTTTCCTTTTGTGCTGAATTATGCCGTGCAAGATGCTTCGTGGCATTTGAGACGAACTTTGTACAGTTTTTTGTTTTGAAAAAAATATTCAACTTGAACTTTTCTCAGACTTTGCGCACATTTTATTGGTGAAATATTTACAAAGTTTCAATGTTAATAGCATATGTCAATATTTAGGAAACGTGAATTCATATATTAATAGTAAGTGGATGTTTATAGTAGTCTATTTGAATTGAATTTGTGGTTTAGAAAATAAATATATGATAGGAATTTTTTCTCGTAAAATAAAAATGAACCTTTTTTTTAATTGATTATAGGGTATACCAATTATGCACTTATTAGGCTGCCGAACCAATCCTTTATACTGGCCAAAAAAGGAACCAATCCTTCATATACAAACCTAAGGATGGCAAAAAGAAAAAAACCTTTTGGAAGAAAATAAAAAAGGTCATTCAATTTTATTTCGAATAATTTATCAATGATGTTAATAGAATATGCGGGACTCTCTGAAAAGCCAATCTTCTTCCATGAAAGATGCGAATCTTTAATTTCAATTAATTCTTAATTTCTTATGTATTAGTTGATCCAGCCTCTTTGTTGGTTCTCAGTCCGTTTCTGTGTCGCTTTTTTGGTTTCCTTTTTTTTTCCTTGTGGTAATATTTGCTTTACTTGTCGTTTTTTTTTTTTTTTTTGGCTTACTCTGGCCTTTGGGCGTCTGGTTATTTATTTGATATAATCATGTAAAGGGGGCCTTTCTTGTTTGGTATCATTTTTCTCGTTGTTAAATAAAATTGTCCTTTGTCAACCAAAAAAAAAACAACTTAGATCCCTCATTTACTTTGTTTGAAACAAGAGAACATAAAAATAGATTAAAGCTGTCGGAAAAAAATAAAAATAAAAAATAAAAAATATTAAAGTGTTATTGCTTAATCAGAATAACACTCAATTTCATCATGAGATTTTGGGGTTGGTATTACTATTAATTTATTTTTTAATTTTTAAAAAATGAAGAGAAATAAGAAAGTTGTTTTTTTGGAAGACCTGAATCAGATGAAATCAAAACCACCATTTTCAACCGAAAACAAATCCAAATGCAGAGTTGAAGTAGACCATATACCCAAGGTCGAAGGGAATAGAGTAATTAAGAAAAGGACATAATTGACATCGTGGAAAAAAGCATGATTCCCAAGATTGAAAATGATTGCTGTCAGTCGAAAAGGAGCACTGAAACTGAATATAATACTATAAGCTAGATGAGGTTGTTCGTTAAAAGCGGCTGAAAGGGTAAGACCGTCATTTTTTCTTTCAGAACCGTCGGATGAAGATTCAATTATTTACATTTAATATATTTTTATAATATATTGAATCTCGATTTCTATCCGAAAACTCTGAAAAGAAAAAAGACTACCTACTCCTAAAGGACCAAAGCCGTCAAATCAGATTCGGAACATGTTTTGCTTTATTTAGTACAACCCGACAGCTTTATTTTGTACAACTCAACACACCACAGGACTCGGATGATAAATTTGGCTGCATGTGAAATGGTCCTTCTCTCTCTCTCTCTCTCTCTCTCTCTCTCTCTCTCTACACTACAATATTCGCTCCATCGTTCATTTTATTATGGGTGAAGAATGTACAAGTTGTCAATATAAATGGCAGGGATGAATTAGAGGTTGAGATATGATAAATAATAAGTTAAAATATATTTTTAGTCTTTTAAATTTATATAAAATATATTTTTAATCCTTTAACTTTAAAAAATATACTTTTGATTCTATAATTCTAATAACATTAATATTGTAAAGGAAACACGTTAACGTAATAAATTCAAGTGATAATCAGGTAAATTTAAGTGATAACTGTTGTATAAGTAAATTAAATGTTATTAATTTTAAATTTAAAACATGTCTACATTAAAATATATCTAAAAATCTCAATTTCATTTGTAGGGATTTGTCGATTCATTTTAGTTTAATAATCTAAATATATTATATTAAAAAATTAAAACTTAAATATGTTTTGTCAGTAACACAATCATCACTTGAGTTTGTTGTATCAGCATTTTTCGTTAACAATATTAATGGTATTAAAAATATAAAGTTAAAGGACCAAAGTACACTTCATGTAAAATTTAAAAGATTAAAAGTATACTATAGCCCACAACAATATAATGGGATTGATATACACATTGATTAATTTACTTAAATTAAACCAAAAATATTTCTGATTTACATCATCGATCAATATAATATAGCCATGACAAGAAAAAGTTCCCTCCCTCTCCACCTCTTTTATTCTCTCCCATCCCATGAACACGGAATTTTGATCTTATTAGTTTATTTCGTCCCATTAACATGAAACTCAACTTTAGGAGATATTTTCGTATTTTGGGTTTTAGAATGCGGATAGTGCCATAAAACTTTGAGAATGGCGAGAGAAAAAGAACTGAAAATGAAAAGCTCTCTCTATATTTTGGGATGTGTTCTATCTAGTAAGTGTGAACAGGGTTGTTCAATGGAGGCACCGGAACATGGCTTCTCTAGTCCATTATCGCCTCAGACACATCCGTACCTAAATTTGAGTTCTGGGTTACTCTCTTCGATTCAAAATATAAACTTTAAATAACCAATCGTGTTTATCAAAAAATAAGTTAAAACTTAAGAGTAATAAATATGTAATACATGTGTTTTCTTAGATATGCCCCCATTTATAAAGAGAATAAGTGAGAGGCAACAAGTGAGAAAAGAGATAAAAGAGAATGTATTGAAAAAAAGTAATGAGGGAGTGTGTGACAAAATTGACAAAATAGAATTATATAGGTATTACCAAACTTTTAATGAATGCAATACATATAATTAATGAAAGGCAAAAATGCAAAAAATTCATTAGATGTTCAGAAAATTCTTGTCAGACTCTTGTAAAAAGGATCAAAGTAATTCAAATGTTAGACTCTTATAAAAAGGACCGGAGGGAGTATGCAATGTTTGGAGAGTGAAAAGCAAGTGTGCAGATAGAAAGAGAGATGTTGCAACATTCTTCCAGTCCACAATATAAGTCACTTATAGTCAAATAGTTTGATTCACAATATAAGTCATTTGATGAGTAATTAATGCTTGTTTTTCAATTTTACCTATGTACGTAATTAATATTTAAATATAAATTTTTTTATTTTTCTTTCTTCTTCAAAACCTCATTTAATATAGGTAAATTTAGAACCTTTTGTAATTCAAGACAAATTTAACAAGTTACCTATCATTTCTTGACTCTAATAAATTAATTGAAGTGGCTTATGTTGTGGAGCCGAAAAAGTAAATCTTGTGTTTATTCAATTAGAGGCATATCACGGTAGTATCATTTAATATATCTCATCCTTTCTCTCCTTTCATTTTCATCTCCCCCTCTCTAACTTAACTAGGATTAAAAATTAAACGATTAAGATATAATATCTATATAAAATCATATTATAATAGTGTATTACATAAAAAATCAAGCTGTTAAAATTTGACTGGGCCATCGTCACAAACTCTAGATTACCCAAAAATAGAAAGAATAATGGTTTTATAAAATATTAAATAATCGATCTCAAGGGTTCATTTTGCAATCTAATGAAAAAAAAAGGAAAAGGAGAGAAGGGAAGGAGGGAGAGCATTCAAATCAGTATCATTATTAATATACTCAGTACCAAAAAATTGAGGAAATTTTGTTTGGTTAGATACATTATTTGCTTAATGAACTGCCCCTTGGAAATAGACCCAAATTATCAACTGTTAGGTAACTGTATTAATCCATATATATATATCCCTTAATTTTATAATGAAAATTGTATGAATTTAACTTCCGTGGAATTATGTGCCATCCAAAGTGTGGTCCATTTCAGACGTCATGCAATGCACAGACTTTAATTTAATTTATATATCACTCCGTCCGGCTGTCATATACAGAGTGGACAGTTAAACAGAGTCTGTCTAAACAAAATGTTTGGTGTGTTTATGGTTATATCTGGATAGTGAAGGGATAAAGACAATTAAGCCTCGCCGTCTCACACACACCGGGATAAAGACAATTATATCTGGAAAATGGCACTTTCACATTAAATTTTTTTTTGGGGGGGGGGATGACATTAAATTTTTTTTTGGGGGGGGGGGGGGATGACACTTTTTTTTTAAAATTAAAAAATTACTCTCTCAATTAGCCAACGCGTTCACACAAGAAGCGCTTGAATCGCCTGTTTTTATATGTTGGCAAGCCGGACTTACGTGTTGAATCATGGATCACGAGTTACGTGGACTTATTTTTAATTATCGTTTAATTTGTATTTATATTTATTGTTTAATTTTTTTCTAAACTAATTTACTTGACTTATAAATTGATATATAATATAATGTTACACAACATATGATATGATTAAGTAATTTATTTTACTTTCTCAACTTCTCTAACAAAAGATTCAATACTCTTATTTTAAAAGCCAGAGGTAGCATTAAAACGTGTTGATCGGAAATTCACGTACAAATTCTCCCGATGCATCTCCAAATTCCCAACAACTTCCACTGTACTTCTTAAAATACCCATCGTTGTTGCGTATATATGTGTTTATTAATTGGAATTACGGTTAAAATTAATTTATTTAGTTTCCTGCTTTCCCTAATTCATAGTACCTTCGGTCCCCTAAACATGCTTATTTTTCTTTTGAATTTTAAGCCTCTATTCTAAAGACAACACGCGCGCGCTTACATACATGAAGGTTACTTCACTTATGCAACTTGCATGTTTTAGTTATACTCCCTTCCGTCCTAATTAATATAGAACCCTTTTAAAGAATTTATCAAGCTTCAAAAATTATACAAATAACTGTTATTGACTCTTTAGTCTTTACCCAACACAATTGAGCATTAACTTAGGGTATTTTGTCAAAAATAAAAACCATTCACAGCAAAGAGAACAAATGACTAAAGCGATCGAGGTGTTAGAAAAAGTTTTATATTTAATTAGAAGAGGAATAAGTAATACAGATATGTAATAAGCATTATGGCCACATGCCAAGGCATAACCTTAATATGTCTCAGAGCAGCGAGCCTTTATTTCATATAATTCAAATAAAGTAGCTGGTCTCTTTTGAATTGACTCCACAAGGACACGACATACCAAACTTGGCGCATAACAAACAAACAAACAAATAGAGGAACGAATTTAATTTATTTTGATAGCTAATTAATGAAAGAGCGAATAGAACACTATATGCGGTCTCATTCATGGCATTATGGCCATGTGCCAAGGCATAACCTTAATATGACTCAGAGCAGCGAGCCTTTATCTCATATAATTCAAATAAAGTATCTGGTCCCTTTTGAATTGACTCCACAAGGACACGACAACGAATTTAATTTATTGTGATAGCTAATTAATGAAAGAGCGAATATAACACTATATGCGGTCTCATTCATGGCTGCAATATGTCACTGGAAAATCTGCACAAAAGAAAACGAAAAGCGACGAGATTGGAATGAGATCAATGAAAAGATAAAAAGAAGACTAGGACTGGTAGGGAGTTGTTTATACTTTATAAAGGCAGGCAGTCGATGATTTGGTCTTGATTAATAATGATGATGAAGAGGGTTTCCGAGGATTTGATGATGAAGAGGGTCGAAAATTACCAGAGAATCACGAAGAAGGTGGTGGTGGTGGCCTTTTGTCAGCGGTGGAGAAGACGTCCCGTGGATTTGGGATCTGAGTACCTGATGATGGAGAGGGTCTCGGAGGATCTGATGATGGAGAGGGTCTCGGAGGATCTGATGATGGAGAGGGTCTCGGAGGAGGACACGACTCTGCGGTGGAGAAAGTGCCCTGAGCATTTGGGATCGGAGTTCCTGAAGGTCTTGGAGACGTCATACTTAGCTTGTTCTTGGAGATTAGAGTATAAGGGTTAAGCACAAAGTGATAGGGTTTCAAAGAATGAATGATCAAGGTATTAGGGATTTTATATTTTTGGAAAGGAGGGTTGGGGGAGTGAATGCGGCAAAACCCTTTTTAATTCTGTATTCACAGAACTTGAGTTCCATGGGAAGAGATCAAACACGCGTTTAAAGACATGTGGTGGGATTTTCATTTTCCAATCTCTCTCTCTCTCTCTCTCTCTCTCTCTCTCTCTCTCTCTCTCTCTCTCTCTCTCTCTGATCTCTCGCCCCCCACGCAATTACAAGCATATCAAACTAATCCTAGAGATGACAGAGTTAAAAGACGGCACACATCTAAATAAATAGAGGTGGATAGTGAATAAATAAATATAAGTATATTTGACTTTTTATCTGTATTGATAACAGTAAACTAGGTAGACTATATACAGATTTTTAGCTGTATCTCACCTTTTTCAAAAAGGCCTTTAATTTAGAAAGAGGCATCTTGATCACAAAACCTCCATCTAAATTAAATGATTGACAATAAATCAGTATTAATTAATAGAATTCATGTGTAAATAATAATGCCTCGCCTTATCCCCGGAAAAAATCTTAAATACGTGTCCCTTAATTAACAATGTCTCTTGGTTACTACTTTCCCAATAATTTCCTATTCTTTTAATCAATCATAAGACCTTGTCTATATAAATACTATTTTTGTGACCACCTTATGAAATATATATATATATATACTCCACGAGGTCTTGGAAATACGTACGAGTGTGCGTGTATATATATAGCTACACGAGTACGTGTATCGATAATTATATATTGTGATCTGTTGATCTGTAAAAGATGGAAATACATATATGGCACGTAACCAAGAGATTGCTGAGGAAATTTACACACAAATACCCTCAAACGTATCCTTTTATGGTTGGGACACAAAATTCACTAAAATTTCCAGCAACCTCATAATTCTTCGTATATGTCTAAGCATTAATGCTTAAAAGTGGCGACAGTACTGTGATATATTAATTTCTAAATTAAATCTAATATACCAAGATTTGAAGGTTGAATATATTAATTAAATACGGTAGGATTACAATTTATACTGATATTTGATAACAATGTACTCGTATGTCGCTAATTGCATTGTTAGAAATAGGGTGAATGATCCAGGCAGGAAGGTTGGTGAACGATCCACTTGGGGCCCACTTTCATTATTTAATTATTATCCAAAACCGCGTTGTGCTGATACTGATACTGATACGGTCTTTCTATCCGGTAGTTTTTTAAGAACATGACAAATGCGTATCGAATTGTATTTCTTTTGAAGTCAGGAATTTCCTCTGCGTTTTCCTAAATATAAATATTGTTAAGATACACGTGTAAATTCATGGGATTTTAAGTCTGATTATTTTTAGAAAATAATATTCCAAAAGCTTTCACAATATCTCCATTACTTTAATATTCCAAAGCATTCACGTTATCTCCATTAATTGCGTAGATAAGGCTATGTCATAATAATTCCTTATTTTCTTTCGTATGTCCGTGCCACATATATATACATGATAGAAGTGTTTCGTATAAATGCATGTGCACCGCGCACTCTACTTTTCAGTCGACAAAGAAAAATTTATTAAAGCATGACGCGACACTCTGCTTCACTGAAATTTTAAAATAACATTTAGGATTTTTACCAAAAAAAGTAACATTTTGAATCTAATAAGTTACATGCAACATATATATATATATATATATATTTCTTTCTCTATACCAAATTTCGAACAAAAAAAAAATTAACAAGCAAATTAAAACCTTCAAACCTTTATTACCAGTTTCAACCCAACCGATCTGACCGTTTAAATCTTTTGACCCGTTTATCTTTCTGATTTAACGTCCACATCAACTTTTAAAACATTGTTCATAGCATTGGAGGAATTTTGCATACATTTTAATTTTAATATCTTTGAAATATGGTAATAATAATCAACAGTAAAAAAGAAAAAGAAAAGGATTTCAGTTAATGCCAGGCGACACGCATTCATGAAATTAAACGTTAACTATTATCATGTCTTTGAAGAATATTCGTGGAAATTAAATGATTGATAACAAAGCAGAATTAATTAATAGAATTCATGAAATGTAAACCATTTCCATGTCTCTTGGTTACTATTCTCCCAATATCTTTCTATTCTTTCAATCAATCATAAGACCTTGTCTGTATAAATATTGTGTATGTGACCATCTTATGAAATATATATATATTTATATAGCTACAGGAGTACGTATATATATTATGATCTGTTCAACATGGAAATACATGTATGACAAGTAACCAAGAGATTCCCGTGGAAATTTACACACAAATACTCTCTAACATTTCCTTTTATGCTTGGGACACAAAATTCACTAAAATTTCCAGCAACCTAATAATTCTTCCTATATGTCTAATCATTAATGCTTAAAAATGTCAACAATACTGTAATATATTAATTTGTAAATTAAATCTAATATACCAAGATTTGAAGGTTGTACGTGTGTATATATATATATATAATCCAACATGAGTTTGGCTAGTGGTCTTGGAGTTCAGCCTTCATATATGTAACTAATAAGCCTAGTTATTAATATTCTCTCCTAATTAACTCTAATCAAAATCCTTTTTATACATTCATTCATATTTTCAAATTAATATACTTCTTTCTTCCTTTACTTCTTCCATTGTTTATTTTTTGGTTCCACCATCCGCATCTTTTATTCTCTCCATCCCATGAACACGGATCAATTGGTCTGATCACTTTGTTTCGTTTAACATGAAACTCAGCTTTAATCTTTAACTCTTTTTGTTACTGTTAGAAGTCAGGAAGACTTTCGGTGTGATGGCCTGACATTGTTGAACACCGAAAGTCTCCCATTTCCTTCAATCTCGGCGAATCTCGGCGCTGCTCTGTTTTCACGTTCCCATTATTTCCCTTTCACATTCTCTATATTTCTATAAATACTCATTGTAATCTATGTATTTGTATCAATGAAATGAATGAGCTCTTAAGCTCATATGGTATCAGAGCCAGTCCTAGAATGCCTGGTGACCAGCGACGGTGAGACACGGCGGTGAGACAGAAAAACAGAGGGAGTGACGGAGCTGAGATCTCACTCATTCCAGCGAGTGAGCGCACACCGCCGGCCCAGGAATGACCGCCAGGCGCCGATCGGCGGAACCCAGAAGCACGGCTTCAATCTGAGCCGCGCGTGGCTTCCACGCGCCACCAGAGCTCCGGCGCGTGAACCCCACGCACCGCCGTCCGTACACCGCGCGTGACACCCACGCGCCGCCGTTCAAAGTGCTCCGATTCGCCATTGTTTTTCCAGAAACCAAGCCATAGTGTTTCAGCCATCATTTCTTCCAAAAAACACTTATGGATTCTTCCAAATTTCCTCCTCTTCTTGGCTCTTTTCCTAGAAATACAACCATAACCGGAGCCACACCGATGGCGTTCATGTCCGGTACTATTTCTGAAACTCAGGATACATCTTCTACTTCTCATTCCTCCACAAGCAAAACGGTGACGACCCCAGAACTTTCCGATAGTCAAATTATGGCTATTAACCATAGGTTTAATGGACGGAATTACCTCCAGTGGTCTCAAACCGTGTTAAGATATCTTCGTGGCAAACGAAAAGAGAAGTATATAAATGGAGAAGCATCCCAGCCTGCCCCTGAGGACACTCATTTTGATACATGGTTTGCTGAGAACAATCAAGTTATGAGTTGGTTGTGCAACTCCATGACTGATAACATCAGCGAAGGATATCTCCTTGCAACTACTGCAAAAGAAATTTGGGATGCAGTCAGAAGAACCTATTCCTCTCTTGATAATACTGCAGCCTTAATCCATTTGAAGCGCCAACTTCGCGATCTAAGACAAGGTACTCTATCTGTCACCGATTACTATAATGCGTTGATCAAACTCTAGCAACAACAAGACTTGTTTGAAGTACATCCATGGAAAAATGTGGAAGATGCTCAATTATACAAGAAAATAGTCGAAGAAGGACGAGTCTATGATTTTCTCCTTGGACTAAATGACTCATTTGAGGAGATACGGGGGAGAATAATGGGCCTAAAGCCTTTACCACATCTCTTTGATGTTGTCAACCATGTGCAGTTCGAAGAAAGCAGAAAGCTCTTGAATCAAGGTAACTTAGGCCCAATTGAAAAGTCAGCCCTGGCAGCAAACCAAGATAGTCCAAGCTCAATTGAAAGGACAACCGCGGCGGCAAAACGACCACAAGACGAACGAAGAAACAAATGGTGTAGTTACTGCAGGAAGAAGGGCCACACAAAAGAAGAATGCTGGAAGCTTCATGGAAAACCAGGAAGTAACAGACAAAGCCATATCTCTACTACTGAGTCAGAAGCTGAGGATAATCATTCTCTGACTAAAGAGGAACTGCAGATATTCCGCAGGATGCTAGACAGACAAAATAAGTCTAACTCTACGCCAGGCATCAACCTTGTACAATCAGGTAACTCTATTATAGCTCTAAATACTGTACGAGCTAGTGAGAATGCTTGGATTATTGATTCAGGAGCAACTGATCACATGACTGGTAATCGCACACTGTTTTCAACTCTTGAATTAATTCATGAGAATCTTAAAGTCAAAGTTGCTAACGGCCTATACACTACAGTTGAAGGAATTGGCACAGTCATTCTCTCTAATTCCCTGAAAATTCACAATGTCCTATTTATACCTGCACTCACTGTCAATCTTATATCTGTGAGTAAATTAACTAAGGAACGATTGTGCCGAGTCATGTTTGATAACGATGTGTGCATTTTTTAGGATTTAAAATCGAGGAAGAGGATTGGAATTTCTAGAGAATGGGATGGACTGTTCTACCTGGAAGAGTCAAACTTGAGATCTGGAGATGCAAAGAAGGCAAGAAGAGCACTGGTTAGCTCTCATTCACAAAATTATGATGTAAACTTATGGCACTGTCGTTCGGGCCACCCTAGTATTGATTATATGAAGCATTTGTTTCCAAATTTATTCAATAAAAATTCTGTTCCTTTTCATTGTGAAACTTGCCAAATTGCAAAACAGACCAGATCTTCTTATCCCAAACAACCCTACAAACCTTCCTCGCCATTTACACTAATCCATAGTGACATTTGGGGCCCTGCACGAATAAAAACCCTCACTAATGCTAGATGGTTCGTTACTTTCATAGATGATCACACTAGAACCACATGGGTTTATTTAATGAAAGACAAATCTGAAGTAGCCAAGATCTTTCAAAACTTCTATACCTTTGTACGTACCCAATTTAATGTGTCCATTAAGGTATTACGAAGTGACAATGCCAAGGAATATATGAGCAACGTGTTTAGCGAGTTTCTTGACCAACAAGGAATTCATCACCAAACCTCCTGCCCATACACTCCTCAACAAAATGGAGTAGCCGAGCGAAAGAACCGTCACTTGTTGGAAGTAACCCGAACCTTACTAATGGAACGAAATGTTCCTAATATTTTTTGGGGTGATGCTGTACTCACTGCAGCTTATCTCATTAATCGCTTGCCTTCCAAAGTTCTCAAATATGACACCCCTATCCAAAAACTACAAGAACACTTTCCAACTTGCTCTATCATCAACTCATTGCCTCCTAAGGTATTTGGTTGTGTTGTCTTTGTCCACAAAAATGATGGCAACAAGCTTGGTACTCGAGCTGTCAAAAGTATATTTCTTGGCTACTCCCCTACTCAAAAAGGGTATAAATGCTATTGCCCTACTTCCAAGAAGCTTATTATCTCCAGGGATACAATCTTCTTAGAAGAAGAAGCATATTATCCAAAATTACCCATTCAGGGGGAGTATACTGGCAATGAATGGCTAATCTTGGATACAGAACAACCATCACCATCACAACCTAATCTCATACCTGTTATTGACCCCTTATCTCTCACAAACCAACCTAGTCCTACCCGTAATTCTGAAACCGAACAAAGTTCGTCTCAACCTACATCATTGAATGAACTGGAAACAAATGTTGAAATCAATTCAGGGATGGACGCAGAATCGGGACAAGAGGAAGAATCCAGACTACAAGATGAAACAAACACTGGTAGAACTATCTCTCCTATTCGAAGGAATGACCATGACTCTAATCCGGTATTAAATCCTGAAGAACTGGGTTGGCCTATTGCATTAAGAAAAGGGGTAAGATCGTGTACTCAACATCCAATTCAACGTTTTGTTTCATACGGTAACCTTTCTGCAAAAATGCAAAGCTTTGTTGCAAACAGTGCACAGATGAAAATTCCAGACACATTTCAACAAGCTATGACTGATCAGAATTGGAAACAAGCTGCAGAAGAAGAATTAAGAGCACTTGAGGAAAATAAAACGTGGGAGATTACAGATCTTCCTAAAGGAAAGAAACCAGTAGGATGCAGGTGGATATTTACTCCTAAGTTCAATCCTAACGGCACAATCAACAAATACAAGGCTAGACTTGTTGCCAAAGGATATACCCAGACATATGGAATTGATTATCAGGAGACATTTGCTCCAGTAGCAAAACTTAACACCATCCAAGTACTACTATCAATCGCAGCTAACTTGGATTGGTCATTGCATCAACTGGATGTGAAAAATGCATTTCTGAATGGCAACTTAGAGGAAGAAGTATATATGGAAATTCCAGATGGAATTTCAGCTCCTGACAACTCTGTGTGTAAACTCAACAAATCACTGTACGGGCTCAAACAATCACCTAGGGCGTGGTTTGGCAGGTTTACCAAAACTATGAAACAACTTGGGTACACTCAGGGACAAGCAGATGACACTTTGTTCATTAAACGAAATAATGACAAAGTCACTATCTTGATTGTCTATGTGGATGACATAGTCATTACAGGAAACGACGAGGGATCCATTTCTCGACTAAAACAAGGTTTGTCAACCGAGTTCCAGGTAAAAGATCTTGGACAAATGAGGTATTTTCTGGGCATGGAAGTGGCAAGAACTCCAAAGGGCATCAATGTATCTCAGCGGAAATATACCCTAGACTTGTTGCATGAAACAGGAATGTTAGGAGCAGAACCTGTAGGAACACCAATGGAAGAAGGGTGTCACCTCAGAATCAAACCAAATGGTGTCCTGGTCAATCCTGAACGATATAGAAGACTTGTTGGGAAACTCATATACTTGACCCATACACGTCCAGATATTAGTCATGCAGTTGGAATAGCAAGTCAATTCATGCATCAACCACAGGAAGAACACATGGCAGCCTTGTATAGAATTCTAAGCTATTTAAAGCTTAATCCTGGAAGAGGGATCTTTTTTAAGAAAGGCACTATCAGAGATATTGAAATCTACACTGATGTAGATCATGCCAGAGACAGGGAAACTAGAAGGTCAGTCTCAGGATATTGCACATATGTGTGGGGAAATCTGGTTACATGGAGAAGCAAGAAACAGACTGTGGTGTCAACAAGCAGTGCAGAAGCAGAACTGAGAGCTGTTAACAATGGAGTACGTGAAGGACTTTGGATCATCAGGTTACTGAAGGAATTGGGAATTCCACATGAGGGATCAATGCAAGTGTGGTGTGACAACAAAGCTAGCATTGAAATGGTAAAAAATCCAGTCTATCATGATAGGACAAAACATGTCGAAATAGACAGACACTTCATTAAAGAAAAGATTGAAGCAGGAATTATGAGATTATCCCACATACGATCTGATGAACAAATTGCTGATATCATGACAAAACCACTAAGCAGAACCAAGTTTGAAGGATTTCGATGCAAGCTGGGAATGATCGATATATATTCTCCAGCTTGAGGGGGAGTGTTAGAAGTCAGGAAGACTTTCGGTGTGATGGCCTGACATTGTTGAACACCGAAAGTCTCCCATTTCCTTCAATCTCGGCGAATCTCGGCGCTGCTCTGTTTTCACGTTCCCATTATTTCCCTTTCACATTCTCTATATTTCTATAAATACTCATTGTAATCTATGTATTTGTATCAATGAAATGAATGAGCTCTTAAGCTCATAGTTACCTATTTAATTCAAAATTCTTTACCATTTTTCCTTTTGTGCTGAATCATGCCGTGCAAGATGCTTCGTTGCATTTGAGACGAACTTTGTACAGTTTTTTGTTTTGAAAAAAATATTCAACTTGAACTTTTCTCAGACTTTGCGCACATTTTATTGGTGAAATATTTACAAAGTTTCAATGTTAATAGCATATGTCAATATTTAGGAGTAAAGGAAACGTGAATTCATATATTAATAGTAAGTGGATGTTTATATTAGTCTATTTGAATTGAATTTGTGGTTTAGAAAATAAATATATGATAGGAATTTTTTCTCGTAAAATAAAAATGAACCTTTTTTTTAATTGATTATGGGGTATACCAATTATGCACTTAGTAGGTTCCGAACCAATCCTTTATACTGGCCAAAAAAGGAACCAATCCTTCATATATGAACCTAAGGATGGCAAAAAGAAAAAAAAACCTTTTGGAAGAAAATAAAAAAGGTCATTCAATTTTATTTCGAATAATTTATCAATGATGTTAATAGAATATGTGGGACTCTCTGAAAAGCCAATCTTCTTCCATGAAATATGCGAATCTTTAATTCCAATTAATTCTTAATTTCACAATGAGCCAACGCGTTCACACAAGAAGCGCTTGAATCGCCTGTTTTTATATGTTGGCAAGCTGGACTTACGTGTTGAATCATGGATCATGTAATATCCCAAAATGTACTCAAGGACTAAATGTACATAATAGATGATGGGATTAATGACAGAATTATCTCTGAAAATTTTGTTATGTCTTTAGTTAAATTTCACATGCAAAATTGGCAAATAAATACTATATTGCAAGATGTTACAAGATCATCTTCTTCTTCAAAAGGCCATGATTCACGTATGACAAGGGGGAAAACCAAGAGAAAAATACCTATTGGCTATTAAATATGACTTATGGAAGTAATTGGACCAAGTTATAAAAGATGAGGACTTGGTCAACAATCTCATGCTAAGTCTTTTATCACTTTTTCTCTTCTTCATTTCGGTCAAGGAAATGCTAAGAGAGATAGAGTAAGCATTTAATCAATAAATTCCATCCCCTCAAGTCAATTATTTCGGCTATGTCATCAAGAAAGAAAGAGAAAAGATGAAGCAAAGATATCTTGGCACATTTTGGACGTCCAACACATGAATAAAGAAAAGACTTGGTGAATCAATTTTGACCACAACTTTTTACCACCTTTGGACCACAATTTCGGCTGCCTCTTTAAGTGATAAGGGAAAGGAAAATCTGATTATTATTCACTCTCTCTCTCATTCTCTAAGTCAGTTCAGCAGTGCAACCCGAGAGAGCAAGAAGGAGCAAGTGAAGGTAAGACTTTAATCTTGATTTTCACCTCCTTAACCTCATCTATGGCTCAAGAGTCCTTCATGAAACTTGTTCCTCTCTTCCTTAGCTTCATTTCTATGGTTTTTGTTTTTGAAGAAGAGGAGTTTTCAGCCATCTTGCAAGAACAAAAGCTGAAGAATCAAAGAAAGAACTTAAGGAGGAGCACTAGGTGAGTATTAGCATCAATTTGAGCTATTGGTTGTGTTGGTTGGATGAGTATTTTGGCATGTGTAAATCTGCCCTGATTTTGGCTAAACAAGGGTTTGGGTAATTCATGATGTTTTGGTTATGTTATTGGTGGTTTATGATGATTGGAAACCATTTGACATAAGTTTGATGCTGAAATTAAAAGTTGGTAATTGTCGGGATTTATTTTGAATTTTCTGCCAAAACAGGACATGGAGAATGAGTGGGAATTTGTTAATTTTGATGTTATCATTGTGTTCTACATGAAAAATTATGTGGGAATAGCCCTAGGTTGTGAATTTTGGGTCATTGGAACTCAAAGTGTAAATTTGGGTTTTCAGCCTGAACAGAATTCCAGCGAGGTACTCTGCTTGTGTGGTGTTTTTGGATAACCAAATGATCTCTAAATATTGTGAAACTTTCCAGTATTAAATTTCACATTCCAAGCTTCAAAATTGACATATAATTTGTGTCATTTCGTTTTTTGAGCTGTGAGTTCTGGTTGCCCAAAGTTTGATGTCGAAACTGGACTTAATTCTGGAGCAGTGTGGGATTTTGTGTAATTCTGGAATTGTGTGGTGATTTCCAGTAATGATTCATATTTTTCCTATGAAGAGGACTTCAATAGCTTTCCATAGGACTTGGGATCACCTCATTTCAATTTTTGTAGAATTAGTTATGATTTTTCAAAATCTGGAGAAAATTCTGGCAGATTTGGTCTTTTATGCGAAAATTGAAGATGTAATGGCATAATGTAGTATTGTTGAATTTTGAGGTTAGTAATTGGTCTTTTAGGTTAATTGACCACTTTAACTCCTTCGTTGATTTGATTAAATGCCTCTAATGATAACCAACTTGAGTATTTGAATTAAAGAATTGGATTAAGTAATAACCTATCGCCCGTAATTCTAATTATAGGATTTGAGATTTGCCCTGCACGTGATAAACCAGTGCCAGTGCATGAGCGGAAAGAACAAGGTAGTGACTCTTTCTTTTATTATGTGTATGATGCCTTGCATGTATGTCATTTCATTGAATATGCCGTGATGTAACATTGCGGTTGTGAAATGTCGTTGTTGTGCTGTTGTGAAACATGCTGTTGTGAAATATGCCGTTGTGAATGCAGCGAAAGCTGTTGCAGAAATGCCGTTGTGTTGTTGTTGTTGTGATTTGCTTACATGCTTTGTGATTGTACATGTTATAAGTGAATTGTTACTACTGAGATTCTTTTGAATCTCATTCTTTCCAATGACTAACCTACAGCAAGGGCAAGCGGTTCAAAGGAAAAGCAAGTGACAAAGGGCGGTTAGAGCTCCTAGCTAGGAGTTTTAATTTTGGTAGTTGGTTGTCATATTTTGTTGGGGATTAGTTGCACATGTTGTATATATCGAATAGTGTTGTGTAATCCCCTATATGGGAAACTAATCGTTGTAAACCCTTTATTACGTAATGAAACCTGAGCGTTGTCAGGAGTTTTTGGTTGCACTCTGATATGTATGAATGAAACCGAACTGGACAGACCAATTATATTCGAGATGTGAATGTGAGACCGTACTAAACAAGTTTTGGAAAAGTTTTAAATTAACCACTGGTCTCTATTTCAACTTAATGACGCATTCTCGAACTATAAATTTGGCTATTAAGGTAGGGGGTTACATTTTTGGTATCAGAGCTGTAGTTCCTGGCAAGGGTAGGATTTGCTAGGATAGTTACTATAGTTTGTTGCCTTAGTCATAAGAAAATGACTTATGATTTTTGTGGTATACACATGAGTATGATTGCTGGTCGCCCTAACACTTCGAAGCTGCAATATACCACTGACCTGGGAAGTGTTTCAACGACAGTTCAATGAGAAATATTTCCCCAAGTCAGTGAGGCTTGAGAAGGAAACTGAATTTCTAAATATCAAACAAGGAGACACGGAGACCTTTGATGAGTATCTGTCCCGTTTCGTTTGGTTGTCCCGATATTCCTCCTATCTTCGGAGTATGGATGACGAAGAATGGAGTTCAGACATGCTTATTCGTGGTTTAAGACGAGAACTGAGAAAGAGATTGGCCACTCACTTGTTTACTGAGTTCAATAAAGCGGTTGAAGAATGCAGAATCACAGAAAACAATCTGAGAGATTTGTATCCTGCCAAAGTTACCGGCAACCGCAGTGAGCCTAGTAAAGGGACTACTTCCCAAAAGCGAAAGGGACAGGGGTTCTCAGCTAAGGGTAGTGGTAAGAAGCCTTATCAATATGAGGGTCGTGATAATCAGAAAGCCCCCACAATATTGACATGCACTCGTTGTGGGAGGGCACATCCTGGTAGAACATGTACGGGGCAAGTAGTTTGTTATAACTGTAAACAGCCCGGACACATTGCTACTGAATGCAGACGGCCGCCGACAGAGCAAAGGCCCAGGAATCAGGCCAGGGTGTTCACCATGACACACGAGGAAGCCTGGAAGTCCCCCGACCTGATTCAAGGTAAAATCTTTATCAATGGTAGTTTACTGCAAGCTTTATTTGATTCGGGTGCAAGTCATTCCTTCATTGCCTATGATTGTGTGAAGCGCCTGGGGTTACATGTTCATAAATTGCCATTTGATTTGGTTGTGTCGACGCCGATGGGTGTCAAGGTTGTGACAGCTGAGGCTTGTTTGAACTGTATAATAACTGTTGAGGGGTATGAGTCTACTGTTGATTTGATTTGTCTGCCGCTCTACCAATTAGAAGTCATATTGGGTTTTGATTGGTTGATGGTGAATAATGTATTGCTGGATTGTGGAAACAAGAAAATAGTGTATTCTAATTCCCATAAGGATGATAATGTGAATTCTAGTTTGAACTTCCTCTCAACGGCTAAAGCTGAGAAATATCTAGAGAAGGGGTGCCAGGGGTATATGGTATTCTTTTCCGTGCAGGGAGAGATAGAAGAAACTTTAGAAAGTATACCCGTGGTAAGAGAGTTTCCTGAGGTATTTTCGGACGATCTTAGCGGATTACCTCCGGAAAGGGAAGTGCAGTTTCCAATTGAAATTGTGCCTGGAGCTGGTTCTATATCAAAAGCCCCATACCGAATGGCCCCAAATGAAATGGCGGAGCTAAAGAAACAAATCGAAGACTTACTTGAAAAAGGGTTCATCCGACCCAGCGTTTCACCATGGGGAGCTCCAGTATTGTTTGTTAAGAAGAAAGACGGGAGTCTAAGACTGTGTGTGGATTATAGAGAGTTGAACAAGATAACCGTTAAGAACAAATATCCTCTCCCGAGAATCGACGACCTTCTAGATCAACTGTCTGGTTCTTGTGTATTTTCGAAGATTGATCTAAGGTCGGGTTATCATCAGCTACGAGTGAAGGCAGAAGATGTATCGAAGACTGCCTTCAGAACTAGGTATGGGCACTATGAGTTTCTAGTAATGCCCTTTGGCCTAACTAATGCACCTGCTGTATTCATGGATTACATGAATCGTGTCTTTCGACAATACCTAGACCAATTTGTAGTGGTGTTTATCGACGACATTCTGATCTACTCTAAGAGTAGGGAGGACCACGAGCATCATTTGAGAATTGTGCTGGGGATATTGCGTGAAAAGCAGCTCTATGCCAAGTTAAGTAAGTGTGAGTTTTGGCTTCCAGAAGTAAAATTCTTGTGCCATGTTATCTCGCAAGAAGGGGTCTCAGTGGATCCCAGTAAAGTGGAAGCAGTACTTGATTGGAAGAGGCCAGAAACTGTTGCTGAGATACGCAGTTTTCTGGGTCTTGCTGGTTACTACCGGAGATTTATTCAAAATTTCTCCCGGATTGCCTTGCCGATGACCAAGCTCACACGAAAAGATCAGCCGTTTAAGTGGGATGAACGTTGTGAAAACAGTTTTGTTGAGCTGAAGGAGAGGTTGACCACGGCACCAGTGTTGATTATACCCAATCCTAGCTTGACTTATGTTGTGTACAGTGATGCGAGTAAGCAAGGGTTGGGGTGTGTCCTTATGCAGCAGGGACGAGTGGTGGCCTACGCCTCCCGACAGCTAAAGCCTCATGAAATGAACTATCCCACTCATGATCTGGAGCTTGCGGCGATTGTGTTTGCATTGAAAATATGGCGGCATTATCTGTATGGTGTGACAGTAGAACTGTATTGCGACCACAAGAGTCTCAAGTATTTGTACGATCAAAAAGAGTTGAATATGAGACAACGCCGGTGGATGGAGTTGCTGAAAGATTACAACCTAGAGATCAAGTATCATCCGGGTAAAGCTAACGTCGTCGCGGATGCTCTTAGTCGAAAGACAATACTAGTTGCAGCAATGATGATTCAAGAGATGAAATTGATAGAAGATTTTCGGGACTTGAATTTGTCAAACCAGATTGTCTGTGTTAATTATAATGTTTCCCAAGGGGAAAGTGATCTGAGGGTTGAGATTGAAGAAGCTCAGAGACAAAATGGCTGGATACAGCGGAATCTGGCTAGAATTGAACGGGGAGAAGCTCAGGGCTATGATCTGTCACCTAGTGGACTAGTTCGCTATCAGAAGAGAATTTGTGTTCCACTTAAGGCGGAGTTGAGACAGAAGATTCTAGATGAAGCGCACAAGAGACCATATACTCTTCATCCTGGTATGACCAAAATGTATCATAATCTGAAGTCTATGTATTGGTGGCCGGGTTTGAAGAGTGATGTGACAAAGTATGTAGCGAGGTGTCTCACTTGCCAGAAGGTAAAGATTGAGCACCAGAAACCGCCTGGTTTGCTTCAAAGTCCTGAGATTCCAGAATGGAAATGGGAAAATGTGACCATGGACCTGGTGGTGGGATTGCCCAGGATCAGGAATTATGATGCGATCTGGGTAATTGTGGACCGATTAACGAAGTCGGCACACTTCATACCGATTAATGCTAGTTACTCTCCGGACAAGCTAGCAGAGATTTATATCCGAGAGATTGTGAAACTCCATGGCATACCGAAGAACATCATTTCCGACCGTGATCCCCGATTCACTTCGAGATTTTGGAAGGCGTTGCATGATGCATTAGGAACTCAATTGAGATTCAGCACGGCCTATCATCCTCAGACAGATGGTCAATCAAAAAGGACTATCCAGACACTAGAGGATATGTTGCGAGCTTGTGTTCTCGACTTCAAAGGTAACTGGGATCGCTTTCTTCCACTTGCTGAATTCGCTTACAACAATAGCTATCATGCGAGCATTCAGATGGCGCCGTATGAAGCGTTGTATGGGAGAAAGTGCCAATCACCCTTGTGCTGGAATGAGTTATCTGAGAGGAAGCTTTATGGGCCGGAGCTTGTTGATCAAACCTCAGCACAGATTCAAATCATTCGTAAAAGGCTTCATGCAGCACAAAGTCGACAGAAAAGCTACGCTGACAAGAGGAGAAGGTCTCTAGAGTTTGAGGTGGGTGATCATGTTTTTCTGAGAGTATCACCAGTTACGGGCATCGGGAGAGCTATCAAGCGGAAGAAGCTGAGCCCGAGGTACATAGGTCCTTTTGAGATTCTTGCGAGAATCGGACCTGTAGCCTATCGAGTAACCCTACCCCCGAACTTGAGCAGGCTCCATAATGTGTTCCACGTTTCCCAACTGAAGAAGTACCAACCGGATCCATCTCATATAGTTGAATATGAAGAAGTCGAATTACAAGACAACTTCACATATACGGTAGAGCCAGAGCAGATCATTGATCGAGAAGAACGACGGCTCAGACACCGAAGCATTCCATTTGTGAAAGTGATCTGGAAGGGAATGACAGAAAGAGAAGCAACTTGGGAAGTGGAAGCGGATATGCGTAGACGTTATCCGGAGTTTATGGCTCAAGTTATGTAACAAATTTCGAGGACGAAATTTATTGTACTGGGGGAGAATTGTAATATCCCAAAATGTACTCAAGGACTAAATGTACATAATAGATGATGGGATTAATGACAGAATTATCTCTGGAAATTTTGTTATGTCTTTAGTTAAATTTCACATGCAAAATTGGCAAATAAATACTATATTGCAAGATGTTACAAGATCATCTTCTTCTTCAAAAGGCCATGATTCACGTATGACAAGGGGGAAAACCAAGAGAAAAATACCTATTGGCTATTAAATATGACTTATGGAAGTAATTGGACCAAGTTATAAAAGATGAGGACTTGGTCAACAATCTCATGCTAAGTCTTTTATCACTTTTTCTCTTCTTCATTTCGGTCAAGGAAATGCTAAGAGAGATAGAGTAAGCATTTAATAAATAAATTCCATCCCCTCAAGTCAATTATTTCGGCTATGTCATCAAGAAAGAAAGAGAAAAGATGAAGCAAAGATATCTTGGCACATTTTGGACGTCCAACACATGAATAAAGAAAAGACTTGGTGAATCAATTTTGACCACAACTTTTTACCACCTTTGGACCACAATTTCGGCTGCCTCTTTAAGTGATAAGGGAAAGGAAAATCTGATTATTATTCACTCTCTCTCTCATTCTCTAAGTCGGTTCAGCAGTGCAACCCGAGAGAGCAAGAAGGAGCAAGTGAAGGTAAGACTTTAATCTTGATTTTCACCTCCTTAACCTCATCTATGGCTCAAGAGTCCTTCATGAAACTTGTTCCTCTCTTCCTTAGCTTCATTTCTATGGTTTTTGTTTTTGAAGAAGAGGAGTTTTCAGCCATCTTGCAAGAACAAAAGCTGAAGAATCAAAGAAAGAACTTAAGGAGGAGCACTAGGTGAGTATTAGCATCAATTTGAGCTATTGGTTGTGTTGGTTGGATGAGTATTTTGGCATGTGTAAATCTGCCCTGATTTTGGCTAAACAAGGGTTTGGGTAATTCATGATGTTTTGGTTATGTTATTGGTGGTTTATGATGATTGGAAACCATTTGACATAAGTTTGATGCTGAAATTAGAAGTTGGTAATTGTCGGGATTTATTTTGAATTTTCTGCCAAAACAGGACATGGAGAATGAGTGGGAATTTGTTAATTTTGATGTTATCATTGTGTTCTACATGAAAAATTATGTGGGAATAGCCCTAGGTTGTGAATTTTGGGTCATTGGAACTCAAAGTGTAAATTTGGGTTTTCAGCCTGAACAGAATTCCAGCGAGGTACTCTGCTTGTGTGGTGTTTTTGGATAACCAAATGATCTCTAAATATTGTGAAACTTTCTAGTATTAATGTTCACATTCCAAGCTTCAAAATTGACAAATAATTTGTGTCATTTCGTTTTTTGAGCTGTGAGTTCTGGTTGCCCAAAGTTTGATGTCGAAACTGGACTTAATTCTGGAGCAGTGTGGGATTTTGTGTAATTCTGGAATTGTGTGGTGATTTCCAGTAATGATTCATATTTTTCCTATGAAGAGGACTTCAATAGCTTTCCATAGGACTTGGGATCACCTCATTTCAATTTTTGTAGAATTAGTTATGATTTTTCAAAGTCTGGAGAAAATTCTGGCAGATTTGGTCTTTTATGCGAAAATTGAAGATGTAATGGCATAATGTAGTATTGTTGAATTTTGAGGTTAGTAATTGGTCTTTTAGGTTAATTGACCACTTTAACTCCTTCGTTGATTTGATTAAATGCCTCTAATGATAACCAACTTGAGTATTTGAATTAAAGAATTGGATTAAGTAATAACCTATCGCCCGTAATTCTAATTATAGGATTTGAGATTTGCCCTGCACGTGATAAACCAGTGCCAGTGCATGAGCGGAAAGAACAAGGTAGTGACTCTTTCTCTTATTATGTGTATGATGCCTTGCATGTATGTCATTTCATTGAATATGCCGTGATGTAACATTGCGGTTGTGAAATGTCGTTGTTGTGCTGTTGTGAAACATGCTGTTGTGAAATATGCCGTTGTGAATGCAGCGAAAGCTGTTGCAGAAATGCCGTTGTGTTGTTGTTGTTGTGATTTGCTTACATGCTTTGTGATTGTACATGTTATAAGTGAATTGTTACTACTGAGATTCTTTTGAATCTCATTCTTTCCAATGACTAACCTACAGCAAGGGCAAGCGGTTCAAAGGAAAAGCAAGTGACAAAGGGCGGTTAGAGCTCCTAGCTAGGAGTTTTAATTTTGGTAGTTGGTTGTCATATTTTGTTGGGGATTAGTTGCACATGTTGTATATATCGAATAGTGTTGTGTAATCCCCTATATGGGAAACTAATCGTTGTAAACCCTTTATTACGTAATGAAACCTGAGCGTTGTCAGGAATTTTTGGTTGCACTCTGATATGTATGAATGAAACCGAACTGGACAGACCAATTATATTCGAGATGTGAATGTGAGACCGTACTAAACAAGTTTTGGAAAAGTTTTAAATTAACCACTGGTCTCTATTTCAACTTAATGACGCATTCTCGAACTATAAATTTGGCTATTAAGGTAGGGGGTTACAGATCACGAGTTACGTGGACTTATTTTTAATTATCGTTTAATTTGTATTTATATTTATTGTTTAATTTTTTTCTAAACTAATTTACTTGACTCATAAATTGATATATAATATAATGATACACAACATATGATATGATTAAGTAATTTATTTTACTTTCTCAACTTCTCTAACAAAAGATTCAATACTCTTATTTTAAAAGCCAGAGGTAGCATTATAACGTGTTGATCGGAAATTTACGTACAAATTCTCCCGATGCATCTCCAAATTCCCAACAACTTCCACTGTACTTCTTAAAATACCCATCGTTGTTGCGTATATATGTGTTTATTAATTGGAATGACGGTTAAAATTAATTTATTTAGTTTCCTGCTTTCCCTAATTGATAGTACCTTCGGTCCCCTAAACAAGCTTATTTTTCTTTTGAATTTTAGGCCTCTATTCTAAAGACAACACGCGCGCGCTTACATACATGAAGGTTACTTCACTTATGCAACTTGCATGTTTTAGTTATACTCCCTTCCGTCCTAATTAATATAGAACCCTTTTAAAGAATTTATCAAGCTTCAAAAATTATACAAATAACTGTTATTGACTCTTTAGTCTTTACCCAACACAATTGAGCATTAACTTAGGGCATTTTGTCAAAAATAAAAACCATTCACAGCAAAGAGAACCAATGACTAAAGCGATCGAGGTGTTAGAAAAAGTCTTATATTTAATTAGAAGAGGAATAAGTAATACAGATATGTAATAAGCATTATGGCCACATGCCAAGGCATAACCTTAATATGACTCAGACCAGCGAGCCTTTATCTCATATAATTCACAGAACTTGAGTTCCATGGGAAGAGAGCAAACACGCGTTTAAAGACATGTGGTGGGATTTTCATTTTCCAATTCTCTCTCTCTCTCTCTCTCTCTCTCTCTCTCTCTCTCTCTCTCTCTCTCTCTGATCTCTCGCCCCCCACGCAATTACAAGCATATCAAACTAATCCTAGAGATGACAGAGTTAAAAGACGGCACATATCTAAATAAATAGAGGTGGATAGTGAATAAATAAATATAAGTATGTTTGACTTTTTATCTGTATTGATAACAGTAAACTAGCTAGACTATATACAGATTTTTAGCTGTATCTCACCTTTTTCAAAAAGGCCTTTAATTTAGAAAGAGGCATCTTGATCACAAAACCTCCATCTAAATTAATCAGTTACTTAGATATCTAGTAATAAATATTTAGCACTTTAATTTGCTCTAACTGAAATTAATCGCACACACTTTGTAGATGTAATATTTATAATTTATAATTCACAACATATGCATACAAGTACCTGAAAGATCTGTCAACGCTTAATTCTTATAATGAGATTTCGCTGATTAATTTACTTACTTTAAACAAAAAAATTATAATTAACTTCATCGTACAGCATTCGAATTCTAGCAAAATTTTCATGCCTTTGAAGAATGTTCGTGGAAATTAAATGATTGATAATAAAGCAGAATTAATTAATAGAATTCATGTGTAAATAATAATGCCTCGCCTTCGCCCCGGAAAAAATCTTAATTACGTGTGCCTTAATTAACAATGTCTCTTGGTTACTACTTTCCCAATAATTTCCTATTCTTTAAATCAATCATAAGACCTTGTCTATATAAATACTATTTGTGTGACCACCTTATGAAATATATATATATATATATATATATATACTCCACGAGGTCTTGGAAATACGTACGATTGTGCGTGTATATATATAGCTACACGAGTACGTGTATCGATAATTATATATTATGATCTGTTGATCTGTAAAACATGGAAATACATATATGGCACGTAACCAAGAGATTGCTGAGGAAATTTACACACAAATACCCTCAAACGTATCCTTTTATGGTTGGGACACAAAATTCACTAAAATTTCCAGCAACCTCATAATTCTTCGTATATGTCTAAGCATTAATGCTTAAAAGTGGCGACAGTACTGTGATATATTAATTTCTAAATTAAATCTAATATACCAAGATTTGAAGGTTGAATATATATTTATATATATATATATATATATATATATGTATGTATGTATGTATGTATGTATGTATGTATGTATAATAATCCTACATGAGTTTGGCTTGTGGTCTTGGAGTTAAGCCTTCATAAATGTAACTAACAAGCCTTGTTATTAATATTCTCTCCTAATTAATTAACTATCTAATCCAAATCCTTTTTATATATCCATTCATATTTTAAAACTAATTGACTTCTTTCTTCGTTATAGCTTCTTCAATTTCATTTTTTTATTTCTTGGTTCTATTTTATTTCCCCTCTCCAACTCTTTTATTCTCTCCATCCGATGAACACGTAATTGATCTTATCACTTATTTCGCTTAACATAAAATACAACTTTTTCTGGCCAAAAAAAGAAAACATAAAATACAACTTCAATCTTTGACTCTTCACGTTACCTTTTTAATTCAAAATTCTATAAATTTTTTTTTTCGTTTTTTGCTGAATTATGTCGTGCAAGATGCTTCGTTGCATTTGAGGTGAAATTAATCTGTGCTGTTTTTTGTTTTAAGAAATTCAACTTTAACTTTGCTCAGACTTTGCGCACATTTGACTGGTGGAATATTTACAAAGTTTCAATGTTAATATAGCATATGTCAACATTTAGTAGTAAGTAAGGGGATCGTGAATTCATATATTAATAGTAAGTGAATGTTTAGATTAGTCTATTTTAAGCTGTTCAAAAAGATTAGTCTATTTTAAATGATTTTGTGCTATACAAAATAAATATTCTCTCGAGTTCTAAATATAAGACTCAGTTGATCTTTTTAGAGATATTGAGAAAGCTTAATAAATTAGTTAATCATATCATATGTTATATGTCATTAAAATATAAATCAGTTTATAAGTCAAACAAATTAATTTAGTTAGCTTCATTAATTTAGAGAAAAATAATAAATATAAATATTGTAAAGTAATTTAATTAGCTTCATTAATCTTTCCAAAAAAGTAACTAGATCTTATATTTAGGACTGAAAGTAGCGTATAAAGAATTTTGTCTCGTAAAATGTAAAAGAACTTTTTTTAAAAGAAAAATATTGTAGGGAATACCAAGTATGCACCTAAAGATGGCCGGAAAAAACCTTGTGGAAGAAAATAAAAAAAGGTGATTCGTTTTATTTTTTTTGCCTAGTATAGGTATTCTCCTAATGGAGGCAATCCTATTCGATGTATTATCGGACACTAAATGTGAACAATGGACACCTTTCCCAATGAAGATTCAAACCTTAATTCACCATATTATGAAACCTAACCCTGTTCATGGTGATTCAATTTTATTTCAAATAAAATATCAATGATGTTCATAAAATCTGTTGGGGGCTTTTTTAAAACCCAATCCTCTTCTATGAAAGATGCGGATCTTTAATTTCAATTCATTCTTTGATTTCTTATATTAGAATCACTTATCCAACCAATGGGGGTTGAGTTTAATAAAAGAGATCAGTCTTCCATAATGTGAGGAACTAAGATTCGAATTTTTCTTGAGAGAGGTGTCACATTTAATGTTTGACAAGGTCTCGAACACAATTGCCTACAATAAGAGAACATATGTGCTTAAGGGGGGGGGGGGGGGGATGACCTCACCCAAAGAAATCATAGAACATGACGCGGTTTGAAATACCTAGAGATTGAAGAAGCGATTCACTGGCTACTCTTTGCACTGGAAATGGATAAGAAATGAAGAATGATATTGAGCAATACTTATTAGTTTTATTTCTTGAATCCAAAGGAAACCAAGATGATTGAGTGCTTGATCCTTCTTTTTCATCATCCAACCCCCCTAGATGTTATTTTCCAATTACCCTAATCTTATCTATGATTTAGGGTGATAAATATACATAGATACTCCATAAATAAGATTAGGATACAGAAAATACCAGAAAAAATAACATGGATACAATTAAGAAATACCATCAATTTGTCAGATGTTACTTTGCCCCCTTTTTATTAAATATATTCTCAACCAAAATGATAATCATTGAATTAAATCTAAATTTTAATTCCAGGTCAAAAAAGAATCTAAATTTTAATTATTTTACCTTTTATCTCTCATTTTCAAATTTCAAAAGAAAGATGATGGGTCTTTGATTTGACACAACCTTAGCCGCCTCGGGGTCAAATCACAAATTACCACAAATTAAATGTAATATAGTGCAAACAACTCGGGATCGTTCTTTTATCAAAGAGCCGATTATGAAACTAATTCCTAGTAAACTAAATAATTACAATGCAAAATTGATAGGGGTAAAACATAATTAATTGATTTCTAAAACTATGAATTGAATGCAATTTAAAATATATATTTTTGGGATTTTTTTAAATAATGAGGAATGAAAGTGGATAAGAAATGCAAATGAAGAAGATGCTCTTGGAAATGATTTTCAATGGCTATTCTTGCTCAATTAAGATATTTGGGGAATTAATACACTAAGCTTCTAATATACCAAACCTCAATTACCATTGAGTCTAGCATCACAAGAGAGGAACCCCTACCCTTAAAATGCTATTAAGCCCTCTTAGTGTAATGAGTTTCTCTAAGTTTTCTAATATACCAAACCCCAATTACCATTGAGTCTAATGCTTAAACTCATGAACCCATTTATTTAAGCATTATTAAAACCCTTAGAGAGTGACTATAGAATAAGCAATGCATTTAGGTTCAACTACAATTCTATTTCAATCAAACCATCCAACAATACCATGCTAAATAGATAGAAATCAATAAAATCATAGAGAAACATATATATAACCATATATATTGATGAATACAAATACTCATTATAAATTCCAAATCACAACAACTCAATCCATAAAAATTGTAACTAAAATCATAGTTTCATTACATAAATGAATTCTTAAACCTAAAAAATCACAAATATAATAAACTATAGATAAAATAAACTCCCCTTTGAAACATATGTGAGCTTAAGCCATCTCCAATTCATCTCCAAGAGCACAAAATTGCCTAGCCACTCATGAGAATAACTTCAAGAAACATAATCCTATTCTGATTCAAACACCCAGCCATATTAAATCACAGATTAAATTGATAAATCCACACTGAATCAATTAAGCATTGGGGCTGAAGTTAAACTCAGAACAGGGCAATAGGCACGCTGAAATTAAACCCAGGCACAGAGCAACCCACGGCTGAAATAAATTCAGATGCAGAAGGAGTCACAGCCTGGAAAATAATGAAAACAGAGGAACCACGGTCTGGATGAGAGAAGTAGCTGGCGGTGAAGCTGATCGACAGTGAAAGACGGTGGTGGTGGTGGAACGAAACAAGCTCTCCGATGCTTTCTCTCTCTCTCTCTCTCTCTCTCTCTCTCTCTCTCTCTCTCTCTCTCTCTCTCTGCGCTCTCAGTCTTCCTCGCGGTGTCCAGATTCGCAGCCCAAGCTCTACCTGCGGCGGAGCTTCCCTTCTCGGTTCTGTCTCAAGCCTGAAGCTCGCCGGCGACAGAATGTGTGGCGACGGTGATGTAAGGGCCGCCGGCGAGGAGAGAAGAAGAAGAAGGTGAAGTGATGAATGAAGAAGCTCTCCACTCCCGCGGCGCTCTCTCTCTCGCGTCTCTGTTCTGCCTCCCTCTGAAGCTCCCGCAGCACAGCTTCTGTGTCTCCCTTAACCCTTGGTCAAAACGTGCGTTTTGACCAAGGGACTAAAATGCAACAATGCAAATCTTTTCTAGAAGGGACTATAATGTGAATCTTGGAAACTGTTTTTGGTCTATCTATAATTTTTATAATATCTGGGCTCTTGTTCGTAATTTCCTCTGCTTTCTTCTTTCATTGGCCTGTAATTTCCAGAAATCTTGGGCTCTTTTCTGCAATTCTTCCCAAACTGATCTGCAATTAAAATGAACCCAAAATATAATATCTTATATTTCAAAAATTAATCAATTAAGGTAAATAATAAAATATATGACATTTTTGCCCTTTTTCAACCTTAATTTCATTTAAACACATTTAATCACAATTAACCACAACAGAGACATTTTAAGCTCAATTATCATGATAAAATCCTTAAATAAAATATGAATATATATAATAAAATAAGGATTTGTCAGCCTTCCCTTCTATAATAAACCCATTCTTCAGCCAGGAAAGGTTAATTTCTGATATCAGTAACTACATATAAAGCCCAAACGGAGGAACGGCATCGTTACCTTGTACTGAGGAGTAACTAGCCAGACGCTGAAGCCATAAAAATACAGATTGTGTGTCTTCAAATCTGATTTTATCGTCAAATTTCAATCTCCGACAATAACAAATGATAACGCAGCTCATCGTAATAAATTAATACATACATGTTGGAGAGCTTAAAGGGCATGAGCTACTTAGCAAGCTACCATCTCATACACTAATCAAGGCAATGCTAGTTCACGTCCAGAGGTGAAAAATGTAACAAGGGGAGAAATAAATATAGAAAAGCCAGTGAGTCTAAACAAACAATGAAATTATCAAACAGTGAAATTACACTAAACAGCAGGTTTGGTGGATTCTTCGGTCAGATCATCTTCATCATGATATATGTTTTCAGCCATGTGCCATATCTGGAGTGTGTTGTCCTCAGCCACACTTGAAACAACCCAGTCTTCACATGGGTTCCAAGAGAAGTCAGATATTTTACTTGTGTGACCCCCATGAATGAACAACAGTTCCGGAGGGCCGTCTTCAGCATCTTCTGGCGTCTGCTCTTCATCAATCCTGTTATAATACACAACTAATTAGTCACCCAGGCAAATATTCTGGCTTTAGTGACTAGCTCCATTAGGATATCCATGCGTTCCAATGTTTGCAATGACCCCACTTACAGCCAAATATCAATCCTTCAGTAACCATTTTGGACATCTTGGATGGGGATGAGCAAAAACGGCGTCACTTTTTGCCTTCCCGGAAGGCATCTCACTGTCAAGAGTGAAACGCACAGTTTCACTAATGTGAGTGCGGGTTGGACTATTTGGTTCTCGGCCATAAGGATTGGGCCTGTTCGAGTTTAAAGTAATTTCTTATTAATTAAATATTCCCAGATTATGTAACAAAAAATATATATATATATTCCCAGATTTAGGCTTGATCTCATTTTCGGGAGCTGTTTCATAATATATTTTTTTCTTTCTTACAAGTTTTTACCTAATATCGGCCATTCTGGTTTTCGGTTCAATCAATTAAAAAAAACGCTTTGGGTCCTGTTTAGGTTCACTGGCTTTTTGGCAATTTGGTTTATTTCCGAAATCATGTATTGGGCCATTAAGTTTTTTAAAACAAGGGAGGATATTTTTCTAGTCTCATTTTGATTCACATTTTAGGTCAGGTATACATTTATTTTAATTCTAGTCAACTGTTATCATTAAATGTATTAGGTTATTGATATTGAGGCTTTTTAGTTTGATTTTCAGATGTTATTTCGTTTCAATAAAGTTTCTTTGACTTTTTTGTGCTCAATTCTTTGGCAATTTCCCTTCTTTTCAAGAAATTAAACATTTGATTAGTTAGCTGGGTTTGATTTTTGTTTCATCCAATAAATGGTTTATTTGATCAAAATACTTAAATGCTAATATATTTTTATGTGCCATTTCAGTTGTTTAAATATGGGAAAATCAATTTTGGCCATTTTTTCATTATAGTAATTTTTCAAAATTACTTTGATATATCATTTAATTACCTTAATATTTATGTAATTAATTTTGGATAGTTTTTCAACTGTTTGATTTTGGCAAAATTATATTTGAGTTGAAATATGCTGAAATTGATTTCTTAAACAATTTTTGGATACATAAAACAGTAGAAAAGTTATTAATTTAATTTTTTTATCAAATTAATTAGTTAATCGCTCCATTAAGATGTGCATATGTTATATTTAATTTATATACACAAAATAGTGGGAGAATTTATCTATGATGATTATTTGGTCACATTTTGTTGATTAAATTAGTCAATTGAATTTTTGTTAAAGATTTATGCATTTTTGGGATTTAAATGCACATAGTTGATATTTGTTATTAGCATGCATCTTGGGGAATGGGGAGTAGCCATAGTGTCCTTAATGTTGCATGTGTAAATAATCACTTATGGATTTTTTAAAACATCAACTCGAATAAGTGATTCATTAATTTAATCAAGGTGGGAGAATTTTGGTTATTTAGTCATTTTTGTTGATTAAAATAATTTTTTAAATTCTCATTAGGTTATTAGTGCATATTTATGTTTTAAATGCACATGATATTCGTAGTTAGCATGCTTGTTTTCTGGGGAGTAGACACAACGTCCTCAATTTTGTTGCATTCACATTTTTATTCACATATGGCTTTATAGAATATCCATTGTAATTAAATATATTATTATAATTAGTTTTTGCCCACAGATAGATAATTATAATTGGATATTTAATTAGGGTGGAATAGAATAACATTATATTTTCTAAGTAGCCCACAGGTAGAAAATATAATTGCATTTTAGATTCATCAATTTGAGATGAATTCATACTATACTAATGTCTTTACCCATAGGTAGACCTTAGTGATACGAATTTATGATTATATGATCTACATTGGTAAACATACACCTTTTTTTTATGATTGTTTCTCTTTCCATTTATATTTATTTTGTAAGCATGATTAATTTTTATTTTGAGTTTGTAGCATATGATTGTTATCGATTTAATTGTTTAGTTTAATATAATTTATTAGAGATAATTGTTAAACCTATAAGGAGATGAATAGTACTCCTTCCATTACGATAAAATTCGCATTAGGAAAGTTCTAGTACTTAATGATACTAGCATAAGAAGTGGGGGTAACATTATGAGATGTAATTATCTCATTAAATTAATCTCAATTAAGTGCCGGTCATCATGGGTACATAAGAATAGAGCAAACTCAATGTTGGCTTATAGGCTAAACGATGAATTTAGAAATTCTTATAATTGTTGTTACATTGTTTTGTTGACTATAAAGTGATTCTCCATAATAGGATAAGATGCCTCCATTAATTGTGGTGGAAGAAATCATTAGTTTATTATCTCATGAACCATTACTTCTTTTCATAAGTACATGCATGGATATTAGGTATTCATTGAAAATGTATATTTATAAGTTTTTCTCATACTTGGAAAAGAATGAGATTTTAAATTAGGGCTATCAAGCTACCAGCTCCACAGCCATAAAGTAATAGGCATATAGAGAATTAATGTATTTATAGTTAAAAGGCTTGATTTAAAGTAGTAATGGATATACACTTATCATTGATTATGTTCTCACTACTACAAAAAAGATAAAAAGTGGCGCATATTTTGTGGCACTTCTTTAAATAAGTGACACAGCTTCTCTTTTTTTTTTTTTAACCTCTATAATTTTTTTTTAATTTTGGGTACCAGCTGTGGCGCCTAATAGATTAAATGCCACAATTGAGGAGGCCTAATGTGGCGCCTGCGTACGTCTTTATTACTCTTTGATTATCGAAATGGAAACGGGTGTTGACATAGTCAGCAAAATTGAGAGTTCATTTTGTCATGAGCAAATTTCATGATAGTGATAGTTGAGGTATCATGATTCATGATGTGATTACATACAGGACCATATTGAGAACATCATAAGTTTTACTATATCACTAGATTAGTAAGAGTTGAAAAATGATGATTCATTTATAGCTTGTGTATTTTGACTTAAGGTGTTATAAATGACGAAGTCATCATTGTTCAAAGTTGTGATATGACCATGTTAGATGTGGTATTCTTTTGGAATGCATGAAGAGATTATTCTCTCAAAATATTTGAGAATATCATAAGTAACCTGCGATCACAAGCATTTGAACATTTATGAATAATGATGGTTGTTGAGAGTAACATCTATTATGAGAATATGATTTGATTGTCCACATGTCTCTGATTTCATCTTATTCCTTCTAATTCAATTTTCAAAGTGTAGGCTTGCTTAAATGTATGCACAAATGGGTAATGCCATTGCAAAGGAATTTTGGAAGGATCCTCAAGTGTATTCTTACTTGAATAATAACTAAAAAGCTACAAATCATGTGGTACATTACCAAATGTACATTAAATTTCATGTTTTTATATATAGTAGAATGATTGTCTTTGTTTGGTTTTGTAAGATGTGTTAACTATAAAATAGTTAACATTATGATACATCTTTATACTTGTCGAACAAATTGCGTCATGGAGGAGTATAAGATTGCTCAGCAGTCACTAATTGCTTAGTTCTACCATGGATTGCTTGACCTAATCATTCTTATTGGAGGCAAGTTAATACAAGATTGCCAATTAAAAAATTTCATCAGAGGATTTTGGAATTATTAAATTAATTCAAACCAATTAAGAGTGTTATATGACCATAAAGTCAATGGGTTATAAACATATAAAGCATAGATCCTTTAATGCAGAGCATGCTTTTAGAGAAATCAAAGGATTAAATATATCATTAGGGAAGGTCACATCTAGTGATCTAGATGAGATATTATTAAGAGATGGAATTCATATTTAAGTTTGTTGTCTCAATTTTTGGTACCTAAATTATGAGATTTTAGCAAACATTTAAGTTAGAACTGAATAAACATTTAGGGTTTATTCATTAAGTTTCTAACCCATTAAGTAAGAGTACTACTTGTGATACATGGAAGATAATACCCGATCAAAGAAGACTTACTGCCATGATTCCTGCAATATTGTTTAAATGAACCTTACTCACCAAATGACATATGGTTGCGGGTTAAGTGGGAGAATGTTAGATATTGTATTTATCCTTTTGTTTATTCAAAATTGTATCTATATATATTTATTGATTGATTATTATGTGAAAGATATTCTAGTTTATTATTTTCACTGGTACAAAAAATGCCTTTTAGACCTGCCCTTTTAAACGTGTTATAGCGGATAAGGTCTAAAATATATAGGCGGTGGCAGTTTCGTAATAATGCAAAACTTGTGAGACCGGTTCCTATAAAGAAAGGTTTAAAAACAAGTTATTTAAACCGGTTATAATAAGAACCGATCTAAAAATAAATAAAATAATAAAAAAACATGCAATAAACCGATCTCACCAAATGACATATGGTTGCGGGTCAAGTGGGAGAATGTTAGATATTGTATTTATCCTTTTGTTTATTCAAAATTGTATCTATATATATTTATTGATTGATTATTATGTGAAAGATATTCTAGTTTATTATTTTCACTGGTACAAAAAATGCCTTTTAGACCTGCCCTTTTAAACGTGTTATAGCGGATAAGGTCTAAAATATATAGGCGGTGGCAGTTTCGTAATAATGCAAAACTTGTGAGACCGGTTCCTATAAAGAAAGGTTTAAAAACAAGTTATTTAAACCGGTTATAATAAGAACCGATCTAAAAATAAATAAAATAATAAAAAAACATGCAATAATACATTTTCTAGACGGTTGTAATATAATGGGTATATAATATATGTTCTGAATTAAAAAAAAAATATCCATTATTGTTTAGACCGGTTGTATTTTAAAACCGGTTTAAAATGTTAAAATTTTTATACCTGTTGTTATTAAGAACAGGTCTAAAAGTATGGAAATAAAAAAAACTTTTAAGACTGGTTATTCGAAATAATTGGTCTAAATGGCTTGATATTTTAGACCGGTTATTCCCTTAAACCTGTCTAAAAATTTTAGCATTAAAAAATAAAAATGTGACCTATTTTTAAGACCGGTTGTAGGAAACAACCAGTCTAAAAAGTTTTCTATTTTGGATCGGTTGTTCCTTGAAACCGGTATAAAAAGTTGAGCATTAAAAAATAAAAATGTTGACTACTTTTAAAACTGGTTTTTGGGAACAACCGGTCTAAAAAGTTTAATATTTTAGACCGGTTGTTCTCTTAAACCGGTCTAAAAATTTTTTTAACTACTTTTAAGACCGGTTTCTGGGAACAACTGGTTTAAAATGTTCAAATTTTAGACCGGTTATTCCCAATAACCGGTCTTACAAGTGCTGTCATTGCCCGCCTTAAAAGCCTTTCTCACTCGCGGGCTTTTTTCATGCTTGAATCTGAAACTTCCCCCTTCTGCTAAATTGCTCCTCTGCCCAACCGCTCCTCCTACACATATCCCTCCTCCGTCCTTAATGCTCCTTACCATTCCTCCTGCACACGAAGAGTGTCGGTGGAAGATCTAGATTGCATTACGGCACTGTTTTTCATACTCGAATCTGAAACTTTCCCCTTCTTCTAAACTGCTCCTATGTCCAACCGTTCCTCCGACACACAAAGACCGCCGGTGGACGCAGATCTAGATTGTATTACGGTGCTCCTCACTGTTTCTCTTTCGTCCTGAACCTCCTCGCCGGCTATTTATCCTTGGGTGTCTTCCTGAAGCTCGTCGCTGTTTCTCCTTCGATGTCGTCGGTGTCTTCCTGCAGGTAATTAGAATATACATTGGGTTTTTTTCTTTGATAAATTGGTCAAGGCCAATTTAAGATATCTAAATTTCGTTATCTAAATTTAAGATACAAATGCATGAGAAATGTTGTTCCATTCCCTTTTACTTCTCTGTTTACTTTGCTGGATTGTTTGTTAAAGCTTTGTGGATTTCTTTTAAGATTAAGTGTAGGGGAGAGTTGACCTTAGGAAATTAGGTTAAGTTTTTTTCCTTTTATTTGTTTTCACATGATGAACTCCACTGTTATCATGGTTTAATCACGTATCTCTTGCCATTAGTTAGAGCTACATTGCTTATTCATTAGTCTATGCTTGCATTGTGGACAATTCAAGAGATAAGTGTGTGTGAGGGAAGGACGAATGTGTGAATTTGTATGATGTTTTGATTGTTGGCTAGCTTGTTGTTGATTAATTGCATTTTAGACAAGCTAAAAGTTATGATGTTCTTCTTATGAATTATAGTAATGATTGACATACGAATGCATGCTTATAGTAATGATGTTCTTCTTATAAATATACTTGTACATTACAATTAAACATACATAAGATTATGTTGATTGGTCTAAGAATGGGCACACTGAAGGCAGTGCATATAATGTTCACGTCTCTATGGAAAATGACCATTTTGAGAGTATTCAACTACTTCACTATCATTTTCAGATGTCCACTTTTAAAGTTTCATTGACATATAATCTTAATGCCCTGTTTAGTTCACTGAGGAAGAGCTAGAGAGGGATTCACTCATCTGCCTCCTTGACCGATGTTTAATTTTTCCCCCTGTAATCATTAATTTGTATACTTAGGTGTGTTAGGTTTGTGAGACCAAGGGTTATGGTCAAGTTAAAAATTAAATTGTATTAATTTTACTAACATTATTGGTTAGGGTGTTGTCTTGCCATTTTATTGGCATCTTCCTTGCTTTACATGCTCTTGGGTGTAATGATTGCATGCTCTCATCATAGTTCTGCCTTTTCTAGGGGAAAAAGTAGAAAACAAAAAAAAGGTGTTGGAATATATGGATCGTAGTTGGATACAAGCTAAATGGACGAGTGTTGAATATGATGTTGGGGTGAGGGGTTTTTTAGACTTTGCAAAAAGAAATGCCGATGATGATAGTGGGATGTTTTATTGCCCTTGTATAAAATGTTTGAATGAGAAGCGACTAAGTATTGCAGATATATATACATATTTAATTTGTGAAGGGTTTTGTAAGACGTATATAGTATGGGTATGGCATGGTGAACAATTAGAAATGTTAAGTGCATCTCAACAGGGGAGAGTGACTTGTGATGATAATGACACGGTTTTGGATGATCGGATAGAGGATATTATTCGTGATATAGGAGAAGAGACTTTTGAACAATCACATGCATATGGTAATATGTGCAGTGATGCTGAGAAGCCGCTGTACCCAGGGTATAAAAACTACCAATTGCTGCAAGTTGTATTGAAATTGGTAAGTTTGAAAGCACAACATGGGCGGAGCGACAAAAGTTTTTCAGAAACGCTTGAGGCTTTTAAAGACATGCTTCCTGATGATAATGTGTTGCCTTGTCGATACTATGATGCTAGGAAAATACTGTGTCCACTAGGGATGAAGTATAAAAAGATCCATACATGCCCTAATGATTGCATATTGTATAGAAAAGAGCATGAAGAGAATGAGCAATGTCTGATATGTGAAACTCTGAGGTATAAATCAAACATGGCCCGTGCAAAAGCGTTGTGGTATCTTCCAATCATACCAAGGTTCAAGCGCTTGTTTGCCAATGAAATTAAAGGGTTAGAGGGCTGATTCGAAGAACTCATCTTGTTGATGGAGAGTGAGTAAGTACTCAGAGAGATTGTTGAGAAAGATAGGTATATAGTATGTGATGTGAATGTGAATGAATTATAAGCTTGATGAGGTTGTAGTATACTTTTATAGTCGCACGTAATGACAAATAAGAACGGTTTCGTTCTAGTGCCAAAAATAGTATTCTAAAGCTTTCACATTGTGTATGTTTGGGGGGAGCGTTTGAACCCCCCAAACGCTCAATTGAGCCAAGAAGCTAAATGGCTAATTTGGAAAAAAAAAATTGAGTGTTTGTTTTCCAAAGTGAGCAATCGAGCTTAATTCTATCTTAATAGCTTTTGCCATAAACTCCATTTATCAGCTTTTACTGATTTAGCTTTTGGGGAGAGTGAGAATGGTTAAAATATTTTTTCAGTTGTGTCCAGTGTACTATCAGACTTATTACAATTTTACCCTTAATATACTTTTTTTGCTACAAAAATTAATTTCAACTATTATTTGGTGCTTTTAACCCTTAAAATATTTTTTCAGCTACACCCAGTGTGTTATCAGACTAATTGCAATTTTATCTTTAATGTACTTTTTCAGTTCCAAAAATTATTTTAAACTATTTTTTTGTGTTTTTAACCCTTTAAAATATTTTTTCACCCACTCTCTACTATTATCACAAAAGTCACTTGTGCTTAAGTCAATCCAAACAAGTTTTACTTTTACAAAAGTCATTTATACAATCGTTGTTCCAAACATAAATCACATTACACAATCAGACTTTTACCAAAAATAAAATCACCAAAAACTAAATTGAGAAACTCCATTTTTTTTATCGTTGTTCTAAACACACTCATTATCTCCATTAAATACGGGCTTAAATAACTTGATGACAGTGCTTTTTGAGTATGTATGTAAATGTAAGCATGTAAAGTGAAAAAAGTACTGTAAATCTAGTGGGGATGAAAATAATAACCAATAGGGGTGAGGTGTAGCAGGGAAAAGATGAGAGAGAGAGAGGGAAAGCCAAAAAGTAATTTTAATTTCGAAATGAAGAAGGGGATGCGACGGGCCGCAAATATAACCTCCTGGCACTTTGTCCAGTACACCCAAACATTCTGGGCCACTGTCTGCAACCTACACTCCGTCTGCAACCTACACTAATAAAAGGAAGTGTAGGCTGCAGACTAATAAAAGGAAGAACAAAAGGGCGTGACGTTTGCAGACTAATAATTGACCGGCGGCCTTTAAGGTCACTTCCCTCCTCCCCCAGATCACGGGTTCGACCGTGCCCTATGGACCACTAAAACAAAAAAAAAGGGTGCGCAGGTTGCAGCCGGTGGGGCAGAATCGATGGGTGTACTGGTCAAAGTGAAGGAGATGGCAGAGGTATTTGCAGCCCGTCAAATCCCCTTCTTCATTTCGAAATCAAAATTACTTTTTGGCTCCCCCCCCCCTTCTCTCTCTCTTATCTTTTCCCTACTACACCTCATCCCTATTGGTTATTTTTATCCCCACTAAATTTAAGGAGTGTTTGATAATTTATCAAATATAGGTTTTAAACTTAGGTTTATGTAACTTGAGATAAAATTTTTCTCACATATTTATCTGATAAATCATAAAAATTATTTTCAAAAGTTAATCCAAACACACACTAATAATACTTTTTTCACTTATACATATAAACATACTCAAAAAGCACTGTCATCAGGTTATTTAAGCCCATAGATATGGCTATGTTATAAAGCATATAACTTCAATCATGGGATCAACTTCCAGTCTCATACCTTCATAATAATTCCTTATTTTCTTTCGTATGTCCATGCCACATATATATACATGATAGAAATATTCCGTACAAATGCATGTGACCGTACACTCTACGTTTCAGCCCACAAAGAAAAATTCATTAAAGCATGACGCGACACGCTGCTTCACTGAAATTTTAAAATAACATTTTGGATTTTTAACAAAAAAATAACATTTTGAATCTAATAAGTTACACGCAAAAAACAAAATATTTCTTTCTCTACACCAAATTTCGAACCAAAAAAAAAAATTAACACCCAAATTAAAACCTTCTAATCTTCACATTATTAGTAACTGATCTGACCGTTTGAATCTTGACCCATTGATCTTTCTGGTTTGATATTCAATCTAGCTTTTAAAACATTATTCATGACATTGGAGTAATTTTGCCTACATTTTAATTTTAATTTTAATATCTTTGAAATATGGTATTAATAATCAAGGAAAAAAAAGGAAAAGGATTTCAATTAATCACAGGCGACACGTATTCATGAAATTAAACGTTAACCATTATCATGTCTCTGAAGAATATTCCTGGAAATTAAATGATTCATAACAAAGCAGAATTAATTAATATAATTCATGAAATGTAAACCATTTTCATGTCTCTTGGTTACTATTTTCCCAATAATTTTCTATTCTTTCAATCAATCATAAGACCTTGTCTGTATAAATACTGCGCATGTGACCATCTTATGAAATATATATATATATATATATATATATATATATATATATATATATATATATATATATATATATATATATATATATATATATATATATATATATATATATATATATATATGTATATGTATATATATATGTATATATATATAATAATCCAACATGAGTTTGGCTAGTGGTCTTGGAGTTCAGCCTTCATATATGTAACTAACAAGCCTTGTTATTAATATTCTCTCCTAATTAACTCTCTAATCAAAATCTTTTTTATATGTTCATTCATATTTTCAAACTAATTGACTTCTTTTTTTAATATACGTACAAACTAATTGACTTCTTTCTTCCTTTGCTTCTTCCATTTTTCATTTTTTGGTTCTATTTTATTTCCACTATCCAGATCTTTTATTCTCTCCATCCCATGAACACGGAATTGATCTGATCACTTTATTTCGTTTAAAATGAAATTCAAATTTAATCTTTGACTCTTTTTGTTGCCTATTTAATTCAAAATTCTTTACCACTTTTTCTTTTGTGCTGAATTATGCCATGCAAGATGCTTCGTTGCGTTTGAGACGAAATTTGTACAGCTTTTTGTTTTTTTTGTTTTTAAAATCAACTTGAACTTTGCTCAGACTTTGTACACATTTTATTGGGGAAATATTTACGAAGTTTCAATGTTAATAGAATATGTCAATATTTAGGAGTAAAGGAAACGTGAATTCATATATTAACAGTAAGTGGATGTTTATATTAGTCTATTTTTAATGAATTCGTGCTTTAGAAAATAAATATATGAAAGGAATTTTTTGTCGTAAAATAAAAATGAACCTTTATTTTAATTGATTATAGGGTAAACCAAATATGCACTTACTAGGCTACCGAACCAATCCTTTATAATGGCCAAAAAAGGAACCAATCCTTCATAAATGAAACTAAGGATGGCAAAAAGAAAAAACCTTTTGGAAGAAAATAGAAAAAGTGATTCAATTTTATTTCGAATAATTTATCAATGATGTTAATAGAATATGTGGGACTTTCTGAAAAGCCAATCTTATTCCATAAAACATGCGAATCTTTAATTTCAATTAATTCTTAATTTCTTATGTATTGGTTGATCCAGCCTCTTTGTTGGTTTTCAGTCCGTTTGTGTGTCCCCTTTTTGGTTTCCTTTTTTTTCCTTGTGGTAATATTTGTTTTACTTGTCTTTTTTTTTTTTTGGCTTACTTTTGGCCTTTGGGCCTCTGGTTATTTAATTGATATAATCATGTAAAGAGGGCCTTTCTTGTTTGGTTTCATTTTGTTAAATAAAATTGTCCTTTGTCAACAAAAAAAAAACAACAACTTAGATCCCTGATTTACTTTGTTTAAAACAAGAGAATATAAAATAGATTAAAGCTGTCGGCAAAAAAATAAAAATAAAAAATAAAATATATTAAAGTGTTATTGCTTAATCAGAATAACACTCAATTTCATCATGAGATTTTGGGGTTGGTATTACTATTAATTTATTTTTTAATTCTTAAAAAAAATGAAGAGAAAGAAGAAAGTTGTTTTTTGGAAGAGCTGAATCAGATGAAATCAAAACCACCATTCTCAACGGAAAACAAATCCAAGTGCAGAGTTGAAGTAGACCATATACCCAAGTTCTACGGTTTTTCCAAAATCCGAACAATAGTGTGTGTTTGGGGGAGGTCCTTAAACCCAATTGAGGAGGTAAAAGCTCAATTGGCAGCAAGCATTTTTTTTTTTGAGTGTTTGGAGAGGCCAATTGATAATTGAGCTTTTGTCAAAACCCAATTGGTGAAAGCACAATTGGGAGAAGCTAGAGAATGGAGCTTTTGTTAAAAGCTAATGGTATTTTATATTAGATTGAGTTATCTGGAAATTAGTTATATGATATTGGTTTTTCCCATAAAATATTTTTTTAAATATTATGTAGTATCAAAAAATATTTTTTGATTGTTTTTAAACCCTTAAAATATTTTTCTAGTTGTACCCACTACCTAGTGTGCTATCAGACTGATTGCAATTTTACCCACTTTCTAGTTGTACCCACTCAAAAAATATTTTTTGAGTGTTTTTAACCCCTTAAAATAGTTTTTCAGCTGTATCCAGTATGTTATCAGACTAATTGTAATTTTACTTTTAATGTACTTTTCCAGCTCAAAAAATTACTTTAAAATATTTTTTTGTGCTTTTAACTCTTTAAAATAATTTTTCAATTATACCCAATCTTAGAAAACTGACTACAATTTTACCTTTAATGTATTTTTTTTAGTAGTAAAGAGCACCTAAAATTGAGAATACTGATTTATTGATTTCCACCCCGTCTAAAATATTTTTTCAGTAGCACCTAATAATTTAAAGTAATTTTTAAATATTTACTTGATTTTTTAAATATTTTTCCATCCATTCTTTCTTACTATTATCACAAAAATCAATTGTGCTTGAGCCAATTCAAACAAGTTTCACTTTTGAAGAAGTCATTTATATAACCTTCAATTCAAATATAAATCACAATATACAATATAACTTTTATCAAAAATAATATTATCAAAAATTTAATTAAAACAAATCCAATTATCAAGCACTGATCTAAACACACGCATATATTGATTATATGGACAGTGGATCAGAACAAATGTGTAAACAAGTGGCAATGCTTTATTTACTTTTTATATGAAAAATAAAATCACCAAACTTGGGGTTCTTTATTCAAATTTTTACTGATCTCAACGGGCTAGCTTTCTGAGCTTGATGGCTTTCGAAGGAAATAGAGTAATTAAGAAAAGGTCATCATTGACATCGTGGAAAAAAGCATGATTCCCACGATTGAAAATGATTGCGGTCAGTCGAAAAGAAGCACTGAAACTGAATATAATACTATAAACTTGATGAGGTTGTTCTTTTGGAAGCGGTTGAAAGGAAAAGACTGTCATTTTTTCTTTTAGAAGCAGTCCGAAAAATATTCTAATGATCTAAATTTAATCTATTTTTATAATAATATTTTTAATATATTAAAATAATAACAATTTTATAATATATTAAATCTAAATTATTAAGATTTCTATCCGACGCCTTAAAAAAAAGACTGCCCTTTTCGTAAAAAAAAAAAGGACCGAGGCCGTCAAATCAGATTCAGATTATATTTTGCTTTATTTAGTACAACCCCACAGATTTACTTAGTACAACCCAACACACTGTAGGACTCGGATGATAAATTTGGCTGCATGTGAAATGGCCCCTCTCTCTCTCTCTCTCTCTCTCTCTCTCTCTCTCTCTCTCTCTCTCTCTCTCTCTCTCTCTCTCTCTCTCTACACTACAATATCCGCTCCGTCGTTCATTTTATTATGGGTGAAGAATTTACAAGGTGTCAATATAAATGGCAGGGATGAATCAGAGGTTGAGATATGACAAATAATAAGCTAAAATATATTTCTATTTCTTTAAATTTACATGAGGTATATTTTTAAGGGAAAATCTTTTTAAAAGCTTTTTAAAATACCTAAATCCTAAATTGGGCTACTAAATTTAAAAAATTATTAATCAGGTTATATGACTCAAAGTTTGATTTACAAATTTTGTCAATTTACGTTAATGCCTCTAAAATATTAGAAAAAGAGAAGACTCGACGCTAATATCTTGAATCTAGAGGATAAATTGTCGATACAAGTGTAATGACTTTTTATATCTAAATTGACCGTGAATTCTTTATTGAAATTGAATTGTCAGTTATTCTTTGATATAAAAAGAAACAATGTTTGATGCAAATTAAAAATCATCTGATAATTTATATTTTTGATATCCTCATCCTCTATTAAACAACACCAGTACTCATTTCAATACCACTATTTTTCCTCTACGCAATTACTCCTGCTAAACGCCACATATGAAATTTCTTTTTTTTTTTCCCGATAGCAACACAGATGTAAACATTGGCCATCTGTATGGCACGGGCTTCCATGTGAGTTTTACTCCACTGAGAAACCTAGTTTTGATTTTGGAATATTTGATTGGGGATCGCAGAACTCCACGCCAAAATGAAGAGGATTCTAATTACAACTATTACGCAATAACGAAGTGCACTAAGTCCATTCTAGACTAAAAATAATGAAGTTCAGTTTTATATATTTCACCCAAAAAAGTTTAATTGTATCTACTGGAAAATTGGCGCATGTCAATTATCTGGAATTAGGTGAAACAGAAACTATCTTTTAGCAAACTTATGGAAGGCCTTCCTCTATTTTTGCATTCAACGGTTGGAACAATGACAACATAGATTGTAAAGGGGCACAATAGACTTGAAATTTCAAATTTATCTATAATTTAATTGATTCTTGTCATCAATAAAATATCCTTTTAGAAAAAAATGATATTGCCTATTTACAAAAATATTGTCATTGATGTTCAGCCTAGCATTAGGCAAACTGCACCAAGAAGAATTGGAAGATAGCCAGTGCATCTTAATCTCCTAGCTGTTCTTAGGCTTATTAGAGTAATTAGTGACAGTAAATCCATAACTCGAGCTCCTTAGCAAAAGGAGACTCCATAAATGGAGAGAGGGAGGGAGGGAGAAGATGATATATAAGTAAAATCTCTTATCTCTTAATTCTAAAATTCTAAATTGGGTTGCTTGACATGATTTATAATTTGTTAAATTTAGAGGCCCAATTCAAGATTTGAGTATTTCAAAAGACTTTTAATGGGATTCTTCCTATTTTTAATCCATTAACTTTAGAAAAGTATACTTTTGAATCTATAATTCTAACATCATTAATGTTGCAAAAGAAACACGCTAATGCAACAAATTCAAGTGATGAACAGGTAAACTTAAGTGATAACTGTTGTATAAGTAAATTAAATGCTATTAATCTTAAATTTAAAACATGTGTAAATTAAAATATATCTAAAAACCTCAATTTCATTTGCAGGGATTTGTCGGTTCATTTTAGTTGAATAATCTAAATATATTATATTGAAAAATTAAAACTTAAATATGTTTTGTAAGTAACACAATCATCACTTGAATTTGCTGCATCGGTATTTTCCGTTAACAATATTAACAGTATTAAAAATATAAAGTTAAAAGACCAAAAGTATACTTCATATAAAACTTAGGGCCTATTTGGTTTAAAGGGAGGGGATGGATGGGAGGGGATGTAAGGGTACGATAGAGGATCATCTTGTTTAGTTTGGCTGGAGGGGGAGGACATGAAAGGTTTTTTAATGATCCTTTGCTTGGTTTAAGAGGGGAGGGGAAGGGAGATAATATCTAATTTACCATTTTACCCTTAAACATTAGTTTATATATTTTTCCTTATATAAATGATTTAAATTAGTTTACACCTCAATATAAATTATATAATTTATAAAAAAAGATGAAGATATAAAATGGAAATAGTTTTCAATTCCCCCCAACTTAATTTCTCGTTATATGAATATTCTAGCAATTATCATGTTAAATTAAATGAAAAATTCCTTCTATTGAAAAAAAATGGTAGAAAAACTTTAAAAAACTGTTTCTAAGTGGCAATGTTTAATTAGGTGCAAAATGGCAACGAAAAATTTTGGAAGAGATGGTTACGATGAGGGAAGGGAATAAATTTATAACTTCATATTCATAGGATGAAGAGTGATTGAGCGTGCTCCTGCAGCCTATGGAAGAGACCGTGACGGCTGAGTTGAGACGCAAGGAGGACACGGGATCTAACAGGAAAGATTGATACTGAAGAACGAAGAAATGTTTTCATTTTTGACTCAAGGTATAATTGGAAATATGAAAAGATCATGGGAGCAAATTAGTCCCAAATTTTTGGCTATCTCCAAAACCCTCCAATTTAGAGGAATCCAATTTGAGGGGATGAAAGGGAATTTGATCCCCTTTTTTTGCCCCTCCCCTCCAATTTTGCATACCAAATAAGGGGAGGGGCTCATTTTTTATTCCCCCATCCCCTCCCCTCCAACCAAACAGGTCCTTAAAGAACCAAAAGTATACTATAGCCCACAACAATATAATGGGATTGATACACATATTAATTAATTTATTAAATTAAACCAAAAATATTTCTGATTTACATCATCGATCAATATAATATGGCCAAGGCAAGAAAAATTTCCATCCCGCTCCACCTCTTTTATTCTCTCCCAGATCTAGTGTACCTGAGGGATCATTGTCTTGAAGTGGTTGTTGGGAGGTCAGATGGCTAGAGGCTACCTCAGTCTGAGTAGGTGAAAAGATGGTAAAAAAACATTTTTAAAGGTGCTTTGTTGGGAGTAAGATGGAGATCGAGTCGTGCAAATTTAAGACAAATGTAATATTGCTTTAACTGTTATGTGAGTCAGTACTGAAAAGCGACTTACCATATGTATATAGGACTTGCAGGAGATGATTAAGGATAGGGTTGTCGTTTATGGGGTTTTCAGAGAAAAAGGACTGAAAATGAAAGCCACTCCCTATATTTTCGGATGTGTTCTACGTAATCAGTGTGAACAGGGTTGTCCAATAGAGGCCCCAGAACATGGCTTGGTTGTCAAATCGAATAATGACTTTTTATACTTTTCTTTCTCAAATCTCTTTATTATATCATTTAAATATAATAAAGCGTCCGTGGTTTGTTCTTTTCCTAAGTACAACATATAGGATCCGCACATTGTTTGCGCACGCGTGTACATGCATAAAGTTCACTTCACTTATGCAACTTGCATGTTTTAGTTATACTCCCTTCCGTCCTAACTAATATAGAACCCTTTTAAATAACATTGATTATGTATATATATTAATTATTTATTTAGATTCAGATTAATTAATGCAATGCGATCCATGTGAAAGTTTTCACACAAGATAATACTATATATATGTAGGTATTTAGAAAGATCCGTATATAAAAGAGAAAAAGAGTTTTAAATTAACTTTAAAGGTTGATTATGACATCTATCTTTTCCTCTTTTGAGGAGAGAGGTAGAGAATACAGGCTGACAAGTGATAGGTCATAGGCCCTTTCAAAATCTTTTTTTTTTAATTAAAAAGTTACTCTATCAATAACCCAACACGTTCACTCCAAGAAGTGCTTGAATCGCCTGCTTCAATATATAGTGTGTGTTTGATATTATTTATTAGGGGTCAATAAGTATTTATCATATAAGTTGAGATAAAATTCCTCTTATATATTTACCTTATATACTAGAAATCACGATTTATAAGCACTTATTATCAAAAAATAAACTATCCCAAACAAACACATAATAATATTGGCATGCTGGACGTACGTGTTGAATCATGGATCACGAGTTGTGGACTTGCTCTTCATTCTCTCATTGAATTATCCTATATTGCATGTAATGCTTGAAGCAATTAATGCTTGCTTTTTAATGTTGCCCATGTATGTAATTAACGTTTGTGGGGATGAACTGAATTTTAAAAAAATATGGGCCTGTTTTGTAAATTCCCTACTTCGTCTTCTTCATTGATTTACAATTTTCAAAAATTATAGGGCCCTTTTCTATAATTTTTCCCAGTCATAAAAAAATTAATTCCAACACCAATTGACATTTTCAAAATTCTCCAATTTGCTTCTTAAACATCCATAATACAAGACTGAGCACAAGGTATTATAAAAAATCTAAGAAATTGTTTGCATGAATAAGTAACAAATTATAACCATTTTGCCCCTAATTATACTTAATTCAATATAAATACCCTTAACTCAAATTAGTGCTTAATCATATAATAATGTCTTAAAAAATACATTAAAAATCTCAAATTAATGATAAAAAAGACTAGGAGTGAGAGATAACAAAATGACTTCTTGGAGCATGTTTTCACGTAACAAACTGGGCCTCCCTGGACATGTGTCGCTCATACAAACCATATCCCCTCCATTTCACACTATCTTTGTCTGTGTATGGTTTGTGTTTATGGAATTCCTTCTCCAGATGATATTATTTCACGTCACGGAGTTAAAGCATATTCATGGCTAGATCCAGCTGTTTGTATAAAACTACATCTCAACTGCCAACATAGAGTTGGTCTAACTGTGTAAGGCCCCACTAAATCTCTCTGGGATTCAAATTCAAGTCCCAAAAGAGACACTTGTGTTAATAGTGGAAGCCACGAACCCCAAAACTTTTGGGAGTAACCAGTTGCTTAGATACCTGATAATATGATCTAGAAAAGGCTGGGTTCCCAAACAGACCCTAAGTCACTTCTAGATGATGAATAGTTGAAAAATTGCACACAATCTCACGATTCGTAATAATTGCATTCCACCGTGAAGTTATTAAAAAATACTGCAACGAAACATTAAATATAATAAAGCGTCCGTGATTTGTTCTTTCCTTAAGCACAAGATACAGGACCCACACATTGTTTCGTTACCGTATTTTCCTTTTGAATTTTAAGCCCCTATTCTAAAGTAAACACGCGCACGCGCACATACAAAAAGGTTACTTCACTAATCACTTATGCAACTTGCATGTTTTAGTTATACTCCCTTCCGTCCTAATTAATATAGAACCCTTTTAAACAATCTATCAAGTTTCAAAAATTATTTAAATAACTGTTATTGACTCTTTAGTCTTTTCCCAACACAACTGAGCATTAACTTAGGGTATTTTGTTAAAAATAAAAACCATTCACAGCAAACAGATTGATGATATATAGATGAATTTCTATGTAAATGACTAAAGCGATCGCGGTATTAGAAAAAGTCTTGAGGAATAAGTAATAAAGATATGTAATAAACATTATGGCCACATTCCAAGGTATAATCTTAATAGGACTCAGAGCAGTGACCCTTTATTACATATAATTAAAATAAAGTAGCTGGTCCCTTGTGAATTGACTCCACAAGGACATGACATACCAACGCATATCAAACAAACAAACAAACAAACAGAGGAACGAATTTAATTTATTGTGACAGATAATTAATGAAAGAGCGAATATAATATCATATGCGGTCTCATTTATGGCTTCAATATGTCACTGGAACGTGACGAAAATCTGCACAAGAAAACAAAAGCGATGAGATTGGAATGAGATCAATGAAAAGATAAAAAGAAGAATAAGACTGTGAGTAGACAAGTAAGATCTATTATATTCAAACTTTGGATGAGCATGTAAGGAGTTGTTTATACTTTATAAAGGCAGGCAGTTGATGATTTGGTCTTGATTAATAATGAAAGGTTTGAGAATCAACCCAAAAGCTAATAAATGACTTGATAACAATAATAATGAAAACGAATATAAAGGGGATATTCATATTCGATGAAATAATAGATATATAAAGTTGTCGCCTCACTTGTATATATCAGCACTTTCCTTTCCTTTCCAGTTTCCCATGTCACCTAATTTTAACTCTTTTTTTACAAATAATTAACAATATAATTTTGTTTCTCTTCTCCTTACATGATTATGGTTGAACTGTTGAGCTTAAATATGTTTTGTAAGTAACACAATCATCACTTGAGTTTGCTGCATCAGTATTTTCCGTTAACAATATTAACAGTATTAAAAATATAAAGTTAAAAGACCAAAAGTATACTTCATATAAAACTTAGGGCCTATTTGGTTTAAAGGGAGGGGATGGAAGGGTAGGATGGAGGATCACCTTGTTTTGTTTGGTTGGAGGGGGAGGAAGGGAAAGGTTTTTTAATGATCCTTTGTTTGGTTTAAGAGGGGAGGGGAGGTGAGATAATATCTAATTTACCATTTTACCCTTAAACATTAGTTTATATATTTTTTCTTATATAAATGATTTAAATTAGTTTACACCTCAATATAAATTATATAATTTATAAAAAAAAAGATGAAGATATAAAATGGAAATAGTTTTCAATTCCCCCCAACTTAATTTCTCGTTTTATGAATATTCCAGCAATTATCATGTTAAATTAAATGAAAAATTCCTTCTATTGAAAAAAAAAAATGTCGAGGACTTGAAAAAAAATGGTAGAAAAACTTTAAAAAAAACTATTTCTAAGTGGCAATGTTTAATTAGGTGCAAAATGGCAACGAAAAATTTTGGAAGAGATGGTTACAATGAGGGAAGGGAATATTTATAACTTCATATTCATAGGATGAAAAGTGATTGAGCGTGCTCCTGCAGCCTATGGAAGAGACCGTGACGGCTGAGCTGAGACGCAAGGAGGACACGGGATCTAACAGGAAAGATTGATATTGGAGAACGAAGAAATGTTTTCATTTTTGACTCAGGGTATAATTAGAAATATGAAAAGATCATGAGAGCAAATTAGTTCCAAATTTTTGGCTCTCTCCAAAACCCCCCAATTTAGAGGGAACCAATTTGAGAGGATGGGAGGGAATTTGATCCCCCTTTTTTTGGGCCCCTCCCCTTCAATTTTGCATACCAAACAAGGGGAGGGGCTCATTTTTCATTCCCTTATCCCTCCCCTCCAACCAAACAGGCCCTTAAAAGACCAAAAATATACTATAGCCCACAACAATATAATGGGATTGCTATACATATTAATTAATTTATTAAATTAAACCAAAAATATTTCTGATTTACATCATCGATCAATATAATATGGCCATGGCAAGAAAAATTTCCATCCCTCTCCACCTCTTTTATTCTCTCCCAGATCTAGTGTACCTGAGGGATCATTGTCTTGAAGTGGTTGTTGGGAGGTCAGATGGCTAGAGGCTACCTCAGTCTGAGTTGGTGAAAAGACGGTAAAAAAACATTTTTAAAGGTGCTTTATTAGGAGTAAGATGGAGATCGAGTGGTGCAAATTTAAGACAAATGTAATATTGCTTTAACTGTTATGTGAGTCAGTACTGAAAAGCGACTTACCATATGTATATAGGACTTGAAGTAGATGATTAAGGATAGGGTTGTCGTTTATGGGGTTTTCAGAGAAAAAGGACTGAAAATGAAAGCCTCTCTATAAAATGTAAGGTTTTGAAATTCGGATCGGTCACTGAACAGATTAGGATATTAGATCAAAGGTCAATGGGTTAGATTAGAGTCAAACCAGGGTTAGACCAATAATGGTTCCAAGATTATTCCTACGTAAATGTCAAAATTGAAAACATGCACGAAGGTTAATTAAACTATTCAGATATATGTTTGTGTTATGATAGGTTCTGTTATTCCCTGTACCCTTGTCTTTTATTCTTTTATTTATACAAGTGAGTTTGACGTCAGATATATCATAAAATAGGGGAGAAGCAAAAAGCACATGATATAGGGTTCCAAACTTTTAAAATATACTTCTAAGCTCTGTCGGTCTGTCCCACCCCGCCACTATCTAAGGTTTCAGAGACTCTCTCTATACCGACAGAGCTCAGATCTGACTCAACTGAGGCTATTCATCTCTTACTAGCTGATTGGGGACGAAATAGCTGACAACATCTGATCCCTTATCTTTTCGGATTGGGATCTGGAGATATAGAGCATGTAAAGCGAGAAGCCTTAAGGAGTGCTGACTGCCTTGCTCGTTCTGCTCATGAAAGGCATTCGGAATTCACAGTACTGCAAGAACCATCTATGTGGTGTTGGACCCACATGAATCAAGACTTAATCGATGCGGAACTGGGACCTCCGTCCCACCCTAACTCTGTATTTTGTTAACATGTAATCTTCAAGTGTAATGCTTGCCATCTTATTCAAAAAAAAAAAAACAGAGAGACTCTCTCTATTTAGGACAAAAATGATTATAATAATAATAACAATAACAAATTTAAGGGACAATTTATGTCGAACAAATTTTTCCTATTCTTTCCAGTTCCTGGTCCTCGACCACGGTGGTGAATGATGAACAGCGAGACGGTGGTAATGGAAGGAGGGCGGTTGTGATGTACAGAACTCCGACGATGGAGGGAAGAGTGGACGGCGTTGTGGTGTGGTGGAAGTCTGGAAGCAGAGGAAGCCGACGGTGTTGGTGGTTGATGAACAGAGAGACGGTGGTAATGGAAGGAGGGGCGGTGGTGATGTACAGAACTCCGACGATGGAGGGAAGAGTGGACGGCGTTGTGGTGTGGTGGAAGTCTGGAAGCAGAGGAAGCCGACGGTGTTGGTGGTTGATGAACAGAGAGACGGTGGTAATGGAAGGAGGGGCGGTGGTGATGTACAGAACTCCGACGATGGAGGGCAAAGTGGCCGGCGTTGTGGTGTGGTGGTCTGGAAGCAGAGGAAGCCGACGGTGTTGGTGGTTGATGAACAGCGAGACGGTGGTAATGGAAGGAGGGGCGGTGGTGATGTACAGAACTCCGACGATGGAGGGAAGAGTGGCCGGCGTTGTGATGTGGTGGTCTGGAAGCAGAGGAAGCCGACGGTGTTGGTGGTTGATGAACAGCGAGACGATGGTAATGGAAGGAGGGGCGGTTGTGATGTACAGAACTCCGACGATGGAGGGAAGAGTGGCCGGCGTTGTGGTGTGGTGCAAGACTGGAAGCAGAGTAAGCCGACGGTGTTGGTGGTTGATGAACAGCGAGACGGTGGTAATGGAAGGAGGGACGGTGGTGATGTACAGAACTCCGACGATGGAGGGAAGAGTGGCCGGCGTTGTGATGTGGTGGTCTGGAAGCAGAGGAAGCCGACGGTGTTGGTGGTTGATGAACAGCGAGACGATGGTAATGGAAGGAGGGGCGGTTGTGATGTACAGAACTCCGACGATGGAGGGAAGAGTGGCCGGCGTTGTGGTGTGGTGCAAGACTGGAAGCAGAGTAAGCCGACGGTGTTGGTGGTTGATGAACAGCGAGACGGTGGTAATGGAAGGAGGGGCGATGGTGATGTACAGAACTCCGACAATGGAGGGAAGAGTGGCCGGCGTTGTGTGGTGCAAGTCTGGAAGCAGAGGAAGCCGACAGTGTTGGTGGTTGATGGAGGGAGGAAGATGAAGAAAGAGAGACGGTGGTGCTGTTTGTGGTGTCTCTCAGATTCTCTCTCTTCACGGCCCTCTAGGTGGTAGACAACGGAGGAGGAGCTCAGGTAGTTCAGTGAAGAAGATGGTGGCTTGATGGTGTTGAGTCTCGCTCTCTCTCGTCGGCAGTCTCACTCCAAGATCCTGGTTGGCTCAAAAAGGGTCGCCGGCGGCCCTTTTTTAACTAATTTTAACTCGTTTTTTACAAATAATTAACGATATAATTTTGTTTCTCTTCTCTTTACATGATTATGGTTAAAGTGTTGAACTTGAACAAACCACAAACTCCATATATATTAGCTGTGAAAAATTATTCTTAGCCAACAAAACACCAAGATCAAAATTCTAAACGAAAACAGCACATGCAGTAAAGCCAAAAAGAACAAGACTGCAGTTGCATATCAAACATGTAAAAGTTTTTCACAAGACAACACTTATTAAGAAAGAACCTGAGAATTGGTGGTGGTGGTGGTGGCGGTGGCGGTGAGAATCCCGACGGTGGTGGTGGTCACGACGGTGGTGGTGGTGGTGGTGGTGGTGAGAATCACGACGGTGGTGGTGGTCACGACGGTGGTGGTGGTGGTGGTGGTGGTGGTGACGGTGGTGGTGGTGGTGGTGGTGGTGGTGGTGGTGGTGGTGGTGGTGGTGGTGGTGGTGGTGAGAGGAGGAGGCGGCGGCAGCCCTGCGGCGGAGAAAGTGACCTGAGCATTTGGGATGGGAGTTCCTGAAGGTCTTGGAGGAGTCATACTTGTTCTTGGAGAGTAGAGTATAAGGGTTACAGAGTGATAGCGTTTCAAAGATTGAATGATCAAGGGATTAGGGATTTTTATGTTTTTGGAAAGGAAGGTTGGGGGAGTGAATGGGACAGAACCCTTTTTGACAAGCATGTACTGACCACACATTAGTAAGGAATCCAATAATAATTACAAATGCAGTCCATTTAAGTTGTGCTAGTTTGCCCATAGTAATTAGACAGGTATATAGTGTTTCACGATACATATACAGTGGTTTCTTTCAGTTAGATATAATTAATTAAAATTCAAATATCAAAACTCGTGGATTAATGGATATTTTTTCGTGGATTTATTTTTTATAATGTATAAACAAATCTTAAAAATGAGATCCTTATACAGGGAGTATTTTTCGTGTTTAATTTAAATAGTCTATAACCAACAAATAAATGAAAGATGAGGACTCAAAATTTGATAAAGAGATCTATTTTATATTTATGTCATCCTCTCTTTTTTATAACAAATGAAATGCCATCACGGAACATTTCAAATCGCATTTCTTGACAGGTTTGAAGCGAAATGGTAAGTGAAAGCAGTGGAGCATAAAAAAGCTCAGCTCTTATGAGAAAAGGAAGCATATATTTTAACATGATATAACTCCTTTCTTTCGATTTTGCCGTTATTCAGTTTTAGTCTCTCCCATCAACACGGAATTAGTCCATTTCGGTTAACATGAAATTCAACCACAACCATTAATTTGAAAGAGTGTGAACGCCGAAACTAATCCTAGAGATGACAGAGTTAAAAGACGGCACATATCTAAATAATTAGAGGTGGATAGTGAATAAATAAATATAAGTAAATTTAACTTTTTATCTGTATTGATAACAATAAGCTAATTAGACTATAAAGTGGATGAGCAGAGTTCGAATCTCACCTTTTTCAAAAAGACTTCTAAAGAGAGGTATCTTGATCGTAAAACTTCCATCCAAATTAATTAATTACTCGGATATTCAGTAATAAATATTCAGCACTTTAATTTGCTCTAACTGAAATTAATCGCACACACTTTGTAGATGTAATATTTATAATTTATAATTCACAACATATGCATACAAGTACCTGTAAGATCTGTCAAAGCTTAATTCTTATAATGAGATTTCGCTGATTAATTTACTTACTTTAAACCAAAAAATTATAATTAACGTCCCCGTTTTCTCCTACTTTCACCCATTTCCTCGAGAAATGAAAACAAGCGATGACCGCAGATAGCTGTGTACTGATATGAACAGGGTCTCCGCACAGCTTTTCATGTTAAGGTTTTGTGTCAACGTCAACGTCAACATTAAAAATATCAGATTGGAAGATGGGTCCATTTTCTTACTTCGCCTGATCACTGATTGTGCTTAAGCTTTGGGTCCACTCACAGGCCAGAAGTCAAGGCTGGAGGGGGTGAGCTTAGGCTTTGGGCCCACTCAGAAACTCAAATGGTTATCGCGTTTTGTAGCGAGAAATTCTTAGGTGCGCCCAGTGTGCGCATTTGAAGAGTGTGAACGCTGAAACTAATCCTAGAGATGACAGAGTTAAAAGACGGCACATATCTAAATAATTAGAGGTGGATAGTGAATAAATAAATATAAGTATATTTTACTTTTTATCTGTATTGATAACAGTAAGCTAACTAGACTATAAAGTGGATGAGCAGAGTTCGAATCTCACATTTTTCAAAAAAACCTCTAGAGAGATGTATCTTGATTGTAAAACCTCCATTCAATTTAATTAGTTACTCAGATATTTAATAATAAATATTCAGCACTTTAATTGGCTCTAACTGAAATTAATCGCACACACTTTGTAGATGTAATATTTATAATTTATAATTCACAACATATGCATACAAGTACCTGTAAGATCTGTCAAAGCTTAATTCTTATAATGAGATTTCGCTGATTAATTTACTTACTTTAAACCAAAAAATTATAATTAACGTCATCGTATAGCATTCGAATTCTAGCAAAATTTTCATGCCTTTGAAGAATATTCGTGGAAATTAAATGATTGATAATAAAGCAGAATTAATTAATAGAATTCATGTGTAAATAATAATGCCTCGCCTCCGCCCCGGAAAAAATCTTAATTGCGTGTGCCTTAATTATACACACACACACATATTCTTGATGGAATTGATAATTAATGAGTTAAATTTTAATTGATAGTTTTCCTTTTCTTCTCAGTTTCTTGTCTTCTCGTACCCTTAAATAAAAAATGGATGGTTTGTTTTTTTTTAAAAGAAAAATTCAACTTGACCGTTGCTCAGACCTTGCATACATTTTATTGGTGAGATATTTACAAAGGTTTTTTTTTTACCTGAATTTACAAAGGCTCATATTCATAGATGAAATTAAACTTCCTTCATCAATATTATTCCAATAAGTTGATGAATGTGATTTAATAAGCTACAGGAAGGTTTGAAAGAAAAAGAGAAACAAAGGCAAGTCTTAGGAGAAGGAAATTAGTTAAGAAGGAGGGGGCTCGAGGAGAGAGAGTAGGGGAGATAGTAATCATATAAGAAAAGAGAAGTGTGTATGTGATACAACAAATCTTAAAGGACCCCACCAAAGAAGAAACCCTAGATTTTGTTGGGGAATAATGCATTTGATTAGAGCTTGTTGTCTCCCACATTCATATTATGTACTGCCTCCTGTCCTAATTATAGAATAACGTTTGCGAGTTGATTTTGGTTTTAATTATAGGACAAAATTCTACTTTTTATCAATTTCTTCCTAAAATACCCCATATTGATATTTTCTTAATAATAATTAAACACAATAATAATTTAATAAGAGTAGATCAGAAATTGTTGAGGGAGATTGACGACGCTGGATTGTGTGGGAGCTTGGAGAAGTCGTGTGTAAGGCAGGAGAGGTACAAGAAAAAACAAAGAATCAACGTAATTGGATGCCATTTAAATTTTAAATAAAGGTATTTTAGAAAAATAAATATGATTAACTAATTTAACTACTATCCTTAATTTCTCCAAATTTAGATAAATATGTCCTATAATTAAGACAGAAAGGAGTATGTCTCATTAGGCTTTTCTTCGTTCTTTTACATGACCACCAAGCCCCCTTCATTAATTACTACATATTCGAATTTTTTTTTGGAAGATGTGCCCACATTTAGTATGTGACAGTACCTCAAACATAATTACCTCTAATAGGAGAACATCTGTGCCTTAAAAATAAGAATGACTTCACCAAGAGATATCATTGAACATGACTTGGTTTGAAATAAATAACTAGAGATTGAAGAAGCGATTCACTACTGGCTACTCGTTGCCGTTGGAAATGGATAAGAAATGAAAAATGAGTGAGCAATACTTATTAATGAGGTTTTATTTCTTGAATCCAAAGGAAACCAAGATGATTGAGTGCTTGATCCTTCCTTTTCATCATCCAACCCCCCCAAATGTTATTTTCCAATTACCCTAATCTCATTTATGATTTAGGGTGATATATATACATAGATATACCATAAATAAGATTAGAATACAGAAAGTACCAGAAAAATAACATGGATACAATTAAGAAATACCATCCATTTGTTAGATGTTACTTTGAAGTTTGCACCCCCCAAAACCACAACCAAAATGGTAATCATTGAAGTATATGTAAAGTTTAATTATTTTACCGTTTATCTCTCATTTTCAAATTCCAAAAGAAAAATGATGGGCCTTCTATAATAAACCCATTCTTCTGCCATGAAATGTTCATTTTTGATATCAATAATATGGAGAAGTACGAGAAAGCCCAAACAGAGGAACGGCAACGTTACCTTGTAATGAGGAGGAAGCTACCATCTCATACACTAATCAAGGCAAAGTTAGTTCACGTCCAGAGGTGAAAAATGTAACAAGGGGAGAAATAAATATAGAAAAACCAGTGAAGTCTAAACAATTAAACTATCGAACAGTGAAATTACACTAAGCAGCAGGTTTGGCTGATTCTTCGGGCAGATCATCTTCATCATGGTATATGTTCTCAGCCATCTGCCATATCTGGAGTATGTTGTCCTCAGCCACACTTGCAACAACCCAGTCTTCACATGGGTTCCAAGAGAAGTCAGATATTTTACTTGTGTGACCCCCATGAATGAACAACAGTTCTGGAGGACCGTCCTCAGCATCTTCCGGCGTCTGCTCTTCATCAATCCTATAATACACAATTAATTAGTAACCCAGGCAAATATTCTGGCTTTAGCATTAGGATATCCATGAGTTCCAATGTTTGCAATGATCCCACTTACAACCAAATATCAATCCTTTAGTAACCATTTTGAACATCTTGGTTTTTACCCAAATAAAAGCAGCTTAACAGAAACGTTCGTGAAGATGATAGTGAACAAAGATAGGCCACATTCCTACTAATAAAGACAGTGTAACAACACGAAAAGGAAGCACAAGTAAGGCAGCAGGTGCGGATCTACAAGACGATATAGCCTAAAAACAAAACTAACTGGCAGTGTTGAAAACTGATGAATTAGCTCTACTGTTCTTTGTTTATATTCAAGCATTCGATGTTCAAAATGGCAGCGCACCACTTGGAGTTATTTCAGAATTCACAATAGCAAAGTGCAGTAAACCAGAGGATGACAAAGTGAACAGATTAAGGGATACCTGCTAAGATCCCACACCATGAGTCGCCTACCAAGACAGCAAGAAGCCAAAATAGTCTCATTTTTTGGATTCCAGCCAACCTGGAAAACCTCCTCCCTGTTGTACACGTATATAAATGCATTTCAACAATTGAAGAATATAAATACATCTGGAGTAAATATTGAAAGCATTAGAGGAGGAACGTTACTTGTGACAATCAAAGGTATGAAGAGCAGTATTGATCTTGCGTAGATCAAACAATTTCACAGTCTTATCAGTAGATCCGGTAGCTACAACCCATTCATTAAAAGGATTAAAAGCTAAGCAGTTAACCTACAAAACAATCCCAAATAAAAACCTATATCAAAATTTGTCAAAGATGCTAAAATTAAAAGAATTAAAAAGCAGCAAAAGTGCATTGAAGAATAACACAAGGAAGGTAGAAATTTTAAAGGGAAAAATCTTATCCAAAAGAAGAGCATCAAAAGCCATGGAAGTGAAATAGCACTCACCAATTTACTCCTGAAGTTAAGGCCACTGTTAATTTAAGCAGTGATCGAAACTCATGCATTTTGCTCACTGGCTTTGCCATTATCAATAACAAGTCTTTCCAACTTTTGAGACAATGACACAAGCATCTCTACTGGTTAACTCATTTCAAAATATGGGCACACAGAGGACTGATGTCTCATACAAATGATAAAGAAATTGAAGCCATTGTTAGAATGTTTGTAAGCTCAAATAGCTTTTTTCACACCTCGAACCCAAACGGCTATCATGTGAAGTAGCACCATAGAAATTATAACGAATCTATTCACAGTCTTGATAGCTTAAACTTTTGTGTTCAATAGGTCCTTGATAAATGTATACATTATAACAAAGGCAACGTGCTTCAGCTGCCATGAACACTTTGAACAATAAACCAAATTCCAGAAAAAACCCAATATCAATATTACAATTTAAAATAATAGGACAGCTGACAGTTATATAGATTCACACTTGATACGTAATAGATTGATATTGTATAGGCTGAAGTGAACACACTAACTCAAAACCATACCTCTGTAACCACCACCCCCCCGCCCCCAAAAAAAACACAGACAAAAACAGAGTTGTCTTTTGGATTTACCTCACTTTGATGAGCAACTACAGATTGGACAGGCTTGTTAGCTGATTGTGAACGGAGATCCCATATAAACAAGTATTGGTCATCGCCAACAGAACCAAATAAGTATTCATGCCTCAAATGCCATGCCACATCTTCAACAACACCTTCATGAACCTATTTAGATAAATGAAATGAAATTAATGTCAGAATTGGTGTGATACATTCCGGCAGATGTTGGTTTCACGAAAATAATTACAGATTTTTTGTCCTTAGAAGGCATAAATATATGGGCAAAGAAAATAGACCTAAAATGTTGCAAAATGCCAAAGATACCCCTTTTGCATAATGAACTAACACAATATAATGACAAGAATGGTGCAACAGGTTGACTATATTTATGTTGCAATGTGATTTATGATTTAAAATCATCCTTCCAATTTGCTAAATGTAAGGTGATTTGATAAATCTGTTATGTACCACCACATCATCCGCATAAAAGTAGCCCATATGCCTTTTAAGCCACTTCAACTTGAAATGATTCAAACTTAAAAGAAAATATATTCAGAGACCTATAATTAGCGGTAAATATTTCTCTATTAGAAAGTTTCCTGAATCCACAGTAAATATAGAAGCAATTACACCAGGTTCAACTACATCAAACAAAAGAATCCAAAGTGGGAAGAAAATAGTACCTTAAATATCTGCATAGCATCCAGGGTTTTGTTCTTAGGAGTAGCATTTATATCCCACAAGCATATCTGAGCATCATCTGAACCACTCAGCAAATGGCCCTGCTTGAACTTACTCCATGATAAACCATATCCTTCAGTATTGTGACCTCTCAACCTTAAATCAGGATTACATGCACCATCTAGAGGAGGTTTAGATGGATGCTTGCTATAATCAAAAACATATACTTCAGCACTAACAGTCTTTGTTGCAATGATGAATTGATTTTGAGGCATATAACGAGCCCTATTAACCTCTCCATCATGATTTATTTGCTGGATTATTTGTACCTGTAAGAAATGAACATAAGCTTAGAGAACAAAAAGCATCTAAATACAAGAACTTTGACCATTACACAATCATCAAAAAGCAAATGTGCAAAGAGACAGATTAAATTATGCTTGATGCTTGGCCTAAGTAAACCATCCACTGACAGGTTAATCATCAGCTCCTCTTTTGACTGCTGAAATCGAGTCAAAGTTTCTCTAGCATAGCTGCAATGCAGTGTTATGCTCCAAATTCTGGAGGACTGATTTGTGGATTCATTCAATCACCAAATAGAGAGTTTAGTTGGATTATTATAATATCTATGGAATCAAATTACGTATAAATATTAGGGATGCATGTGCATACATATGAACATATTTGGACATGAATCTAGATACCACTTTTAATGATATAAACATTAGAATTTTGCATACAACATATTATGCTTATAACCCCTCGCTAACATTAGACATAAATATAACTTTATGAATTATTCATTTCAATATATACACATTTAAACACAGTAAGGAACACCTTTTTTTCACAGTCTTCAAGTGTGAGCGAGTTTGATAAAGAACTTGAAGCTTCTGGCATAATAAAAATTATGACTTTGCTTCACAAATGAACAAGGCTCAACTATATACACCTATTTATGCATCAAATTCCAAAGAAGGCTGGCCCTTCAGTAATTTGAGGCCTTTTCTAGAGGCTAAAGGGAGATATCAAAATGCATGGAACATTTCCTAAAAGGCCCTCGCTTTCACAAGACCCGGACACTGATATCAATTATCAAGCATTGCCTAACTTGATGCGCATGAAGCAAATAATTGTGATAAATGATATTTACACCTCAACTTAGAGACATATAACATCGTCACCCCCTCTTCTATTAGGATTTCATATATTTTGCCCAAACTTTCTCAGCCTCCACAGGCTTAATGTTAAGCACAACCAAGTACATTCAAGTAGAACTAAAATTTCAGATACCTTGCCATTAGCACATCCAAAGCCGCCTGCTTCAGGCCTGTCATCATCATAATGGCGTGCATCATTCTCAGCATCCTCCAAAGGTAGCTGGACTTGGGCAATCATCAAGTAATTGGGCTCATTCTCTGAGGTGTGAGTGCCCAGAATCATCTTCTGGACGGAGTAGTCCTTCCCTGGAGGCTCGTCTCGATCAGGCAGCCACTCTACAGTGAGGGAAGGCCATTCTAGGGCATGAGTTATTACCAAATCGTACAAGAACGGAGTGTTTTTCTTCCATATTTTGTACTCCTCGTTTATCAGTCTCTCCTCTATCTCTCCCCGCATTTCATCCTCGTCTTTTCCCATGGTCCTTATTTTTTAGCTCTACTTCTCTTGCTTTCTTGCTCTTTATATCAGTTGCTCGCCCAAAACTGGAAGCGAGCTGGAGAGGAAATTCCTGGCTGAATAAAACAAGTGACCAAGAAAAACAAAATTAGTTTAGAAACCCAAGACAATTCTTCAAATTTGATTTCGATGCATTATAGACAGTATTCAAAAATGAGAAACCAATACTGCTTCGTTTTCTCCCTGACTTTATCGCGCCTTCACTCGAATGTCCAACTTGAGGAGGATTTCCCGCCAAAAGTTGGAAGCGAGACGGATGAAGAGAGAAAACCAGATCGAGTGTGAATGAATGGATCGAACTACGAGGTAGAACGCACAATCATCTCGAGGCATGTCCAAGTAAATTGTCTGGAAATGCAAAAATCAAAATTTGAGTCATTCAGCTTTACCTGAAATCCAAAAATGGTTCAAATCTCCACAGCTTCAGATTTGCAGGTTCGCGCCCAAGTAAGGAAATAGAGACAGGGCTAGAGGTTGATGAGTTGATGACACTAAATGCTTGGATTCTGCTGTCTTATAGCACAGAACCGCAGAAGAACAAGATTTCCATTTAAACCCTAGGCGGGTAACTGAAAATTCGGGGTACGATTCGCGGAAAATTAAAAACAAAAAATTTCAAATATAATAGTCCCGCAGTCCTAACTAGAGCCCGAATACGGGTCGGCCCTTTACGGGTTCGGGTTTAAACGGACCGGCCTGTTTAGACTTATTTATTAAAAAGTATAATATTTTTTAAGCCCTCAGTCTTACAGGGCTCGGGCCTAAACGGGCTTAAACTCATTTTAATTCAAAAAAAAATTATTTTTCAAGTTTTACAATTTATTTATTATTTAATTTAAATTGAGATACATTATTTTTAAAACTCATAAATTTTTAGTTAAAATAATCATCTAATGTCCAAATTAGCCTATTTTATAAAGTTTAAATTAATAAATTATTGTAGAAAATAAAATAAATCAAGCCAATTAATAAATGTTTGCCTGTTATTAATATTCTATTAGGTACTTAGGTGTCTCTCATATTGATAATTTGATATAATGATATTATATTTATTAATTTATTTTTAAAAAATATTAAACGGGCCTAAAAAGGCCGGCCCTCAGGGCTGCAGGGCCAGCCCTTTTAGGCCCGCTTCTCTTTTTAGCCTCTAAATCATAAATTCGGCCCTTAAAGGGCTCGGGCTTAAACGGGCCGGCCCATTGGGCTTGGCCCAAATTCCCGGCTCTAGTCCTAACCCTTTTTTTTTATAACCCACAAGTCCAGTAGTCCTAACTCCTAACCTAAATATTGATACAAGTAGTAATATAAGATTTATTTCCTTTCTCTATATTTTCCTAACTTTCCCATATTTATTAAATTAGGCATGAGAGATAGAGAGAATTAAGAAAGATGAGTGGTATATTTAAAAATATACATATCTTATTAATTAGTTTAACTATTTTTTTTAATTTAACCTAATTAAGCCAATAGGTGTTATATTATAGAAGAAATGAGCATTAAGTTGTAGTATTATGCTGGCCCAAAAAAACAGCTGCAGCGCATCTTTTTCTGCCATAATTATAAATTAGAAATCGGTAGTATAAATTGAGTACTTTAATAGGGCCACATATCTACCTTGAAATTAATCTGATTAATAGTTTATTTTTTTAATTTATTGCAGAAGTTGGCAAAAAAAGAATTTATTTCTGAGAATCAGATAAACAGATACAACTAAATTTTTAAAGACAATAAAAGTTATTTTTTTTATTAGAATAAATACATGTTTGTTGGGGGGAAATAAAATAAACACATGTTGCCACATGCCACCCAAGTATTACTCAATAAAATTCAGAATTCACGTTCCATACTCATCTCAAAGATGAGCATGTAATGCTCATCCCCCAATTTTGGGGGTTTTTTATTTTTTAAAAAAATACTTCATATATAAAAATTTAATTAGCTTAAAATATCAGGTATCAAAAAAATATTTCAGATATTAGGTACTATTAAAAAAATATTTAAGATTACTTGTGTAACAAGAAAAATATTTTTAAATGCAGAATTAGAAATTAATTAATTTAAGATACTAAATGGTAAAAATATTTTAAAATACATATATAATTTAATCTAAATAAATAAAAATACATAAAAAAAATATAAAAAAACTGACCCTCGCCTCAAAATTAAAGGGATGAGCATATTGTGCTCATGTTTTGATAAGCATAGTATGAGGACCCATAAAACAAACTGATGTTTCAACGTGCCCAGAAGTTGCCATCTTTCCCTTTCATTATTATTCTTCTCTCTTCCTGTGTTGTTGAAATGAAGCTTCAAATCCACGAATCAACATTGATTCATTTGTTTCTCTGAAAGCCTCGAGAAGTTTTATCTCTCTCCCTGAAGATTTTCTCCGATCAGATCGTAAATCTAGTTCTCCTGAAACAAATTATACGTTAATGGATTTGGCGCCAGAAGAGCTCCAATTCTTGAGCATTTCGGATATTCTCAGAGAATCGATTTCAATCCCCAAGCGATCTCCCAAAACCTTCTCTCTCATCACCGTTGCCCTAATTTTTCCTCTTTCTTTTGCAATTTTAGCTCATTCCCTCTTCACGCACCCTATTCTTGCTAAGCTCGATTCGCCGTATGACGATCCATCTCAGACCTCTCATGAATGGACCCTCCTTCTCATTTATCAGTTCTGCTATCTCATTTTCCTTTTTGCCTTCTCTCTTCTCTCCACGGCCGCCGTTGTTTTCACCGTTGCCTCGCTCTATACCTCAAAGCCCGTTTCGTTCTCCTCCACCATATCTGCTATACCCAAGGTTTTTAAGCGCTTGTTCATCACTTTTCTATGGGTATCGCTCTTGATGTTCCTCTACAACTTCATCTTACTTGTTTCCCTTGTCTTGATGATTATAGCAATCGATACTCAGAACTCCCTTTTGCTTTTCTGCGTTTTGATTGTGATCCTCTTGCTTTTCATGGTTGCTCATGTGTACATTACCGCTTTGTGGCATTTGGCCAGCGTGGTGTCGGTGCTGGAACCACTTTATGGTCTCGCAGCAATGAAGAAGAGTTATGAATTGTTGAAAGGGAGGACCAAGTATGGGGCGATTCTTGTTTTTGTATATTTGATCTGTTGTGGGGTAATTGGAAGCTTCTTTAGTTCCATTGTAGTGCACGGTGGAGATGATTATTCAGTGTTCTCACGGATTGTGGCCGGTGGAGTCTTAGTTGGCTTGTTGGTAATTGTCAATCTGGTTGGTTTGTTAGTGCAGAGCGTGTTCTACTATGTTTGCAAAAGTTACCATCATCAAGGAATTGATAAGATTGCTTTACATGATCATCTTGGTGGCTATCTTGGAGAATATGTGCCTCTAAAAAGCAGCATTCAAATGGAAGATTTGGCTGTGTAATGCAGGGTGAGTTTGCTGTGAGAAAAATGTGGTACTGTAACGTGTAATTTCAGTTTTATGTTCTGCATTAAAAGAATGTAAGATGAGCGGGTACAGGTTTAATAGTTTGTATGTTGAATTTTGATGTTGTGCAGTGTTTCTATTTGTGTATTCTGAATAAGCTAATGAGCAAATTCCTTTATAGCAGCTGACACGTTGTTGAATTTGTTAATTGTTATCACCCTGTGAAAGGTTTTCACTGTTCATTAATTCAAATTATCCTCTTTTTCTATTATATAAAAGTAAGCTTTCTAGACCATCGGGGTTTGGGTCTCTAGCGAAAGTGGCTAGTTCCTCACAATGTGGTGAACCAAGATTCGAATCTCCTGGGAGAGGTGCCTATATTTAGTGTCCGATAGTGCCTCGAACAAGATTACCTCCAATAGGAGAATAACCGTGCCTCTTGTGGGGGGAAAAAAGTAAGCTTTCTAGTTGGCTAACAAAAAGAACTTACATTTATCAGGTGAATGCCTGGAGAACGTAAGCTGTTTTCAACCGTCAATCACTTCTGGGATTGTCAAATGTTATAATTGATGAAATGCTGAAGGCAAATTATCTGTTGATGCCAGTGCTGCCTTGTGTAAGTTCATTAATATAGTAGTCCCTTTCTTAGGGAAGTGGTGTGCATGCTGAGCATTCAAGCTTCAGAGTCTAGTATCTGTCTTAGCAAAGAAAAAAAAAAACCTTTTCTGTCTTTCATGGAATTCTGACTGTTTCATGAAAAGCACCAAGAACTGTTACAAGGTAGCTGATTGTTTGTTTTCCATCTCTCTTGCCTTGCAATCTAGTCTAGATTTTGTCATATTTCACCTCGAGGATGTAAATCCTTTCTAAAGTCTGCAACTTTAATATCGTTGATCCTCTTCACTCTTGGTGTATCATTGACAAGGACCAAATCCTGCAAAAAATAATGATTAAATTTCGAATTCTGTTCTCATATTTTGGCTAATGGTGAGCATCCTACAATTGCTAGTGTTGGGTGAACAATTCTTTTTGTAATCGCTTTATTTGAAGGATAATTTTAACATTCCTTTAAAACATTTAGAACAAGGAAGATGTTAATTTGGTTCAATTTGAATTCATATTTCTACTATTTTTGTCATCCCATCCACCAATGTGGTGACAGATTACTATCGTTCTGGTTAAACTGCATATAATTAGCAATTTCAAACCTATGCTTGGATAAACTTTTCTTCTAAGTTGAATTGTTTATGGCTTGACTCTGTTGCTAATTACCTCCTTCTTTTAAGTATTTTACAAACTTTGGCATGTAACCTGCAACAATAATGCTTACATATTGCATACTCTAGGAGAATGATGTGTATTACTTTTCCTACTCTTATTACTACTTTAATTATCTCAAAGGACAGATCACCTACTTTTGCAACAAGCTTGGTGCATTTGGTTTATATTCTCTTAGAATATTACTTTGTCTTTTATTCTTTATTTAGATACACTCGGAAATTGGTTGCATTTCGGGCTGATCAACCTTTGGTGTAGTATAAATATATGACTCTATTCTTTACAGTTCCATTTGCTGAAATATCAGAAAAATAATCTTTCAAGAGGAAGATAAGCAAAAAGACCAAAACAATAGATTAGGTGTGTTGGTCCACTAAAACGGTGCTAAGCTCATCGAAAAGCCTAGAAAGATAATTCATTATATAACTACTCTTGTTGGTGGTGGTGCTAGTTAGAGTGTAGTGGTTCCAGTACAACATTTCTCTCCCTGTTTTGTTGAAAATTATTCTACTTCAAGGTTTTAAGCACGTGTTTATTATTATTGCTATGAGCAGGTCGACCTCTCATGTATGAAGCATGAACCGTACTATTCATGTATTGTAACAATACGACTTGTTATAGATTTTTTATTTTAATATTTATATTGATATATTGCAGATGGTTGGACTCAATCTGCTTTGAAGTTGCAGTATGAGACTTTGCTTGGATTGAAGCCGTTCCTTGATGTATCCCTTTTTCAGGTTTTTTTGGTTGAGAAATCTCGTCGCCTCTCTGGCCAGCTTTAATCATCAATGACCCAGTGAATATTTTGAGGATGCCAGTTTTCATGTAAATTCAAAATTCTTTTGGGCAAAGCAAACATCTTCTCTGTACTTGAGGAAATATGTGACATTTTTTTAAGGAAATTTATTTTTAGAGGGACTTTTCAGGACCTCATGAAGCCATATTCCGTTCTGAATGAGAATCTCCATGAAAGCTACCTATTGCTGTTTCTTTGTTATGGTTTAATGAGCATTTTCCCTTCTTTATATCATTTTTTCTTTTTTAAAGTAAGAAAGTTAGATATTTTTCTGACAAAACTTAAAATAAACTTTCGGTAGTGCTTGTAAAAAAGTACTTTCGTCGATTTACAAAAAGGGTGTTTTAATTTTTTTTTTTCCAAACAAAGGATGTACACACATTAAAAAAAAATAGTGCATAATTGCATGGTAAAAAAGTCCATGTCATTTTTAACAAATCATAATAGAAATGTTTATTGATTTAATTAAGGGTTTCTCTTTTAAGGCGTAAAGCCTAAAGGGTAATGTATTTATCGAGATTCAAAATTATATTTTCCTTCAACAATTTGTTAGTATCATAATAAAAATATCTAGGTAAGATCCATTATGACATTTAGATTGTATAGTACTATTTGGTTATTTATTGGGTTATTTTTCCTTTAAAAGTAACCATTCAAGAACATGAGTATTTAAAAGTTTTTCGATGAGCAATTTTATTACATGAGTATTAAAAATGAATCAAATTCCTACTCATCATTAGCAAAACTAATATTGATAGTTAAAAATTGACACTAACTGTTAACATTTTTAGTAGCAAGGGTCAAAATTGCTACATTTTTATTACTTTCACGGCAAAATTTTTACTATAAACTTATATATTGTTGGCTTCATCTTTCAAAAGGCTATTATAGGTTGTTGAAAACGGCAAATACGAAACGTATGTCATGGTTAAGACTATGTGGTTTGTTGTGCATTTGACGACTTGTTTGTCTTCATCTTTTTTGTTGGTGTTTATGGGTGCTTTCCTTTTTATGAAATATTCTTATGAAGTTTCTTTAACAACCAATCTGATTGCTTTATTGCAATTAAAAGCAGTGGATTCTTTGGGATGATTCTTTGAACAACCACTTCTTACAATGGCTTTGTTGCCGATGACGGCGTTTTTCTACCCACAGATTCCAACGAAGGGATTATGAAGGTGGTAGGGTTTTTGGTTATAGTCTCCCTCTCATCTATTTTAGGGTTAGGTTGTTTTTAGGGTTTTTTTTTTTTTGAATTGTTATGTATTTAGAGCCCTTTTGGTTTAACCCCATTGTATGCTTGCAATGGTAATCATGATTGCATTACCAAGATAAGAGTGTATGGTTACTCTTTAGCATGATAATAAGGTTTACCATGACAATGATGATTATCAAAAAAATTGGTAATCCTCATTCATACATCCCCCCTATGAATTCTCATTATCATCCCATTGTATGGTTTGAAAAATCCAATTTACTCTTAAGTTTCACGTGTCTTTATTTCACTTATCTCATTTCACTTGTCATATCACGCCGCAACTGCCACCGTCGTCACCTCCACCCGCCGCCGCCGCCGCCACCACTACCTCCTCCTCCACCCCTTGCCGCCGCCACTACTTACTACTGCAACCACCACCCCCATCATTGTCACCGCCATCATTACCTCCTCCTCTACCCCCGTTGCTGCCCAACGTCACCACTACTACCTCCTCCACCGCCACCCGCCCGCCCGCCCCCGCCACCGCCACTTCCTCCTCCACAATCACCATCGTCACACACACGCCGCCGCCGCCGCCTTCTCCCCCGCTGCCGTCGTCGCCCATTACCACCACTACTACCTCCTCCTCCTCCGCAACTACCGTCATGTATCCGCCGCCGCCACCCCATCGTTGCCGCTACCACTACCTCGTTCTCCTCCATCTCTGCTGCCGCTGACTCTTAACTATTTTTTCTACAAAAATTATATTAAGGGTAAACAAGATTTTGTACAATATATTAATTTTAAATAATTGTTAAAATATTAGCACATTGCACCTTTCTTAAAAATCAAATTAAACACTACCCCTGTAATTAATATTGTATTGCATCACACTGCACTATATTGTAGGGTGTAATGGGATTGAACCAAACAGGCCTTAGACTTTCTTTTTACAAATATTTTATTTTGAGCTTGTATCTTTCGTTAGTTAGGTTTAATTGAAGTACTATTTTCTTTTTAAAAAAAAGGACGGCCAAAATTTGGTGACAATAAAAACAAAATTCTTCCATCAAACAAAATAACAAAATATTTAAATACTGCCTAAAGTTTTGGAGTTGCCTCAGATAAATTGGCTACAGTGAGGTGAACGGGAATTTTTCCTAAAATAAACTTTTGGTAGTGCTTATAACAAAGGACTTTCATTGGCAAAAAAAAACAAAGTACTTTCATTGATTTATAAAAAGAGTTTTAATTTTTTTTTTCCAAATAAAGGATATCCACACATTAAAACAATTTTAATTTGAGATTATCCTATTTATAAAGTAGAGCGATTTTATTATTAAACTTTTATATATGAATAGTAGTAATAAATATTTTGGAATGTGATCCTTGAGCAATAAAAATGGTTATTTTATTTAATTTCCCATTTTCCCACGTCATCTTTCCCCTCTTCTTCCTGCCGACTGGAATCGCGGAGCCCTGAACTTGGAAGCCACATCCACAAGTCAACTTCGATACTTTTGAGCACTTCTCGAATCCCCATCTCAGATCGACAATACAATCTCGCCTTCAACATCTTCCAGATGGATCTAGCCCCAGAAGAGCTTCAATTCTTGGGCATCACTGATATCCTCAGGGAATCAATCTCAATCCCCAAACGATCCCCAAAAACCTTCTATTTGATCACTGTTGCCCTAATTTTCCCTCTTTCCTTCGCAATCTTAGCTCACTCCCTCTTCACTCACCCTATCCTCGCTCAGCTTCAATCCCCTTATGACGATCCGTCTCAGACCCCTCACGAATGGACCCTCCTCCTCGTTATTCAGTTCAGCTACCTCATTTTCCTCTTTGCTTTCTCTCTCCTCTCCACCGCCGCCGTGGTTTTCACCGTCGCATCTATCTATACCTCCAAGCCGGTGTCCTTCTCCTTGACTTTATCTGCAATCCCGAAGGTTTTTAAGCGATTGTTCATTACTTTTCTCTGGGTATCGCTCTTGATGTTCGCTTATAACTTGGTATTTGTTGTTGGCCTGGTTATGATGATCATAGCAATTGATACCCATAGCACCGTTTTGTTCTTCTTCGCCTTGATTGTGCTCCTGGTTCTGTTCTTGGTTGTTCATGTGTATATCACTGCTTTGTGGCACTTGGCCAGCGTGGTGTCGGTTCTGGAACCAGTTTATGGCTTTGCGGCGATGAAGAAGAGTTATGAATTGCTGAAGGGGAGGACCAAGTATGCTGCTTTTCTTGTGTTCGTTTATTTGACCTGTTGTGGAGTGATCGCTGGCACATTCAGCGCCATTGTTGTGCACGGTGGAGGTCATTATGGGGTGTTCACACGGATCGTGGTCGGTGGATTCTTAGTGGGCGTATTGGTGATTGTCAATCTGGTTGGGTTATTAGTTCAGAGCGTGTTCTACTATGTATGCAAAAGTTACCATCATCAAGGGATTGATAAAATTGCTCTGCATGATCATCTTGGTGGCTACCTTGGAGAGTATGTGCCTCTGAAAAGCAGCGTTCAAATGGAAAATTTGGATGTATGATGCAGGGAGAGTTTACAGAGAGAAAACTGAATTTACATGGAATGTAAGTTCATTTATGTATCCTGTAATGAATTAGTGTAGAATGTGGGGGGAGACTTTATAAATTGTCGTATTAATTTTGAAACTGTGCAGTGTTTTCATTTGTTTCGTTGATAGCTTATCTTGCATACTCTCAGAGAATAATGTGATATTTAATTTTAATGGTACTTCACCAATTCATGGGTTCTGGTTTTTGCTTGCGATCTCTGATCCTAAGTTTTAATCCCTGAAATATCCTTTTTTACTATATCAGGTAACATCGTAGGAAAACTAGCTTTGTTTCTGAGACGGTCCTTTTTGTTCTGGTAATTGGACTTCCTTCTTTGTTTTTTGTTCTGTTTGGTGTTGCTCTGTGTTTCTTTTTAAAAAAAAGGAAATAGGATCTTACATTTCTCGTGGTGCAATATATATGCAGTAGGTTATTTGATAGCTGAAAATGCACCATATAACAGTTTATGAAGGTGACCTTCCTAGTTTGTGAATAAACATTGGTGCATTTGTTAGATGGAACATTGTAAAGTATTCTGACTGAAAAAGAATATGAGAATTGAGGAAAGACCTAAAAAAAATCAATTCAGTGAGACTGGCTAGTAGAATGGTATTAAATTCATGGGAGAGTCAAGTGAGAGAATTTCTAAGCGATCTATTCCTTGGTTTTGACAGTCCTTGACTCCTTGTTGGAATCTAGTGGTTCTTCTAGAAGGTGTCGTCTGCCTTTATTGCAATTAAGGCATTTGTAAAACCAAGGACTAGAGCATAAGTAGAGGGTAAGTTTAAGGATTAATCTTAGAAGTAATGGAGAGAGTCTGGCCTCTCAAAATTTGGTTTATCTTCGTCCTTTCTTGTCTTATCTGTTATGCTCTGTAATTAGTGTTAAGATGAAGGGCCTTGCAACTCTTTTCACATAAATGATCATTTAGCTTCATCAGGAGGAAAAGTTTCCAAGGACCAAACGGAGTTTTTTGTGGGCCTCTCTTAGCACATGGCAAAAGCCTGTCCCTGATTTAAACAAAAGAAAATGTCAGAAATTGAACTTTTCTTTACGTTATATCATGCTGCTGAACTTGATTAGACCCTAGCGTGTTTGGTTCAACGAGATGAAGTTTATTAAAGTTAGGTTAGGAGAGGTTATAAATTTTGTTTGGTTCAAAAAGAGAGGAGGGGGGTTTGATATCTTTTTTGGTTTAGAAGGGTAGATGAGGGAAATTAATTATAAGTAGACAAATATGTCCATCTATATATTTTTCTTTTTCTTTTACAATGTATTTATTAATAATTAATATTTGTTAAATTATTAATAAAATTCTAACCCAGCCATAATGAAAAATGGAAGTGGAACAAATTTAATAAACCTACTTAAATTGAGAATTATAGTTATGATCAAATTTATTGGTTCCATTATTTATAGAATAAAACTTATTGCTCTATCTCATTTCATATGTTGTTTGCCCCCCGATCTTCTAAGCAATAATTTCGAATGAATGATAGATTGATCCTACACATAAACCCACAATTTCATCTGAAAATGATAAAAAGCAGGCTCAGTTGCAAACAAGTTGAGATTTCCCAGCCCTCCAATTCCTACCACAAAAAATACCAAGACATATTGTCCTGAACTCTAATGTCCATCATATGATTCTTTTCCTCATCCCTTCCAATAAATTTCAAATCGTTCACATAACATCAGAAATGTGATCTTGCCCTTTTCATGGTTCATTTAACTTGACAACTCATTTTCATAAAGTATAAAATTTGGTTCTACACATAGAGAAGTCAAGGTCTTGGTTAACCTATATAGACAAGTTGAACATACACAAAGCAACACTTGTACATTGATAATTACGTATTTTACACATCAACTTACATTATTACATAAAATCAAAAATTTCCATACGGTTAGCAAGCTAAACAAATCCTATATTGCTAATTTTTTCAAAATATCCATATGGTTAATAAGTGATTATCAAAAATCATTGCCCAATAAATAAGATAGTATAGCAACAAAAGTCTCCACAAGGTTAGCAAACTAAATTACTAAGTTTTTCACAACATCCATAAGAAATTCCTTGTGGGCAAGAAGGAGACATTTAACAAATGTCCTTAGTAGATCACCATCACCCATAAGAACTCTATAAATCTTGGTAACATTGGTTGTTCAAAAGCCACAATCTTGAATCAGTTTCCATATTTCTTCATCAAACAATTGAGGAAGCTTTCTTGATGTTTTTCTAGCTATTTCATTTGCTTCTTTCAATGCTTCATTTCCAGCAATCATTGCTACATTTCCAGCCATCGACGACGCAAGACTAAATTGTTTTGAAATGCCGACTCCATCTAACAAACCAAGTCAGCATGCACCCAATTAATACTAGACCATTTGAGACATATCAAAAAGCTTATAATTAAAAATTCTAAGCCCATGAATAGCAAGAATAAAGTGTATTCACAATCAATACCAAGAATAAAGTGTATGCCCCATCTAGGTTGTTTGAGGGTTTTGAGAGAGGACCTCGCCTGTAGAGGGCCTTCTGTATCCCCTAGACGAATGTAATTTCCATTATATGGCCTTTTATATGTAAAAAAGAAAAAAAAGAATAAAGTGTATGCATCTGAACATAAAGGTAGTAACAATTCATCATTGGAAAAATACAATAGTAACAATTCGGTGGAGAATAAAGATAAAGATTTGTTTAATAGTATAAAGAATATAATGAAATAAGGAGCATTAATCACATCGTTAAAGAAGTTTTATAGCCAAATGGGCCTTTAGCGTTATAAAGAGAAAATAATGTGGTAAAATCAGGAGTTACGGTGGGGCTTCTAGGTTGAACTTAATGACTATGACCTAGAAGATGCCAAAATGGTAAAGCAGTTCAATGTTCATGTCGAGGTTCAACTAGGATGGATGGGATTCCCTCAATATATGGCTTTCTAATTTCTAAGCAATCATCAACTCAAAGTCTCAGAGTTCAAGATTGAAGCCTATTAAGGAATACACCACTGCTTCTCGATCTTGAAATATTCCCTCAATTCAAGGATCGTTTAGTCATCTGGTAAAGGAAGTCTCAGAATCTAAGCCTTGAAGTTTAAAATTAGCACATATAGCTCTTGAATCACTGATAAGCATCCAAGCATCTTAGATAATCACACCCCAAAAGCTAGCTAAGCACCATAGAGAACGACACGATCAAGCAGCCCATACTACTCGATGTGGGATTTTGACAGCCCATACTACCTTGATCCCTATTAATACACCCTCCTCAGAAAGCCAACGACCCTCCTTTGGTAGCTTTGGTCCGCCGGATCTGATACCAAATGATAGGCACCCAAGTAGTTTAGAGAATCACACCTCAAAAGCTAGCTATTGAGGTGGGAGAGCCAAGGCACTTAAGTACCCCATCAAGTAACTCATACTACTCGATGTGGGACTTTAGCAGCCCATACTATCTTGGTTCATATCTATCATGTTGTGAACCAAGGACCAACCACCTAATGTAGCCAAATTACTCACGAGAAATTATACTCAAGGAATTTTACTACTTACTAAGAAATTGATCGATGATTTTCTTTCAGTTCATGTTACAGGAGACATTTCACAAACACTAGAAATACACAGCTAAAAATTAAGGTCTCAAAGGACACAGAAGATTGAACAGTAGTCTTGACACCAGAGTAGTAAGCTACAAAAAAGAATGAAACACCACAAAAATACAAGAAATGGTGACCACATTGAAGAAGCATATTCACTAAGAGCCAAAGAGAGAAACCAGAAATTGCATCATTGTACATTGATGATAACAGAATGAGGAATTGGATCGATCCCTGCAAAGCCTGGCTTCGATTGGAGACTCATAAGGGTTATTAACTAAAATACATGGTTCAAAAATTAATCCCCCTCTCATCGAAACCTCCTTCAGAAATTGATCACAGAATGAAGACCCAATGTGAATTACTAAATACACGAATAAGATGCCACAAATAAAATTCAATTCATGGTATATCAAGAAACCTTGAAGAGCCGGGAGATAGAAAACAAGAATAGTGAGCAAAAGGATAAGGGAGTTGGATAAGAGAAAAGAAGAATTACCTAGAAAAGTGAAGGGGAAAACAATAATCTTACCTGAACGAAGATGAGCAACCGACGGTGGCTTGAGGAGTAGGCAACCACGGCGACGGCTAGAGGAGACGACACTGGACGAGCAGATTCGGGAAGGAGATGACGTGATCTACAAGACAAATGGACAGGCAGCGACCTTTGACGAACAATCGATGGTGGCTACAGAAGCAGGCAACGGCGGTGGCTGGAGGAACGGCCAGAGACGATGCGGAAATACCGAACGTGCGAAGGAGACGAGCTTCAAGCAGGAGTTTCGAGCGGGAGAAATGGAGGAAAAACGGAATGGAAGAGGGAAAAAGGGATTTTAGATAAGAGGGTAATGTTGGAATATTGAAAAATTGCCATGGGCAATTTGGTCACAGTTGGACACAAATATTCTCTCCCCTAAAAAAATCCCAAATCTGGAGGTTTTATAAAATAGGGGAGGTGACCACTAAAAAACAAAAAATCCTCCCACCCCTTACCTCCCATCCTTCCAACCCAACACCCATTTTTAATCTTCAACCCTCCCCCAACCTCACCTAACCTAAAAAAACCTTCAACCAAACACAGCCTAAAGTTTCAGTGTGGGACTATGATCGGTTGCATGAAGCCTTAACCGGGAACCCTACTGCCAATAACCAGGTAGGTGTCATAGTGGCATATAATTCCTTCTTGTGAGGAGGTCACAGGTTCAACCTTAGAGAATGCATGAGTATAATACAAAGCACACCATAAATAGACACAGAGTACCACTCCTTTCTACTAATAAAATTTATGAGAGATTTTTCCTCAATTTTTCTTATATAACAATTGTATTTGATTTTTGTGCTTTTTTTTTTCTTCTCCATGCTAGATGTGATAACTGAAGATATTAGTCAGGGCACACTCGGTGACCGCCTAACGGTTTCAACTTTCAACTCTATACCACCCTTTACCTATATGTAAGTAAAAGTTTGGTTCTGAATTCTTGTCGGTAATTAACTACATTTTCTCCAATTTTAGCCTTATTTAGTTTCTATTGAAAACAGAGAGAGAGAGAGATGTGAAAATGACTTGTATATGTAAGTTAATTGTGCCATATTCTTGCATATCAAGAAACGCTTTTAATCGATAAAATTTTTTACATTTTCCCAAATCGATAAAAGTGCAGTGTATGACTAACATGAGCATCTATTGAAACCCCATTTTTATGAGAATATTAAAAACCCAATTTTCATTATTGTAAAAGTACTTAAAAAAAAAATGAAACAAACTGGCACTACAGTGACTTTTCTTATTCCAAATCCTAATGTTTTGTTTTGCTATGAGCTAATAAGGGACCATTTGACATTTCCTTCATCTTTGAATGTGAAAAGAATTTTAAGGGGGGCAAGTCAGGTTGAAGATATGATAAAATGTTTAGAAATCCTTTTGTGGGGCGTCTGGACAATTGATGAATAAGAATAAAATTAGAGTTTATTTCTCCAAAAATGTTAATGGTTCTAAAGCACTAAATCTTAACCAAAGGATGGGGGTTAGACTTACTGTAGATTTGGGCAAGTATTTGGGGATTATCCTTGATTCATAAAAGAACATCTCTTGTAAATTTTGCACCAATATTGGAGAAAATCCGAAAGAAATTGTCAGGGTGGAAACATGGATGCTTGAACCTCGCTGGGAGGGCTACCCTTATTAAATCAGTGATCAACGCCTTGCCATTCTATTATATGCAGACTATGCTATTGCCAAAAAGCTTGGTAAAGGAATTGGAAAAGAAGAGTAAAAGTTTTTTATGGGGTGATGACGACAAGGGCAAGAAGCTTCATCTAGTATCATAGGAGTAAGTGACTAAGAAAAAGAAGGAGGGTGGCTTAGGTATAAAGGACTTGCGAAAACAAAACGAAGCTTTCTTGATGAAATTGTGTTGAAATCTTTTGAATAACAGGGAGGCGCTTTGGGTCAAGGTGCTATGCAACAAATATAGATGTAGGGATGTTTCAACCTTGAAATTAAAAAGAAGGTAGGGGTATCCCTCACATGAAGAGGAATTTGTATTATCTAGGAAAAGTTTCGAAAGGGGGTTGGAGTTAAGATTGGAAATGAAGAATCAGCGTCCTTTTGGTTCGACAACTGGTCTGAAATTAATGGGCTTCTTATTGATCTTATTCCGAGTCTTGAAGCGTTCGCGGACAGGAATGAAAAAGTTGTTGATTATGTTGATTGCTTGGGAGAATGGGACAGACACAAATAGAGCAAATGGTTCCAGCCGCAAGTTGTTGATCGAATCATGTGCGCTCACCCACCCAGGAAAGAAAGAGGGAAGGATGTTTATTTATGGAAACCTTCATCTGATAGTATAGTCGTTGTTTTTGTAAAATACTAAAATCTACTTATCAATTTCTGTTTGCAGGTACACATCGAGAAAGGGAATTTGTCTAGAAAATGCCGTGGAGGTGGGATGTACCAAAGAAGATTAAGTCTTTTATGTGAATATTTGTACATGGTAGAGTATACATAGCGTAGCTGAGAGTTCAGAGAGGTTTGGAAGAGTCTGCTACATGTCCGTTTGGATGTGTGCAGGAGGAGGATTTGATACACTTAATAAGGGATTGCAGCAATGGGAAAGAACGATGGATCTCTGCAATGACCCAGACCTTATGGGAAAAGTTTACAACCCTCAAAGGCACAAAATGGTTGCAGTGGAACCTTAATCATGAAGCAGGAAGGAACTTCACCAAAAAGATTCAATAGGCATCACTATTTGGCTATATCTGCTAGGATATTTGGGTGAATCGATGCAAGAAACTCTTTGGCGAGCAGATCACCATAGAAAACACAAATGTGCATGATAGCCATTTTAGGGCCAGTTGGGATAAGGATTTAAGAACAAATTGCAAATTTTACACTAATCAGAACAATGCAGGTGCAGGAAGGAGTAGCCAAGATTGTCAACGGGGTTATATCACCCTAGCGGTGGATGCTTCAGTTCTGGAGTCTGGGAAAAGTGGCTGTACTGGGACTATCAGTAGAGAGGATGGTCAGTGGATATGTGGATTCGTGTGTAAACTTACAACAGTTCCCCGACAATAACAGAAATCATTGCGGTTATACAAGGTCTTCAGATATGTTGGAATAAAGATTACAAGAAGGTTGTTGATTTATCACATTATATCAAGGCTGTAAATGTTTTGACTAGGGGTTGTGATATTAATCACCCCTTTAGAGATATTATAGACGATGTCAAGTTGTGGATATCTAAGAACTGACAAGTTTTGGTCAGTCATATTCCCAGGGAGCAAAATAGCTTAGATGATCATTTAGCTAAGTCAGCCCATAATATCGAAGGAAATTTTTGTATCCTTGATCACCCACCACTTTCTTACCAGAAGGTAGTGTCTGGTGAAGGATAATAGGTTGATGTTTATTTTCTACTTGTATTTGTATTTGCTTTTTCGAGTTTCATTAATATGATTCCAATTTTCATTAAAAAAAAAAAAACTTAAGCACCACACCTAAGTAACTCCCACGCGTTTTGTTATCAAACCCTTGTATTTTTTTCCCCTCCAAGTCATTATGATTTTACCAATTTTTAATAAGTCTAGAAAATTATAAAGATTTGATGAAAAGAAAAAATACAAAAATTTAATTAAAAATTAAACGAAGCTCTAGAGACTTGAACTTGAAGATTAAGTATCCCTCATAAACATTGTACTTATTAGCTATACCTTTAGCTAGAGGAGAATATACTCAGGCCCCTCTCAATTACATCATACCCTAAAACCACGTCGTTAGGAACCAAATGTTATCTTCGGCACTTTTGAATAAGGCTAAAGTATATGTTTAGTCATTTAAATTTATCTCATGTATCAAATTAATCCATTAAAATTTATTATCTGTGCTGGGTTTGATTAACTAACATTATAATGACATAACAAATATCATATATTTTATTTTTTTAAAATAAATTTGTTAAACATTTTTTCCGAAAACAAAATTCAGACAATAAACAATAAATTAAATCCAATATCTTGATATATTTAAGGATGGCCTGACAGGTAGGGGTGTGGACAACTCAGGAGGTCACCTTAATAGATATCAAAGAATTTATATTATATACGCATATTTCAGTCACAAATAATACCAAAATGTACTTATGTTGCCCATAATATTGTACTCCCTCCGGTCATAATTATAAGATAAAGTTGAATTTTTTGGATAAATTAAGGAAGTCAATTAAATTACTTTAGAATATTTATATTTTTAGTATCTTTACATTATGTATCAATTTATTAGTCAAACTAATTAGTTTAGAGGAAAAAATATAATTATAAATACTCTAAAGTAATTTAACTGGTTTCCTTAATTTTTTTAAAAAGGTCAATTTTATCTTATAATTAAGACCAGAGGGAGTAATATTTTCCAGGATGGTGAGCGGTGTGCACTAATTGTACGTAAAAATATTATATTCAAACTTGTCTCTGTACTTTGTATTTGTCTATTTTTTAGTCAAAAAAATTAAATGATCTTGTTTCTAAAAGCATATATATAACCCTTTTAATGTAGTAATAATGGTATCTAGCTACAAACTAAATCAAAATCACACGGTGGGTGTCTTGTAGATACTCTGCGAGAAATAGGAAGCAAATGGTTTGGGTTTCCTAATGGCATGGCATGCAGTCGCAGGCTTCGTTCAACAATTCCCTGCTTAAGACCCATTTGACGTCTTCGCATGTAATAGAAATCTGTCAAAAGGCTGCAAGGCAACGTGGGTGTCAGGCACACACAGAGAGGACAACCTGTGAACTGTCGTACTGCTTTATGGTGGGTTTGGACAATCGTGTGTTTAAATCGCGTTTAGATTAGTTTTTGAGAATAATTTTTATAATTCATAAGGTAAGTGTATGAGAGAAATTTTATCTCGGATTACGTAAACTTAGGTTTGAAACTTAGATTTGGGATCTTCCCAAACACTCACTTAGAGGACACTGGAGGAATGGTTGCTGACCGCTTGTACCTTCCTTCTTTTTTTTTTTGATTAAAAAAACTGGAATTCATTAATCTATCATAAGATTACCACAACGACAACTTAAAAGAGGCAAAACTACTAATCCTTCGTCAACCAATGCTTGCTGAAAGAACAGGTGGTGGTTGATCAAAGATGACAAAATACTTAGTACTACTATAAGCAAGCTTAGCTAAACAATCCGCTTGGGTGTTTTGATCTCTAGAGATATGGTTTACAAGGACACACCAATCTCTAGATAACCATTCTCTAGCCTCGTTAATGATCTCCTTAAAAGGGTTACTCTCATCACATTCCCTAGTAAGGAAATTAACCGCTTCAATACAATCCGTGGAAAGAATGACATTCGTTAAATTCCTATGCCAGCAAATTTGCTGACCTTGGATGATTGCGATAATCTCTGCTATGACTGGTGGCACTCGTGTAAGTCTGCCCATGTATCCGCATAGCCATCCACCATCGTCTATTCTCACCATTCCGGCACTAGCACTTTGAACCGAGTCAAGGACTGATCCATCTGTTTCGAGTGCACAGAATCCCGGTCTTCGAATTAGTTGGCCTTCATTCCCTCCACCGATTTGTGTGCAGAACTTGCAATGATTGCTCAGGTCCATATCCCAACATGCCCGAAAGAAGCTTGATTGGGCGGTCTGGCAGCTCGATCCCGTTTCTTCTCCGAACAGCTTCTTGCATCTGTCCACCCAGATATCCCAACAAACATAACCAAATAGAGTTGCTCATCTAACCTTGCTGGTGAAATTTCGTCCAGCTTCATGATTAAGGTTCCACTCGATCCCCTCCATACCCTGCAAATTTATAAAGTTATTCCATATGACAGGCTTAATTATGGATATCTACCTTTCACGGGCGTTCGTACAATCTCGCAGAAGATGCATCAAATCCTCATCCTGATCACATTGATAAGGACAAGTTGCGAGATCAGATAATCCTCTCCTGACTCTGAGTTGCGCTGTATAAACCCTTCCATGTGCCACAAGCCACATAAAGGATTTAATTTTTTCAGGAATTTCCCATTTCTATAGCTTCCTCCAAAAAGTTGAATTTGACACCGTAGAACCTACATTCAAAAAATGATAGGCAGAACTAACAGAGAAACAACTATTAGATGAAGGCTTCCAAAAATACTTATCTGCTCCTCTCTCATCACAAGGGGGATGAGCGCATGTAATTCTGTTAACAATGTGAGAGTGGATCCATCTGCCAAGCTTGATTCTATCCCATTCTCCCCAGGGAGTAACGTAATCACAGATTCTTTCATTTCTGTCCACAAAGACCTCCCAACCTGGAATTAGCTCAATTAAGGGCTGGTTCACCTCAGACCAGTTATCATACCAAAATGACGCTGAAGCCCTATTGCCAACACGAACACCCACCCCCTTCTGAAATTTATCCCACATAGAACAAATCCCTCTCTAGGTTGACGATACGTTTCTTCGAGGCACCGGTCCACTAATCTAATCCCATAGGTACTTCCCTCTCAGAACTCGAACCCACAGCTTATCAATATTGTTCATCACTTGCCAACAAAGCTTCATAATAAAAGCTTCATTTTGTTTTGCCATATCCCGAATTCCTAATCCACCCGATCTCCTATCCTTCGTAATCTGGTCCCAGGAAATGAGATGAAGCTTCCTCTGATCATCCTGTTCCTCCCATAAGAACTTTCTGCTTTCTCGCTCTATTTCTTTCAAAATTCCTTTCGGAAGAAGAATTGTCTACATTTGATAAGAAGGCAAAGTTGACAGGACAGCTTTTATGAGTGTGATTCTGCCCGCGAAGCTCAAACAACCCCTTTTCCACCCTGAAATCTTTTTAAACGTTCTCTCTAGAAGGGGCATGAAGGTTATCTTGGAAACTCCCTTATGAATGAGATGAATGCCAAGGCATTTCCCCAAATCTCCAGTTAGCCTAACACCCATCTTTCAACTCATCTCGTACGCCCTCGAGAAATGAACCTTTCTAGAAAAACATATTCTTGTCTTGTCTTTGTTCATCTTCTGACTCGACATATTACAAAACCTCTGCAGACAATTGATCATAACCTCCACTTGATTATCGGATGCCTCCCCAAATAAAATGAGGTCATCAGCAATGAATATGTGAGAGATTTTAGGCTCATTCCTGCTGAGCTTAATTGGCACCCACTCTCCTTCTGCAATAGCATCTTGGATTATATGATTTAGGCGCTCCATGCATAGTATGAAGATGTAAGGAGAAAGAGGATCCCCTTGTCTAATTCCATGAGAGGATCTAAAACTCCCAGTGGCTTCCCTATTCCATAACACTTGAAAGAAAGGACTTGTAATACATGCCATAATAACCTCACATACTTTCCCTTCTACACCCACAGCTCTCAGAGTATCAAAAATGAATGGCCATTCAAGACGATCGTATGCCTTCTCAAGGTCAACCTTAACTGCCATCCATCCCTTTCTTCCTGCTTTCTTCTTCATAGAGTGAATTACTTCCTGAGCGACAATAACATTATCACTGATTTGACAGCCTGCGATGAAACTACATTGGTGCTCTCTGACCACTTTATCCATAATATCCCACAGGCGGTGACTCAAGATTTTCGTTATGATCTTGTAGCTTACATTACATAGCGAGATAGGCCTGAAGTCCCTGATTGTCTCCGGATTTTCCAACTTTGGAATTAGGACAATATTAGTACTGTTTATGTCTCTAACACGTTGGGGTTTTTGGAAAACATCGACCACCAATTTGGCAATATACTCCTCCATAGTGGACCAGTATTCTTGATAAAATACCGCTTGAATGCCATCCAGTCCCGGAGCCTTAAAAGCTCCAAGATAAAAAATCGCCTCTTTGATTTCTTCCTTAGCGAGATCTGCATTAATCTTTTCAAGCTCTGCCGTAGTAAGAACAGGAAAGCGATTCTGTGTAGTAATGGGGCAGAAACTAGTCACTTCGCTCTAAAAAAGCTGTCTGTAATAATTGATAGCTATATTTTTTAACAAAGCTTGCTCGAAGATCCATACACCATCATCATTTTTTAGTCCATCAATTCTATTTCTTCTTCTCCTTATCATCGCAGTAGTACGGAAGAATTTACTATTTTTGTCCCCCCATTTCAACCAACTGCATCTAGATTTTTGGTACCACAGGAGCTCTTCCTGAGCAAGGACTTTGTTATATTCTTTCCATAGTTCCTTCTCGGTTTGAACTAAATGTTGGCTATCCCGTCTAGCCCTCGTTCGTTCAATGCCCTCGATTCTTTGAATAATTTTTCTCTTCTTACCATGCACATTTCCCACCTTTCAAGCATTCCATTCTCACGCTTCCTTTGAAAAATTTTCAACTTTTTCCTTCCAGGATCCCATACTCCAAGCTTCTTTGACCATATCTCCAAAACCCTCTTCAAGGAACCAGGCCACCTGGCATCTAAAAGAATTTTTCATTTGGTGAAAGTATTGAGAGGGAGAAGGTTTAACAATGATTGGCCGATGGTTAGATCCAAACCTACTCAAATGGTAAGTTTTGGTTAAAGGGTAGAGATTATTCCATTCACTATTCATGAATGCCCAATCGATTTTTTCTTTAAGTAACCCTCTTTCCCAAGTGAAACGATCACCAACAATTTTAGTTTCGAGAAGTTGAGCCCGATTAATACATTCTTGAAATTGTCTCATTGAAGTAAAGTTAGGACTTGACCCACCACTTTTGTCAGTACTGTAAAGATAAGCATTAAAATCGCCCACCACAAGCTAAGGGACATCAATTCTAGAACTAAGATCATTAATTTCATCCCACAAAGCTTGACGAATAATACAAGTCAGTTCAGCATAAATACAGGAGAGAGCAAAGTCCCTATTTTCATTTGCTACCACAACCCTAACATGAGTAGCCTGAGTAGAAGAAGAGATATACTCCAATTTGAGAACCTCCGAATTCCACAAGACCCATATTCCCCCTGCATAGCCAGTCGCCTCTAAACGTAGCCAGGTATTAAAACCCAATCTTCTAATAATTCTATCTGCCCTGTTTCCACTAACCCTGGTCTCAGTAATAATCATAATCTTAACATCATGACCCTGAATCATGTCATGGACTCTTCCGGGGAATAATTTTGAACCGGCTCTCCTACAGTTCCAAGCAAGAATATTTAAACTAATCATAGATAAGATTAATAGGAAAAGAGAATGAACCTGGAAGCCCATGAATTAGCTGGCTGCATTTGGTAATTCAGAGCCTTCTTCAGTTTCCATGATTAGCTCACCCTCAATAGTTCTTTGGTTTGATCCCTCCTCTGCCTTATTTGATATCGCAAGATCATCTTCTATGCAATTTCCTGCTATGCAACCCCTATTTTGAGGGTATGCGATTATTATCTGCTCCATTAGTTCAGGGCCTTGTTGATGAATTTGAGCATCACCTTGCTTAATTTCCCCTCTGATTTGGGACAAATCCTTAGTTGGCTACGGCATTTGGTATGTTTCAGGACCTTTATTGATCTCTAGGCCACTATTTTGCAATTGTTGCATTTCCTCCATAACCTTTTCAAGCCTTATCGACCCATTATATGAATCTGACCCAAAAACCAGCTTATGGGCCCTTCCACCGTCGGCCTGCTTTCGTTTTAATTGTGGAGAATTAGTTTTTGGCCCATTCCTCTTATTTTTGGTAATGTTCAATATTGGGCTGAGCTTTGTGTTTTTCACTGGCCCATATCTCTTTTCTTCTTTTGACTTTCGTTTTAGGCCCTCATTAACTTCCTTCTTCATTCCTTCTGTCGGCTTAAGCTCTTTGCCTCTCTCCTCTGTCACCATCTCTGAACAGCTCGGTTCTCCCATCTCAAACTTCAAGCTGAGATGATCTCTTAGTTTATTTTTCTTCTTCTAGCCTTCAATCAAGGTTTGATTGACAGGTTCCTTTTCTCTCCACTGCAAAGCCAACTCCTTCTTCTTGCTGATCTTCAGGATTTCTGGTGCTTTATTCCCCGATTCCAACCGTTGCAAAACATTAAAACGCGAGCCCATACCTTTTTCAACTTCTTTGCCATTTGATCGGACCGTTGGTGACGTCTTACTCAGATTTTTCCTGCCTATTTCGGCGTTCTAATATCGTGATCTGACTCTTGATTTAACCTGCATCCAAGCTCCGTACTCCTCTCCCACTGAAATGCCAGGTACCGATACTAGTGGCCTTTTCTCATCTTTGTGGTTCGTTTCTACGGTCATCGGAGCAACTTCCGGTGAGCCCTGTTCTACAGCAACAATTTCCTTCTGTAATTTATGAGCACAAGATTCCATCATATGCCCATATATTCCGCATTTAAAACATATTTCATTCAATCCCTCATATTCGATCGTATACACATGGTTTCGAAGAATAAATCTAGATTGAAGCTTCTTATTTAAATCAATCTCCACACTGACTCTTGCATATTTACCCCTTTCTACAGTCTGTTGTTGATTTTCATGATTGGCTAGTGTGTTCATATCTACCTTCAGCGTTTTGCCTATTAGATTGCCAATCTGAAACATGCAATCCACAAAGTAAATATTCGTCGGCAGCGTAGGTACCCTTATCCAGACTGCCACTTTTCTCACCTTATTACAGTAAGGGTTAAAGTTCGGACTCCATTTTTAAACCGCAAGATAGTGACCTTGTATGATCTATTGGCCATCAAATAGAAGCTTGGAATTTGAGACTTATTAGATGTTCTGAAAACAAAATAATTGTTGGGTAGATCAATGATTTCGAAGTTATCTTATCTAAGAAACCCCTTGACTCTGTCTCTCATCATATGTAAATTTGCTCTCTTCCCCAATACTGTCAGTATAAGTGCATATTTCCATGGTCTGCATAACTCTTTCAATTTTTCATTTGAAATATGAAGAGAGGGAATGGGGTCCAATGTTCCTTTTTCCTTCTCCGTCAGTGCCAGTGCCAGTTCCTCTTCTTCCTTAAGCCATTCAGCCATATGTTCTTCAAAACTCTTTTCATAATCTTTTTCCTCCTAGCCTAATAGTTTAGCTTTATAGGAAATTGGATGCTTGATCATATTCTTTTTGCTCTGAAACTTCTGTTTGAGATTTGCTTGTGAGTCCTGTTCCAAAGCATCCGCCATCAAAACATCTAATTCCCTTAGTCCCTGAACTTCCGCATTACTTTCCTCCTGCCTAGAGCCTGCTATATACATTTTCCTAATGTCCTTGCCTAATAAATCATCCTCTTCTTTAGATTTCCCGTCCCCACTGTCGGAGTTTATTCCAATCTCCGTTGAGTGAGAATGCTGCACACTATCTGTCTCACTGTTTCTCTCACTAGGTTTCTCTCTCATTGAGGACATGACTTTTAATAACAGTTAGAGCCCTTTTGTGCTTGTACCTTCCTTCTTTAATTGAACATGATCCTGTTAATTATGTATATAACATTTCTTAAAAAAAATTTAACCATTAAAACTTAGTGCAATTGCTTTGACCTCTTTGCCCTTCCCACTTGGACCTTGACAATTCACCTTTTCCATGCGCGCTTGTTACCGCGCATTTGGATTTTTTCTCCAAGTAGACTTGACGGAGAAGAAGGGAATGGCGCCGTAATTGACAACTGTGACAAAATTCTGGTGGATTAGTGTGTTCGAGGCAGGGTTCGGATTTCATCGACATAAATCTCATCTCTCTTTTCATCAAGCCTTTCGATTAATTACGCTTTGAATTAGAGCATTATTGAATTGATAGTTTTCTTCATCACTCTCCATTCACTTGCTTTGGTTTACTCGGCTGATGAAGATGAAACCACGGCTTCTATAGTAATCGGCGGCCGCCGATTCTGGTGGTGTTGCAATCAGTCTGTGAGATTTTTTCTTTTTTTGATAATCGATGCGATATATGCGCTCTTTGAGTAACGTGGCATTATGACAGCGGCAAGATTAATCTAACGGTAGTTTTTAAAGCTGCATTTCTCTTTTTCTTTTTGCAGGAGCAGAGAATCTGAATTTTTCAGGGCATATTAATATTATCACTCGCTCCCTACTCGCCACTCGCCAGCTCCAACGGACGTTTCAAGGAGGAATCCAGTATTGAAGCAAAAGGCTTTTTTCCCTTTCTTTCTCATATTCTACTTGTCACCGCGCTGTGAGAGAAGCAGATTTAGCCTTCGACTTGGAGCTCACCGGGCAGTACCAAACTATTCAGAGCTGAGCAGGTTCGGTTTTTGGTCTTTTAAACTATGTTTTGAATCATCGATTGTTCTTCGAATGAGGTGTTTTGGTCTGATGCTCCTCTCATATTTTCCATGGTTGCATTTCATTGCGAAAAGCAAGAATAAATAAAATAAAATAAATGTGAAACTGCATAGCTTTGTAAGGATGCATGAGTTCAGATGAAGCTGGTGAGAGAGAGAGATAATGCAAAAGCGCTAGAATAATCTGGTTATCAGTGCCGCCATTGGTCTTGGTCTATTTCTTCTACCATGTTGCTCTAACTCCTTTTCTACTGTTTTTTTTTTTTTTTTGGGCCAAAAGAGTCAATTTTATCAACACTGTATTTTGATTTTTGAAAACCAATCTTTCTCTTTTGAAATTATTTTTTGTCATATTAGAGGCTAGTTTTAGTTTTTCTTTATTATAGATAATGCTCGGTGACTAGTAAGGTTGAGAGAGAGAGAAAATTGGAGTGGCTGTGATTTCTTAAATTACGTTGTTTTGGCTGGTACCTGTTGCACATTCTTTTGTTGACATTCCTCGTCTGCTAGTTTTATATATGAAGAATTGCTTGCTGCTTTAGGTTTCAATTACAATGATTGTTTTGGGACTTAATGGGTGTGTAAAACAAGATTCCTTATACAGACTATTAACAGTTCTTTGCTTTTTAGGGCTGATCTTATTTGCAATGGCTGCTTCCTCCTCTCTTTTCTCCAGCATGATGCATAAAGAGGCACCTGCTCTGAATGTATTAAAACACTCTAAAGATTCATTATGCTGTCATTGGAATACCTCATACAAGTCACTTAATCATTTGAAGCCAATGTCACAAAGAAACCGCATCCATTGTCAGGCTCTGAAAATTAAACACCCATCATCCTTGTCAGTGGGGCAGAAATTTCAGCTTGATGATGTTATTGAAGCACAACAGTTTGACAGAGACACTCTAAATGCCATATTTCAAGTTGCACGAGAGATGGAAAACATTGAGAAGAATTCACCTGGTAGCCAACTTTTAAAGGGTTATCTTATGGCTACCCTATTTTATGAGCCCTCTACTAGAACCAGACTTTCATTTGAGTCTGCCATGAAAAGATTAGGTGGTGAGGTTTTAACAACTGAAAATGCAAGAGAGTTTTCATCGGCAGCCAAAGGAGAGACACTAGAAGGTGAAATTTGTACTTTACACTTCAAGTTCCTCATGGATGTTTTTTTCTTATGGTTCTCATATTTGCTTGCAGATACAATAAGAACAGTTGAGGGTTACTCTGATATAATTGTTATGAGGCACTTTGAAAGCGGGGCTGCCAGAAGAGCTGCTGCTACAGCTGGCATTCCAATAATCAATGCAGGGGATGGTCCTGGGCAGCATCCCACCCAGGTATGCCTGAAATTGACAGGGTATAGGACACTGCAGCAAATTTGTGCTTCAAAAAGAATGACAGAGACTAGACAAACAATAGGTTGTTCTGCTAGGAAAACCAGTTTAGGCTACTTATCTCTTCTTCATTTTTTCTTGTCATAGCTTCTTCTATTTCTCCAAAGGGTCTTACCTTTTAAAGTAAAGATTGACCCAGGACCGGAGATAGAACAGTTCTTTTGGAATGAATAACCTTGAAGGTCAAAGTCTGTCTTTACTTCTTCTTATAGGAGTATGAGCTATGTCCATTTGATCTCTGAGGACCTAGAGTTAATACCAGAGAGGAATATCGCTATGTATCCATCTTTAGAGAGAAATTAATTTAGGATGAGGGAGTTTTGTAGCCCTTGCTGTGGAATGACCAAAGTTTACATGCCAAATGTTGCACTCAGAGACATTGTTTTAGGCAGCTTTCCACCTCGCTTAAAACTTTCCCCTTTACTCTTTCTTCTTCAGGTCTTTTGTGTGTGTGTGTGTGTGTAGTGATATAGAAGACTGAGATTGTAACTAATTGTAACTTTTGGGTATGTCTTCAGTGAGTCTTGCGTTTTTAGAGCCATTATGAATTGTATATTATGGACTTCCTTTTTACAGTGTTTCAATTACCTTTTCTATTCTTCTAAAGATGATTATAGGTGTTGTGAACCAAGGAAAAACACCTGGAAGTATTTTTCCTTTTTCACTTGTTTTTATATTATTTTCCTCTTAGATAATTGAGGTATATTTAATGTAAGGTCTGGTGTTATGTAGTGATTGAAGGTATAAATGAAGTGCTATGTTGTATGGTCATTGACATGAATCAAAATGTCTCGTTGAGTTTGAAACACGTGTCAGACACAACGCAACTTTATTTTGACCTATTGCTTCATAGTTTGTATGTGAAGCTGAGATCAATATGTTACTGCTTTTTCAAACTACACAGGCACTTTTGGATGTTTACACCATTGAGAGAGAGATAGGAAAGCTTGACGGAATAAAAGTTGGGCTTGTGGGAGATCTTGCTAACGGAAGGACGGTTCGCTCACTTGCATACTTGCTTGCCAAGTACAATGATGTGAAAATCTATTTTGTCTCTCCTGATGTAGTTAAAATGAAGGTACTTGTTTATCATACTTTAATTTTTGATTCAGCACAAACAAGGTTTAGGGAAGTTGCTAACATAATGGTTTCTCGATAATTATATTTTGGGCAAATTAACATATTTGGATCCCAAAATGATATCCTCTATTTTAAAAACCTTCAAAGAGTATTTCACCTTCACATAAAAAGCTTTTCAACAGAGATAGATGCATAGTCTTGTGAGAAAGTTGATCTGGTTGTTAAATATCCAACTCTGTCACTGAAATGTGTCATGGCAAAGCACAATGTCACCTAAGTTAGCTATAACTTGCTGTTTTGGTACTCTGTTATGACATCTAGCCATTTAACAGTAACATCAGCCACATTTTAGACCATGTCATGCATTTCTTTAGATGGTCATAATATTGAAGATGTTATACTCAAGGGAACTGAAACAAGAGCTTCAAATTTTGGAGGATCAAATTGAAACAGAGTGTATTTTTAGAGGCCGAACGTTAATCCACTCTTGTATGTTCTCTTGTAGGACGATATAAAAAGCTATTTGACATCAAAGGGAGTGGAGTGGGAAGAAAGTGCTGATTTGATGGAAGTGGCTTCTGAGTGTGATGTGGTCTATCAAACCCGCATTCAAAAAGAGAGATTTGGTGAGAGGATTGACCTATATGAAGAAGCCAGAGGCAAGTATATTATAAATAAGGATGTTCTCAGAGCGATGATGAAGCACGCAGTGGTGATGCACCCTCTTCCAAGACTTGATGAAGTAAGCATGCTCAATTAAGTGTTTGATTCTGATCATACCACTTTTTAAGGACCTAAACAGTATTTCTTTTTATTGTTATTAACATATTTGCTAACAAAACACGTAAAGGAATACACTTCAGTCTTGTCCTTCACTAAATGGGTTCTGATTTTGTTCATGCAGGTCACAGTGGATGTTGATTCTGATCCCAGAGCTGCTTACTTCAGGCAGGCCAAAAATGGTCTATACATTCGGATGGCCCTTTTAAAACTCTTGCTTGTTGGGTGGTAAGGCTGCTTTCATCTTCAAAACCAATCGTGATGCGATATCATAATTGAACTTTTTTTTTTCCCGCTTTGAAGTCTCCCTGTATTTTATTTTTCTTGAATTTGCAATGTGTTGTTTTCAAACATGCTAACTAAAAGGTGTCAACGAGGGGAGAGATGAACCGATGAATAAATCTATTACTTAAACTCCAATTTCTTGGTAGCTAAGAAATTCTCCTTTCTAGAAGTACCAAGGGAGAATATTATTTAGGTGTCAACGAGGGGAGAGATGAACTGATGAATAAATCTATTACTTAAACTCCAATTTCTTGGTAGCTAAGAAATTCTCCTTTCTAGAAGTACTAAGGGAGAATATCATTTAGGTCTCAATTAGGGTAAATAATATATTGATAAGTCCCATAAGTTGTCAATGGTAGATCTTTCATTGATCAATGGTAGCTCTTCACTTGTCAATGAAAACTTTTCTGATATTATTTTCTATAGTTGAAACTTTAATGATATGTTCCCTAGTACTCCCTCCGGTCATAATTATAAGACAAAGTTGACTTTTTTGGAGAAATTAAGGAAGCTAATTATATTACTTTAGAATATTTATATTTATATTTGTTTCTTCAAACTAATTAGTTTGACTAATAAATTAATATATAATCTAAGGATATATAACATATCATATGATTCCCTAGTACTCCCTCCGGTTATAATTATAAGATAAAGTTGACTTTTTTGGAGAAATTAAGGAAGCTAATTATATTACTTTAGAATATTTATATTTATAATTTTTTCTTCAAACTAATTAGTTTGACTAATAAATTAATATATAATCTAAGGATATATAACATATCATATGATTTATGATTAAGTAACTCATTTAACTTCCTTAATTTCTCTAAAAAAAGTCAACTTTGTTTTATAATTAGGCCCAAAGGTAGTATTAAATTACTGACTCTCTTTCTATTTCAAGCACACTTTTTTTTTTTTTTTTCAAATTAGCTTGCATTGTTATTAAATTCCTATTAAGTTAATTTATACAAGTTCATTGAGTGGAGGCCTAAAATATTATCCCTTTAGTGGATCAACGGAGGATTCTTACGATAATTTGGGTATATGGAAATAAAATATTATCGATTAATTAATTTCAGGGGTTTTCGTAAGGGTATTTAATTTGTAAATACCACATGATCTTTTAATTAATGGTGACCCTTTTGAAATCATTTATACTCTCTCCTATCATTAATATATAAGATATATTTAGTTAATTTGATTAAATTAAGGAAGTCAGTTAATTTAGTTAATGGTGACTTTTTGAAATCATGTAGATGGTTTCAGGGGTTTTCATAAAGGTATTTAATTTGTAAATACCACCACATGATCTTTTTGTTAATGGTGACCCTTTTGAAATCATTTATACTCCTTCCGATTCTTAATATAAGATATATTTACTTTATTTAATTAAATTAAGAAAGTTAGTTAACTTAGTTAATATGATATGTATTTTCTAAAACACCTTAGTCATCTTCTTTAATTCCTCTTTCTCTCTCCTCGTTAATTATTTTTGAGGTAGTGTCAATAGAAGTAAATTAGAAAAAGATTAATAAATATGAAAAATATATATATTATATTTATGATTAAGATGAACTTCCTAAATATATACTATATCTTCATAAAAGGAGTATCATTTACTGTCCTATGTAGGTATTATATTTTATTATATTAAATTTGAGATTTTAATCATCATGCAATCAACTCAGAAGCCAACACGAATATATATAATTTAAAGCATAGATAGTGTAGTTATGATGATATAAAGGGTGAATTGTGAAAAAAGACCTCATTATCAACTTAATTATCAAATGGGACCTGGGAAGATGTCTGCACACGGAGGGAGTATTTTGTGCACACATAGGAAGATTTTTGCATACAAGGAAGATCATCTACACATTAGAGAAGATATTCTACACACAAAAAATAATCTGCGCGCAAAGGTCGCATTTGACAAATAAATTGCGAATGATTGATTTTTTCACAATTTTCCCTGATATAAATTGCTTACATCTTAATTTCATTTCTCATGGCTTTTCTCACATGCTACCCCACGTCGCGAGATTGAATTTTAAAATTGATCCCGGACGTATTTGATTTCAATGAGAGCTTGACCCGTAACTGATACTGTTAATTAATCTGTTATTATTTTTTTACATTTTAATAATAAGAGTTCGATTTATCAAAATCAAAAGAAGAGTTCGAATTTGAATTGGCAAGGGAACAATGGACTAGGGCTATTTAAATAATCAGAAAAAAGTTACACCATACAAATAATGTTTTTAAATTAGATAATCATTGAATCAATAAAAATGCTTGTTTAAGTTAGGGGTGAACAAAAATCCGATGGTTCGATCTGGTCTAATTCAAATAAGTAATATAATAGAATTGAATTAGACCCGACCAGACTGATTGGTCGGGTTGTTGGACTGGGTTCCAGACCACTTGAACCAGTCTAGTCTGGTCTAGGTAAATCTTTTAAAAATATTTTTGTAATTTAGATGTCACTTTTTATTTTTTTTATTTAATGTTGTTGGAGGTTTTTTAAAGATTTATAAGTAAGTTTTATTTTTTATGATAATTTTTATATGATTACAGGTATTTTTATTATTTTAGTTGTATTTATCATGTTTAAATCTTTTTTCCAACATATTATTTTCTTGTTGTTGAATGTTGTTAGATATTCTTATATATTTATGATGTTTTAAATTTTATGTGATGTGTTTTATATTATTATAGGTATTTTTATGGTCCTAATTGTATTTAATAGGTTCAAAATTTTCCTTTTAAAGAGGAAAAAAACAAAATTTTAAAAAAGATAAATTTAGGTCATGGATTACCTGGATTAATCTAGATAGTCGTCCTCTCCAGATCAAACATCAGGTTGATATCAAATTCGTTCTAGTTCAATTTATGCTCATCCCTAGTTTAAGTGCTATCTGGATATCCAAAATCACCTTTTTAATATTTTTATGTTATGCAAGACGAAAATTTCCTCACATATTTATTTTATATAGAAAAATTAATTCTGAAAAACTGAAATGGTTATTAAAATGATCATAACTAATTAATATATTTTTAACGTCATATGTGAAGGTGTGCGGTAAATATTAATTTTAATGAATTATATTTTTCCATTATTTATATCTTGATCTTTTAATTTTATAAAGTATATTTTTAGTTCTCTAATCTAAACATGATTATTTTAACAAAAAAAATGTTGACATTAAAATTTTAAATGGGGTTATTATCATCTTTGGTCCTTCAAATTTGCTCTCATTTTAGTTTTGATCCTTTAAATTTCAAACCATAGATTTTGGTCCCTCAAATTTCATTTGATTTAAAACATTAGTCCCTATAACTCAATAAAAAACTTGAATCATTTTACCTCTATTTGAATCAAAACCAATAATTTGAAACTTGAAAAACCAAAATCAAAATGAAGGTGAATTTGAGGGGCAAAAAATAGTACTAAACCTTTTAAATATTGAAAAAATATTTTAAAAATGATGATATATTAAGTTTAATTTTTTAAAAACAATAGAAATTGGCACAAAACAATCATTATTTGATATTAACATTGTTAAGGTTAAAAGACATACTAATACTTATTGATAAAAAAGGACATATTAATACTTTATAAAATGAAGACAGCATGCTAAAAAAACTCATATAACATTAATAATTAAAAAATGGACCTTTTGCCTTTCGTTTACAATAATGCTCATAATTCTCTTATAAATAATTTAATATTTTTAAAAGTGCCTTTCTTTTGCCTTAATTCCGTATTGGTTTCAATACAATGCCCCAAAAATTGGAAGCAAGCTTGAATGTACCAATAGAAGATTGTGTTTTAAACTTTTAATGTTTGCTCATAAATGCCTAACAATAATGCCCTTTTCACGTGGACATGAAAACGAAAACGAAAACGAAAACGAAAACCTCAATAACCTTTTTTCTATATGAAGTAAATGCTCGTCTGGAATAATTTATTTTTGGGTAATAAGTGTTTATAAATCGTGATTCATGATATACGAGTTAAGTATGTGAGATGATTTTTATATCGGCTTGCATAATAAGCACTTATATTCAAAAAATAAGTGTTACCAAACATGCACTAAATTTTTCTGCAGAAAAAAAAAAAAAAAGATAGCCAAGCATTATTATTGTTCAATTTTTAACTGATAGTCATCATTAAACTTTTCTTCATTTGCAAATATTTAATAATTAATTATTGTTTCATATGTCTTCTTTCATTTATTCTTGTTGGATACAAGATTGCATATAATGATGTCATTTTGAATGAAGGAATATAATGATGTGTTGTGCACAATTATAAAATTGAAGAATATGTTCTTAAATTATTGAAGAACCGTATCCAAAATAACATCTTTATCAAGTGCAGATCTTGCACGTAAATAAGAAAATTATTGAATGGTTTTTTTTTTTTTTTATCGTTCAATCACTTTCATCATAGGCTCTCAAATTATTATAATATTTTTAATATGCACAACGAATTTAAATTGAGATTCAGAAAATGAATCCTACAAACAATGTATTAAAATCCAATCCAGGCCAGCTGATCATATTAGTACTTACTTTTTATTGTCTTGATTATAAAGAACAATATGGCATCTAACTTTTTTCTTTGCAAACCTATATATCTGGTTATCTAAATTTACATCAAATTTTAATTTTATCTTTTAAGTTTTTAAACTGTATTTTTTTAATGGGAAAATTACACTCAAGTCCCAAAAAAGAAGGGAAATGAAAAAAATGATCCTTTAAAATTGCAAAATAAAAAAATGGTCCCATTGACAACTCCACAAGTGGGTCATTGACAACTCCAGGAGCGAGCCTTGACAACTTCATGGGACCATTTTTTCATTTTGTAATTTCAATAGACCATTTTTTCATTTCCTTTTTTCCTTAGAACTTGAGTGTAATTTTCCCTTTTTTAATCAATTAATAATAATATTATTAGTCTCATTTAATAGAGAATGCTAATTTAGCAAATCTAAATGGGGACTCTTCTCATACTAATCCTAGACGCCACGTATTCTTTCCTTTTGTTTAGTGTGTGTTCGCCTACCCCAAAACCATGGTTTCAGAAGTATTTTTTTGTAAATCGAGATAAAACTCCTCTCACATATTTACCTCGTAAACTGTAAAAGCTATTCTTCAAAAACTAATCCAAACACACACTTAGCCAGAGCCACATCCTCTTTTCATTTTAGGGTTAAGGGGCAAAACTACCCACGAACTTTTCTTAAAAGTGCGTCCACCATCATAAACTTTTTTTTGGAGCAAAAGTGACTATAAAGTTTATAAAATGGTGTAACAGTGACATTTTTATTAAATTAGTGAACTTTGACCGTGAAAGGGGAGAAGTTTGACTGTGAATGGTGATGTGGATGGTGACTTGGATCTGTTATATGCCATGTGTCAGTCTTTGTTGACCAACAGGCTGACATGTAAATAAGGGGGAAAATGACCCAATAAAATAAAATAAAAACGAAACTTAAATCTGCCCCAAAATGAACCCTAGTCAGCTGAGAACCAATATCATCGTGAGTGAGAGGAGCTCATGCGAAACTGAAACGGAGACATTGGCGAGAGATTTAGATGCGAAATTGAAACGGAGAGATTCAGATGGAACCCAAAATCTGAAACGGAGACATTCAAACCGGAGGCCATTTCCAGATCTTCAAACGCGAGAGGCAGACGAGCGACAGCGAGGAACTTGGTCAAATTGAACCTTAAATCTGAAACGAAGACATTCGAGCCCGAGACGACTTCCAGATCTTCAACGCGAGAGGCGAGAGGATCGGTAGCGACTGAGGAAGGCAGAAACCTTTTTGAATCTTGGGTTCGTTTCTGTGAAAGCCTTTGAGCCCGAGACGCGAGAAACGAAGACATTCGAGCCCGAGACGACTTCTAGATCTTCAATGCGAGAGGCGAGAGGATCGGTAAAGGTAGCAACTGAGGAAGGCAGAAACCTTTTTGAATCTTGGGTTCGTGTCTGTGAAAGCGAGTCCGAGAGAAAGTAGGTGCATGTGAGTCGAGATTCTTCTGACTAAGAAGCGACAAGAAGGAATCTTAGGTAAGCATCGTTTGGGGCCAATCTTGTTTTATTGTGCCCATTAAATCTTGTTTTGTTGTGCGAATAGTAAAATGGCATTGAAGCCCTCATTGAATTTTTATGTTGTGGGGAAGGAATTAAAGTATACACTGACAGGGGAGGGGGACGTTAGGGAATAAGTGGGGAAGGAATCTTTTGGTTTTGTTGTGCAAATAGTAAAATGCCATTGAAGCCCTCATTGGCATTGAAAAGCTTTTCCACTCCTTTCTTCAACTTTTTCACTAGTGACTATATATATATATATACACGTACAGAAGAGAAAATTCGCAATCCCTTCATCTCGCAAGATATTGTCTGCATAAAACAGCAAAATGAAGAAAAAAATGAATATATGTAAATCCAAATTTAGTCCAGAAAGCTTTAGTTCGCCAGTTGAATTAACTTGCAAGATCTTGTCTGCATAAATATATATATATACACGTACAGACACACACAAGCACATTTATTACTCACAGTAAAATCCACTGCTTGCTGATCAGTTGTAATTAATGGCTCATATGTGTTTTTTTTCCAATTCGTAGGTAAAATGGCATCTGATGGGGGGGAATTGGCGATGAACAAGATGTAATTGACATGGATGATGCTGAGGGAAGTGATGACATTGTTTTTTTGGGATATGAAGAAGAACTTGGTGCTGGTTTAGAAGAAATTTTACAAGAGAAAAGGAAGCACAAAGTGCATAAGGATAATAACAGTGAGGATGAGAGCTATGTCGCTACAAGTGATTGGTCTGATACAGAAGAAAGTGTTGATGATGACTTTGAAGTGGGTGGGTTGGCTGAAGAGAATGGAAGTGACCATGATGATGAAGATTTGGGCCCCCAGTATGATAGCGGGCCTCTTAAACAGATCACAGGTGTTAGTCAGTGTAGGGATGGATCTTGTTCTAATCCCTTTTTCCAATTGGGCATGACTTTTCTGGATAAAGGGGAATTAAAGAGGGCTTTGGATAGGTATGCCATTAAGCTGGGAGTCAATTTAAGAATTTTAAGAAGTGATAAGAGGTCGGTGAGAGTGGTTTGTGAAGAAGGATGCCCCTTTGTCTTGTATGCTTCTAAGGATGGCTCAAATGTAGGGTTGAAGATAAAGACATTGTACTATGAGCATAGTTGTGCAAGGGTGTATAAGAACCAAAGGGCCTCTGTTATGTGGTTGGCAGAACACTTTAAGCAGAAAGTGCAAGAGATGCCACAGTTCAAGATTAGTGAGATGCAGAAGGAGGTTGCTTCAGACTTGATGGTGCATGTGAGTTTGCACAAGTGCAAGAGGGCGAAGAGGAAGATCATGCAAGAGATGGAAGGGAGCTACATTGATGAGTTTGCAAAGTTAGAGGCGTATTGCAATGAACTAAGAATTTCAAACCCGGGATCAGATGTTAGTGTCCACATAAGTGATGAGGCCTTAGAGCAAGGGAGAAGAGTATTCAGGAGGATGTATTTGTGTTTTAACGCATCAAAGGTATATTCCAATCTTTGTAATTTAATGCATTTAATGTCTGGTTTGTTAGAGTTTGTTTTGCTACTAGTTAGTGATATGCGTAATATGATTCAGATTGGCTGGAAACAAGGATGCAAACCCTTGATTGGGGTAGACGGCACATTTTTGAAAGGGAAAGCACGGGGGATTTTGCTAACTGCAGTGGGTATAGATGGAAATGATTCACTATACCCTTTAGCTTTTGGTTTGACCCAAAAAGAGAATTTCATGCAGTGGACTTGGTTTCTTCAGTGTATTAGAAGCTCTTTAGATCTGGGAGAAGGTGAGACCATCACAATGATATCAGACATGCAGAAGGTAACCTGTATAACTTAAGTAGATTTATTTCACTCTAAGTTCATGTCATTTGTTGCTGCAACTGGCCTTATTTGGGTTTGTTTCATTGTGATTTTGTTTGAAAGGGTTTATGTCAAGCAGTAAGTGAAGTTTTCCCACATGCTGAGCACCGGTTTTGTGCAAGGCATATATATATGCTAATTGGAGCAAAACATTCCGGGGAAATGAGATGAAGAAAAAATTCTTCTCTTGTGCTTGGAGTTCTTTCAAGGAACAGTTTAAAGATAATATCACTGCTCTTGGTGCCTTGAGTTCAGAAGCAGCTAGAATAGCCATGACTTACAATCCTAAAGCATGGGTAAGGGCTTATTTTTCATCTAGATCTAAGTCTTGGATGGTTGACAACAATATTAGTGAGTCTTTGAATGCATGGATTGATGAATATAGGTATCTCCCTGTTATTAGGATGTTTGATGGTATAAGGGTTAAAATGATGGGGAAATGGGCTGAGAGTAAGAACAATGCAAGAAATTGGAAAAGTGAGTATAGCCCAAAGTGTATAGAGATGTTTGAGGTTAATAGATACCTTGCTACAAGTTGTAGAGTTTTTTTTAATGGGGATCAAGGATATGAGGTGATTGAGGGACCGGATAGACACTCGGTATGGCTTAATAGGAACATGTGCACTTGTAGAGCATGGGATTTAACGGGAATCCCATGCCAACATGCAATAGTAGCTATGTATCATGCTAAAATTGATCCTAAAACACAAATTTCACACTACTTTCACAAGGAAACATACCTTGCTAGTTATAGAGCAAAGCTGCAACCTGTGAGGGGCAAACGATTCTGGGATACCGAAAACTTCCCCCTATGCAGCCTCCACCAATTGAATCCTTACCTGGCAGACCACCTAAGAAAAGGGTCAGAACTGAAGAGGCACAGCGAATGTAATACCCTGAAATTTGGGATTGGAGGCTTAGGAATAAGCCTAAATTAAGAGGACTGCTAAGCCCCCATTTAGCAGGAGCCCAAATTTATCCCCTAATGATTTCTATATCTTTGGGGTATTAAGAAACTAAAATGGTGAATTTTGGAGAAAGTAATTATGTTTTTGGTGAAATCGCCTATGAGGTAGTAAGTTTGTCATGTTCATTTAAATGATCAAATGATGAGTAAAAATTATGAAATTTTACAGGATGAAAGTAGACATCCTAAGCTTTAATTTGATAGGTCATATGACGCAATTAGAGCTATACACAAAAAGACATGAATTTTTGAAGTTAGCCCAGAAAAACTGGAAAGTTTCTGAAACAACATGCAAAGAATGAAATTCTGGGAATTTTGTGATTCCATAAAGTAAAATTATATATTTTTCCTTGAAAATAGACTCAATAAGAGTTCTATAGGCTTTGGAATCACTTCATTTCGATTTTTCTAGAATTAGTTATGATTTTTCAAAGTTTGGGCAGAAATCTGCCAAAATTTTGTAAATTCCGAAATTTTTGGAAAATTGGTAAATGAATATAATAGAACATATAATATGATATAAGCTCTTTATTTCTTCTTCAGCCCTGCATCTGACGCCATTTTCAGTTTTAGAGAGAGGAAGAGAAAAATTGTAGAGAGAGAAAAGGAGGAGGAAAAACTTACAAAGGTAAGTGATTTCTTCGGTAAATCGGTTCCTAATGCGTATAACTCCGTTCCTAAGCTTCCTTTGCATATGATTTAAGGTTTGGAAGCTCATCTTTTGGTGTATCAAGGGTCTAGGGTTCAGCCACTTTGAGAAAAGCCAGTGGGAGCTTGAGGTAACTTCCAAACTCTTGTATATTGACTATTCTGGCTGTTGTAGACAATTTAATCGGTGAAATTTCGCCGGATTGTCATTGGTTGTAAAAGTGGAAAATGGGTTTCCCTAGGGGTTATGCTGCCCAAATTGATACTAAATGGTAGTTGTAACCTAATGGAATAGTCAATAAAGTGGTTAGGAGTAGAAAGGAACGTGTTTACCGAGCCGAAACCGAAAAACCCCGATTTTCCCTGGAAAATCCATATATTTCGGTCAGGGGTCTAAATGGGTCTTAGAGTTGGATTTTCAATGATTTGATGGTTCCATTGGACTCAGGAGGGAAAATTAGGTGGGGTTACAGTTTGGCACTTTTTCCGAAAAGGCCGAGAAAGCATAATTACGAAAATGCCCCTAAAACACTGAAATAAGGGCTGCCAAGGGCAATTTCGTCTTTTGGCAGTGAATTTGGTAATTCTGAGTCCGGAAATGGGTTCCTTGGGCAAAAATATGTCAGGATAGCCCAGGTTAGAATTTCGAGAAAAGTACAGCCGGACCGGATACAATGGGGCCGGATCCCCGGGGGTATTTTAGTAATTTTTCAAGATAGACTCATATAAACCCCAGAAACACTATGGAAGTGTCTAAATAGTACATTTGACATTGTAGGATCGAATATGGAGCCCTGAGCTGTTTGCACGTAGATCGAGGCACGCGTTTCGAGGCGGAAACAGGTTAAGGTAGGGGACTTACCTTACTTGCATGTATTTGATATCTTTACTTGTGTAATGATGTATGTGATTGCTTTACTTGATTGTGTAGATCATATTTGAATAAATGAAGCTCTGTTTCTGTTTTCACTGTGGCCATAGTCTTGTTGTATGAAACATTGAGCATGCAGAAATGTCATTATGGAGCATACATCTAGATAAAGCTAACATGTCATACACATAGCATCAATCATGCATGCATTATGGTATCTGTTTCCTACTGAGATTCTCTCGAATCTCACCCTCCCCTACCAACAATTTAGACAGGAGAAGACAAAAGATATGTTGAGAGCAAAGAAGAGAACTACACGAGGGGATTGCAGTGGCGGAACAAAGTCAGGAATATGTCTCTGTTTTATTGGAATGGGTTTAGATACCCTAGTAGCCTTGTGCGGCTACATTATTTGAATTTATCAGGTACGAACCCTTGTGGGAAATTTATGTAATCATGCACATATTATCAGTATAGTTATGCTATTCCTGTATTGCCTACCGAACCGCATATCGTTTTCCGCGAATACTCTGGTAAATGTGAAATTAAGATAAGGGCATGACAGCGAAGGAGGAACAAATATGTCTCTGTTCAAAATGAAGAACGAACACTAGTTGTGAGACCAGCAAGTCATCCCTCTCAAGCTGAAAAATCAAGCAAGAAAAGAAAGAGCAATAAATGCAGTGTTTGCTATAAGGAAGGTCACAACAAGTCTACGTGTAAAGAAGTAAGTATATTTGTATTCAATTGTTCATTTTTTGTGGCAAATCAACTTGTTTTGTAATAATTGTACCTAAACACAATTTGTGTGTCTGTTTAGGCTGCATCATCAAGCACTCCTCGACAAAGACACTCACAGCCATCTCAACAGCCGCCACCACCCTCACAGCCATCTCAGCAATCACAAAGACACTCACAGCCATCTCAGCAGCCACGAAGACACTCAAAGCCCTCTCAGCAGATTAACTCAGCAAGGAAAAAATGTGTTTACAAACCAAGAACACAATGTGGGATGGGTATAAGTTATGATGAAGCGACGGGCACAACTGTTTATAATGTAACAAATCCATTTTCCCTTCCTTTATAATGTGCTTATGCCATTTGCACGTGGTCTAACTTGTTCCCTCATTGTTTATGCAGCCTGGTCTCAGTTCAGAAGTTGTCATTGAAGAGGGTACTGCACAAGAGTATATGCATCAATATTCTGACCCTCAAATCAAATTTCCCATTCCTAAGGAAAGTGAATTGAGAAAGTCTATGGGTGCAAGCTTAAGTGCTGCTGAAGGTTCAAGGAAGATTCAATTTACCGGTGAAGGTAACAATGTGCCTCCACCTACTGACCTTCCATTTACACCACCAGGCCTTCAATGGAGGGGACAACCTTGTGTCACAACCTCCCAACTATTGGCAAAGAGGCATCGCATGATTACAAGGATCAGCAACAACACAAAAAATATTTAGTGATCAAATATATAGGGAGTTTTTTGAATGTATTAAATGGCAACTTATTGAGACCATTTCTCTGATCCTTATCAAATTCCCTTATTATTGGGAACGTTTTGTAAATATTTGATGGCATTGGGACCATTTTCTGATGGATGCCGTGGGATATCTTAGGTTCCTTTAGTATGATATAAGTTCTTTTTGTATGAATTGAATGGCATTGAGACACATGCAGGTCTCTTAGATTCTTTTTGAAAGATATGCAACAGGTTGTTTTTGTAAGTAGTGACAACACTTTATGCAATGATTAATGCTATGGATCAAATTCTGAGTTGAACTCTTTTCGTTTGATGCTGTTAATATTGACAGATTTATCAAGTTGGGAAATTTAGAGCATCTATTGTAATTGAAACAAGGTTTCAATCTGCTGACGTTCTTGCTCAATCTCTATGAGGGAACAAGGTTTTTAGATTTGCAATTTAGAGCATCTATTGTAATTGTAAGATATGCAACAGGTTGTTTTTGTAAGTAGTAACAGGCCCCATTTTTGAAAAACCAGCGCATAAATATATATATTGATATGATATATTCACACAGAAACAGAAACATTATCTCCTCTGTTTTCAGTATCTCTAAACAGAGCATAGGATAAAATCGGGCATCTAACATTTGCCTAGAGAAAGTCTTAGAAAATCACAGTGCACACCCATAATTATGTTACAAATAAAATTCCCATGGCAAATCTAAACTTAATCTCCCCCTTGTTTCACTTTCATTAACCTCAAGCTCTTCACATAACCTGTCACCACCGTTCCCACTTTGAAGCATGGCTTTCACAAAATCTTCCTCTCGACTGTGTTGTTGCATCAAAACAACGCTCCAGCTTCCTCTTGTAGTTTCCCGACATTGAGTTTGCGGATGAGGCCATCGTCTTCCCTCTCGACTGCAATCTTTCACCCACCATCATTCAATCTTTCACCCACGTTCCAGCTCCCTCTCGATTGTGAAGATGCGATGAAAATGGTTGGTGTCGCCTTTAATGGAGACTCACAAATTTAACCTTCTCCACCTGCCACGTCTCAATTTCTCTTTGCCCATTCAATTCCACCTGTGCAGCAACGTGTTACAGAAATAGTAAATTTCACAGACGTTTGGTACAATAAACAAAGTTGTCACTGTTGCACCATTTTATAAACTTTATAGTCACTTTTGCTCCAAAAAAAAGTTTATGGTGATGGATGCACTTTTAAGAAAAGTTCGTGGGTAGTTTTGCCCCTTAACCCTTCATTTTATAATAAATCGGTGAACCGATTCCTTATCCTATTCGGTCAAGAGTTTTAGACCGATAGCCTAAGTTGAATTATATATATTATCTTAATTTTAAAGAACAATATACCATCGACTTTTTCATCTTTGTTAGAGTCATGAATCAAGAATATTACCCACAGCATCTGCCTAGTAACCTTGTCAAAGTCAAAGTTACATATATTTCATCATTTGAAATATGGCATATTTACGGCTTTTACAATGATTATAATATATATATACACTCGATTTCTTATAAAGATGAACCACATTATTTGATGGCCATATATAGAAAATTTTCCTAATAAAGAAACAAATGTTTCTTGACGGCGTTTGACAGAGTAAGAAGGAGACTTTCTGTTTCAGCGGTGCTTCGTCCGTGGTTTCCTTCATCCTCGTGCACTCTGACATAATTTTTTTTTTTAAAAAAAATTACAGTCAGATCCTAAATAAGAGGGGGAAAATAAAAAAATGATCACTTAAAATCTTAAAGTAAAACAATGGTCCCAATAACTTATCAATGACACCCCTGATATTGTCAATGACCCCCATTAGGAGTTGTTAATAAGAGTATTTTTTTATTTTGAGATTTTAAGAAACCATTTTTTTTATTTTTTTTTCTTGTTTGGGGATGACTGTAATTTCCACCTTATTTTTTTGACCAAACTCTGACATAACCTATTGAATTGTGTGTTTCTTTTTTTTCTGCCAATATTGAATTGCGTGTTTCATTTTATTTTTAATATGGCATCAAAATCCAAAAATATGATAAAATCACCTTGACCAGGTTATTCATTGTACGTGGGCGAAAAAACAAAGTTGTACATTATAAAATATAAATATTATGCTTACATGCAGATTAATTGCTAAGTATGGGACAAGTATGTCCCACACTACTCTGACGCCATCATTTTATTTAAATAAATTTTTTAGGGTTAAATTACTATTTTACCCTTAGAGTTGATGAGGTGTTTGTTTAGGTTAGTAGTAGAAGCTGTTTTTCTAACATAATTTACAGCGTACGGGGTAAGTATGTGAGATGAATTTTGTCTCAACTTACGTGAATATGCTTCTTCAACTCTAACCCAAACAAGCCCAAAGTGAGGTAATTTTGTCTAAAAAGTTTTTTGGGTTGCAATGTTGTCCCATAAGTTTCCAAATCGTAGCAATTTTACTCTAGCCGTTATCCCAATTATGTTTAACCGTTAGTTGACCAAATATGTTGAGCTAGTAGTCCACGTGTCATGCACATCATTTTTGTTAAGTTACAAATTTACCCCGAAGTTTTCACTTTAGAATAATATTGCCCTAGAAGTTTTGAAATTGTAACAATGACGCCCTAACAATTACCTAAGTAACGTTTGACTGTTAGTGAAACGAATATGTTGTGATGGCAGTATGAACAACATTAAAAATGAAGAAGTTACATATAGAGGAGGAGCTCACTTTTGCCCAGAGAGTAATGAAGAAAAAGATTCAATCACTATATACATAACATACTAGGGAATATTACTGAAAATAAGGCCATCGAAAACTCTCTGTCGCCGTACGCCAACGATGCCGAGATAAGCAAATACCCTTTTGACTTTCTTTTCATCGCATATGATGTTTTTACTTCTTTAATTATCTCTAATCCTTCAGACGGATACATTTTTTAAAAAAAAATCTTATTTTTAAATCCAATAACTTTGAAAAAAAAAGTGAATGATGCATGGACTTACCAAATTAAGCATGTTTGATCAACTACAGATAAATTTAACTTGAATAACAATCAGGGTAAAATTGTTAAGACTTGGAAACTTATGAGGCAACATTGCTCTTGAGTGAAAATTTCTAAGGCAAATTTGCAAATAAACCCAAAACAAAAATGACGTGGATGACATGTGGACTATCAGCTCAACATATTTGGTCAACTAACGGTTAAACTTAATTGGGATAATGTCTAGGGTAAAATTGTCATGATTTAAAAATTTTTGAAGCAACATTGCACCCCAAAAAACTTTTAAGGCAAAATTGCCCCACCTTATCAATTTATGAGGCAAAAGAGCCCTTTAACCCAATTTTTTATTAAAAATTTTATCAGCAAAAATAACATGATAGATTTTCACACAAAAGGACCAGTAGTAATACTTTATAAACTTTATTAGCTCATGTAAACTTTTTTAAGGGGAACTTTTTCCCAATTTCTCCTAAATTATTCCACTGTTCACAAACAATTTTTGATATTAAATGGTTGTTTCATGAACTTTTTGCTTCATTTTGATATTTTACCATTGGATTTTATTTTATTTCAATATTTATTTTATTATGAAAAATCATCCGAATCTTTAAAAAATGAATTTCTTACCCAAAAAAACATACATGAAGCAAAATAAAGTCTTCTTAAAAATAGCAAGAGTTTTTAGAAATCACATTATTCTTTGAAATTGAGTCAAAATTCAATCAAGTCAAGAAATATGGTGTGAAATTCTCTTCATTTTGTTTCATTCACAAAATTCGTTCGAGGAAACGAGTTAAATTGTCTGAATCAACTTTACAATCACATTAACCAAAATTTTAACTATAAAAACATATATTTGAGATTTTGAGTGAGAATATCAATATTATGCTGTACGTGTGATGGGTAAATATATTTAAAAGTGATCTCTAAGCTCCTGAGTCCGAGGTTTAGGCTTGTATTCCTTTTATTGCCTTACTAAACCGAAATTTAATTATTTTTATGTAATTATTTGATTATGTTGGATTCATAGATTGATAGAAGCACTGTTTAGAGAACCGGATCGAACAGGCCGGTCACTCAAGCGAGCCGGATATATACGTTAGACTGTTTTTATGAGCGAGCCATTTTGGGCCGTCGTTTATCCCTTTTTGGGCTGGAAACTAGACCATTTTTTCAAAAACCTTCTAACCCAATAAAAATGCAAATTTTTGTTGTTTTGCTACGGTTTTTTTTTTTTTAAATTTTGATGTTGCGGAAAAAAAAAAATGGCATATAAATTTTAGACATGTTACTGCATTTTATTTATATTATATGTTACTAATTTTAATAATTTGGTTTGTTGCAAACTATTTTATAAAGAGGGTCATTTCCTTAAGAAGATGATGACATTTATATGGTCCAAATGCCTTTCAAGAAACTCATGCTTGGATTAATCAAGAGCCTCCAATGTTTGACAAGTCATGAAATCATTTTTGTTAGTGCATTTGGTTAGGTTAATGATTAACTTAATATTTTTCCTTAAATGGTGTTTTGTGACTTTATTAACTTTTTATGAAATTAGACTACAAACTAATTGTATATATATATATATATATATATATATATATATATATATATATATATATATATATATATATATATATATATATATATAATACTTTTAAATTTAATTATCACGTCACCGGTCCGATCGAACGGCTTGATCGTTCCAACCATTTAAACCATGACCCGTTGACTTTTTAGGCTCAACATCCGATCCAGCTCTTAAAACATTGGATAGAAGGTAGTTCATCTAAATTCAATATTTTAAGTTAATCTTGTTTCAAATTCAACATAATCTGGTACTACCTGTTGTCTTAAATATAAGACTAAATTGACTTCTTTGAAGAGATTAAGGAAGTTAAATAATTTTTTTTTACCCGAAGGAAGTTAAATAAATTATTTAATCATATTATATATTATGTATGATTAAATTATATATAAGTTTATAAGTCAGACAAATTCGTTTGGAGAAAAAAATGATAAATATTTATATTTTAAAGTAATTTAATTAGTTTCATTAATCTCCCAAAAAAATTAACTAAATCTTATACTTAAAACTAAAGAGACTATTATTTTTGTAATTCAGCATCCTATTTTTAATTTTTCTTTCCTTCTTCCGGCATGAAACTTTTCTTGACAACGAAGCATAAAACACAAAGATCTGAAATAAAGTTAAATTATGTGAGAATTTGTCTAAAATATTTTCAGGGCAATAATAATAATAATAAAAGACACTCAATAATGCGTCAGGTACGGGCGTACGGCTGCTGTAACACGTGATGAGATGCTGCCCTGAACAGTGGCATTTTCAACATCTACGAGCTAAGATCATTTTTAAATATTCATTTCAAAATATAAAAATCAATTGTTTATTCCTCATTCGTAACATAGAAAGGGCTCATCTAATTTATTTAGGAGGCATTTTCAACATTATTTTATTTAAATTAAAAGAATCTTTATAATGTTATTAATTATGTCTTATAAGCCATGTACTGAAACCCGGACCGGATTGGTTGGTCCGGCCCGGAAATCGGCGATCCGGCCGGTAGACTGGTCCAGTTCTGTCACTAACCCGGTTTGTATTTTTAAATTTTTTTTTATTTTTTTGTTAGAATTTCATATTAATAAACCTAAAATTTTCAATTTTTCACTGGTTTAGCCTCGAGTTAGTTTCGTTTAACTCTTGTCTGATCCACTGACCCTTGATCCAATACTCCGGCTGGTTCAGTAACCGATCCGGATTTAATTACCTTGTTTATAAGTTATAAATTTTCAATTTTATCCATATTTAATATACAATGTAAACAAAAATATAATAAAATAACATTTTAGAAATAATAAACTAGAGATAAAAGTATATATTCATGTAATAAATTTAACGATATATCTTTACTCTATAAATATTAAGAGTGAGGTATTTAAGAAAAATGGCGAGATTTTCCCATCACTTTTAAAATTGACAATGCATTTATTTAATAATGAAAAATATACATTTTTCTTGCTACAGCTCCGAAAAATTATAATATCTTCATAACGTTTTTTATACAAAAAACTGCAGCATCGAATTTTGCGTTTGTAAAAGTGTTTTTTTTTTTTTTTTAATTTTCTTCTCCATGTCCACATGGGGTGATCTGAATCAAAAGACACAGTGATCCAGTCACCAGTCTCGGGCAAAAAAAAAAAAAAAAGGTCACAAGTCAACAGTCAACCGTGTTAAGACATAAAAATGAAGAAGATTCCCTCAGTTAAGCACTTGAAATGAATTTCAGAAAGTTGTTTGTTTTCTTAAGCTATTTTGCTTTCGTCATCTTATTTATAAGACACTTTTAATGAAAGTTATCAAATAAAGCAAACTCATAATAGTGAAGTAAAACCGTATCGTGAGCTCGGATTATAAATATATAAAAGTTTACGGTCATCATAAAATAGATATCAATAGTGTACAATTATTGAATTTAAATATAAAAAATGACAACATCTTGATATAAATATATTTTAAGTTCAAATAATTGAAATTAAATCCATTAAGATTCATAATTTATTATACTTAACATAGAAATTTCAATAAAATCTACTCCATCTGGTCTTTTTTATAAACAACTTTTATCTTTATTGGGCAAAACGAACTGACAGTTAAGATTAGTTAAAAATAATAAATGTGTACAAAATATCATGTTTCTTCCAAATATGCCCCTATTTATGAAAAGGGCATAAGAGAGAAAACGAGTAACAAATATGAGAAAGTATAAGTATAAAATATGAAAGATAACGTGTAATAAATAAGTAAATGAAATAAAATTAGTGGTGAGTGAGGATAATTAATATAAAGATATATATTTAATATGGGTAGAAAAGGGAAAAGTGGTTTAAATTTTGAGATACAAAGAGAAAGTTGCTTATAAAATGAATCAACCCTAAAAGAGAGATAACTGCTTATAAAAAGGATAAAAAAGGCAGTATATAGGAAGCCACTAAGCATGGTCAAATCAAAAAAGTTAACATGAATTTAAGAATGAGTTAATACAGCTTTGTAAGCTATAAACATAAAAAGGATAAATTTTGTGTGCAAACTAATGAGTTTAATCGAATTTATGATTGACATGAGTTTTCCAGCGATTCAACACAATTTTATAAGCTATAAACATAAAATCGGCAAACTTAGAGAGTCAACTTACAAGTTTGACAACAATATTTTCAACATATTTTCATAGAATTAAAAACATTTTAGACCTCGTTAATTTTATCTTAAAATCTAACACCTTTTCAACTATATTTATATTTAATACACATACTTTAATAAGAAATCCAAGAAAATAACCATCTATAAAATAATAAATTAGGGCTAAATTATAGATTTATGTAATAAATCTAATAGAATGACTTATATTAGGAATTAAAAAAAAATATTTTATCTGCCATATATATAAATAGATTATATGAATATTTAAAAGCAATAGCTAATTGCATCAAAAAAAGTTATTTTTTTGGGCAAAGTGATTAAGATTTCTTAACCTCTAAAAATGTGTACTCCCTCCGGTTATAAATATAAAACAAAATTAATTTTTTTTAGAGATATTAAAGAAGCTAATTAAATTACTTTAAAATATTTATATTTATTATTTTTTTCAAACTATTTTTCCTAACATATAAAATAATTATATATAACATGTGATATAATTAAGTAATTTATTTACTTCATCAATCTCTAAAAAAAAAAAAATTAACTCTATCTTATATTTAAGATTGGAGGGAGTATATTACTTTGGTGCGTTGTGTGGTTTAAGTATTTCACTTTGATATTTCATAACTTGTTTTTCGTTTCACACTTTAAATTAAAATTTAAAATAATCCTTCCATTATATATCTGTTTTGCCAACCATTATTTATATATTTTTTGCCAGCATGATCCGTCCATCATATTAAAGTATTAAACCAACAAAGACATCGCATAACACGCCAAAACATGCAAGTTAATTAACAGTTTTATTTAGTCATTATAAAATGCTTAGCCACTTTACATTTAAGAATGCTTAGCCAGTTTTATTTAGTGATTTACATTTCCTATTACATCAAGCCACGTCACTTTTACCATCAACGACTTAAAAAGTACAAATTATTTTTGTATGCAAATTTTTTTATGACTGTCGGTCGAGGAATATCTTATTTGAAAGATTTATTAAATTGATTTATATTATCATTTAAAAACTATACTCCCTCGTATCATTAATATAAGACTCACCTTAATAAAGAAATTAAACTATAATTTAGATGTTATATCAAGTACCGGTAGTATTTATTAATAAAACTAATTATTAAAAGCCACAACCAACCATTTATATTAAATAAGAATATTTGCAGAAAGAAATTTGTTTTTTGACATGTGTTTTAGTCCTACTAACTTTACTTAAATATTACTTATTTGTCCTCTCATAAAAAAAGAATTCATTATTTGTCTCTGGTAAAAGAGATAGGATCATTGGAGGGAATAATTTATTCCACAAATTATCAAATTTTTCTTAACGTAGATTTGAGTTGTTTTGAGTTTAACGAAAATATAAAATCTTCAAATCGCCATTGCCAACTTTTTCTTTTTGGACAACCTATTGACAACTGAATCGGAGAGGTGTAATAATAAATAGGCTAAATTATACAAAATCCCTATAAATTTTAAGTTAGTTGCATATAATTCTTCTAAAATTTCAAAGTTCAAATTTAACTCCTGACATTTCATTTTTAACTATTAATCCCACATCGTTAAGTGATCATTATGTTTTTTAACAAAAAATGTTACGTCAAATTATAAGATGACATGTGTATCCTACGTGATATCTTGTGTAAATTATTAATTTAAAAAAACCTTCTGAACTTTGAATAATTGTAGAAAACCCCCTGGACTTTGATTGCTATAAATAACCCTCTTGCCATTTCGAAATTTAAATTTAATTCTCTTAAAATTTTGATTTATAATATTAAACCACATACTGTTATTTTCTAGCATTTTAATAAAAATTGATTAAAATTTTTACTATTATTTATCAATTAAAATAGTTCTTTTTTTATAAAAAAAATTAGAAGAATAATAGTTAGAAAAATATAAAATAAACGTTGAACCTCTTATTAAAAAAATATGCATTACTAATAAAAAATTAATGAGGGCAAGAGCTATCCTCTAACAAAAATATAATATTTAAATGATCAATGCTCAATTATCTTAAGAATATATTTAACACAAATGATGATAATTTTATATTATCAATCCTCAATTAACCCAAGAAAATAAGTAAATGTTATATAAATGATGACATTTTTATTTTTATATTTTTTAAATATAATTCTTCTAGTTTTTTCATATAAGAAAATTATTTTAATTGAAAAATGATAGTAAAAAAACTTAGTAAATTTATTAAAACGGTTAAAGTAACAACATAAGGTTTATTCACTATAAATCAAAATTTTAAAGGAGTTAAATTTAAATTTTGAAATGTCAAGAGGGTTATTTGTAACTGATCAAAGTTTAGGGGGTTATCTGCAATTGTTCAAAGTTTAGGGGGTTTTATGAAATAATTAATTTATACAGGATGCCATATAAAATAACACTTGTCATCTCATAATATAATATGACAATTTCCATTAAAAAGATAACGGTTGCTTAAGGGTGTGTTTGGTTTGAGAGGAGGGTAGGGGAGGGAGGGGAGGGGAGGGGAGGGTGGAGGAATTACCATTTTGGACAAAAGAAACCTAAAATTTACCCTCTTATTTTTTTAAATTTTGGTTTCCCGTCCAAAATTTAAATTCTTTCAACCCAAAAAGGTAATTTACCCACCCTCTCATTCCTTCCCTCCCCTCAAACCAAACACACCCTAATGGTATGGGTTAATAGTTAAAAAATAAAAGGTAGGGGGGGTTAAATTTAAGCTTTAAAGTGTTAAGGGGGTTATATGTAATTGACTCAAAATTTAGAAGAGTGTGTACCATTTAACCTAATAAATAATCACACATTGCTCAATTTATCAATTACTTTGTTTAGATTTAATAGTAATAAATTTATAAGAAGACGTTGTTGATAATAGTTTTATTTATAAAATATAAAAAAATAGATATATTAAAGGGTAAAGGTGCAATTTTAACAATAATGTTTTATGTCAGGGGCATCTGGCACCATAAAGTTTTTTAGGGTGCTAAAATACACATAAACTCTACAAAATGGGGCAATTTTACCACAACCGTTAATTTGATTCAAACACTGTTACTTTAACATATGGGTCCCACACGGTGTGAACATCATTTTTTCCTCCATTTACTGTTCATCATCGTCACCCATTTTACCGATCATCGTCACCTATTTTATCGTTCATCATCATCACCATTTTCATCGATCTGCAGTAGAGGAAGAGCGAGAGAGGAAGGGAAAAGGCCACCATTCATTGTTTACTAACCATCATCATTACCGAGAGAGAGATACGCCACCGGTGTTCCTCTGGAATAGAGGAAGAGTAAGGAGCCACAAAACACTGTTGAAGCTCCTTCATCCGAAGAACCAGAGCGAGAACGAAGACCGGAGGGTAAGCTATGCTCTTTTTCGGTGATTTATTAGAGGGGTCAGGAGGATATGCTGCCACCGACGCATAAATTTTGGTCGACGCAGTCACCGTGGTCACCTCGCCTGACGCTGTTGAAGTTGCCGTTGCTGCTGCATATTTTGGTGGTTGCACAAATATATTCCCAACAAGAACAAACGGAGCTGTTTGTGATGTAGCATTGTTGTGAATCATAGGACTTGGTCTTCTTGTGTGCAAACAAAGTTTCTGAAAAACAAAAAATAACTTTCAGATTAATTCCTTCAATGAATCAATTCATACACAAACATCTACCAGTCATATAGATTTAACTATTGAGAGAAAAATTCACAGATACGTTACCTGCAAGTGCCTTTTGACTTCATCGTTTGTGAGGCCATCAATCTTCATGAGCTCTCTAAAGTTTGTAGAGGAGGGAGGGGTCAGGAGCAAGAAGATATTTTCAAAAAAAAAAAAATCACTGCGTGGGACCCTGTAACATCTGTTTGCTATAAGATAACAGATTTGGTAAAATTGCCCCAATTCGTAATGTTTATGCGTATTTTAGCACTCTAAAAAACTTAATGGTGTTAGATGCCCCTAACATAAAACATTATTGTTGAAATTGCACCTTCACCCTATATTAAAAAAACAAATAGAGAGTTGTAAGAAGATAAAAAAAATAACACTTAAATTTTAAAATCTAAAATCAATCATGTTGCTTACAACGTAAGAATTAATTCTACCTGTGTAGCAATGGACACCTCTTTCCTTGTTTTTAAAATTTTAAAGTTCAATAGCATGTTCTTACCTTTCTTAGGTGAAAGTTTTTATTTGTGAATAAATAAATAAAATATGTCTATTTGTGCTAAGTTTATATATTACTACCTCTGTAAGACGGCGACCTCCACACAAGTTGGCAAAAAAAAAGGAAAGAAATATCCACAAAATTTTTCTTACCAATGAACAGTAGGTGGGCCCCATTCTCATTTTTTTTTTTATTTCGTTTCCATTCGCATTTTTCGTCCCCTCTCTCATCCTATGTTCCCTCCCCATATCGGAATGCGCCTTCCGTTCCGTCTCTCTCTCCTCCTCGCCGTGCAGGAGCCATTTTGTCCGTTAGCTCATAGGAGAGAGCTCTCAGCTGTGTGTCCAGGTCAAGCAGGGATTACAACAAGAGCACAAAGTGGCTGGCTGACAGTCTGAGTACGGATACCTCTTTTCTGTTTTACAGTCTTCGTCTTCTCGAGAACCGACTCCAATTTGCTGCGTTCATCTCGAAGTGCTGGTGCTTGGAGATGTGAGGCTGAGCTGGGTTTCGTGATCCTGTGGCCCTGACTGGACCGTTTCTTCAGCTGACCCCACTCTGGTATTCTCTCTTTGACAGGTAAGATACACTATGAATGCCATGCCGTTTCCTTTTCTGTGGCAGGAGAAGCCTTGTTCAAAATCGACTTCTCCAGCTTCGATTGCATTTCTCTCTTCAAAATTTGGAAAATAATTCCTTACATTGGAATCTTTTCAGCTCGAATTAGGTTCTCTTATGGCTATCTTGCTTTGCTTAATAGAGCTTCAAGCTTATTTCAGAGAGTGTATGCTTGCAATTTCTAAGTGGAATTACTCAGTTTGATGATATTCGTTTTTTTGTTGCCTTTTCAGATTCTCAGCTTCGATCTGTAGTTGGAGTAGTTTGTGTTGTCCGGGTGAGGCCAGAGTAGAAGACTTTCGTGCTAATACTTCGCTTGTGGTTAGAGGAGCTGTGGCAAGGGGATAAGAGGCAGGGAAACTGTTATCGATTAGAACTTAGAACTTATCGAAGAAATATCTAAATGGCTTCCATAGAGACCGATGGGGACAGTGATAACAATAACAAAGGTAGCATGTGGGTTTTGGATCAGAAGATTGACCAGCCTATGGATGAAGAGGCAGGAAGGCTCAGAAATATGTACAGGGAAAAAGTATGTTGTGACTCTCTTTAACCATTTTATTTGTCTCTCTTTCTTTCTCTCGCCCGGTCGCTCAAAATTCAAATATCTAGTCAAGGGAACTGCAAATTGTTACTCAATAATGGATTGTTACTGGAAAGCATAAGTAAATGGTGGTAATAATCGTTTAATAATACAACATGTATCTAAGGAATGTAACCTATATAAGCGTAATCAATGTAGTTCTCAATAGGATCTTTTTCCGGGTTGCCTGTCAATTCTCCCTCAATTAGATTCTGGATCTTGGCTTGAAATCCTAGTTATTCATTGTTATGCTATTCAAATGAAATAGGTTTATTAAAAGAGATACACTGCAGCAATATATCTCTGCATGTTATATAATCAGTAATTTTGAAATTACTTATGAATTACGAATGTGAATTTCAATTCTACATGTGCAGTCAAATAAGTGATTGAAAAGTAAATTGTAGTTTAAATCTTCTCACTAACTTGTCTTGATCCAAAAGAAAAATATTGGGTCAGCTACAGGTGTACGGGTTATAATTCCTTGCTGATGTTTTGATTTGTTCAGAAATTTTCTTCACTATTACTATTGCGGCTGGCGTATCAAAGTCTTGGTGTGGTTTATGGAGATTTGGGTACTTCTCCTCTGTATGTTTTCTACAATACGTTTCCTCAAGGAATTGAAGATCAAGAGGACATTATTGGAGCTCTTTCTTTGATTATATACTCTCTCACTCTGGTGCCACTCCTCAAATATGTTTTTGTTGTATTAAGAGCAAATGACAATGGCCAAGGTATAGTGTTTTGTTAATTTTGAAGGTCTTTATTGATTATATGCTATCTCACTCGGAAATATAATCTTTCATTAAGAGCAAAATGGCGATGGCCAAAATATGGATGGTTTTATTGATTTGGTCTTAAGGTATTTAAGCTGGATTAGGACATGTTTAGTATTGCATTTAAAAGTTGCTGCAACAATAAGCTCTATTTCTAATCATATTGAATGTCATCAAGACTTCTTCATCATAGTCTCTGCAGAAGTCAACTGTCTCATCTTACATGATAATGTTTTGACAGATTTAATTCTGAAATATATAGATATCTTAATTCTAAAACTTGTACTCCTTACTTAGTTTAATGTGGAATGATATCTTAGGATCTATAAAAGCTACTTCTGTCAAAAGAACCAATCTGGATTCCAGCGATTATTGTATCTAAACCCCTCTACTATCTTGAAGTGGTGGTGTTTTAGATTTACCTATCTGTTCAACGCTGCGGTGCTGCAATTAAGTTTTTCCAAACTTGTATATTTGTGGTGCAGGCGGAACTCTTGCACTTTATTCCTTGCTTTGCCGACATGCTAAAATAAAAACAATTCCTAATCAACATCGTACTGATGAGGAGCTAACAACATATAGTCATTCTACCTTCCATGAAAGGTCATTTGCTGCAAAAACTAAAAGATGGTTAGAGGAAAATTCTTTTAAGAAGAATGCTATTCTTATTCTTGTCCTTGTTGGCACCTGCATGGTGATTGGAGATGGTATACTTACCCCTGCTATATCAGGTATGTCTTCCATCTGATTCTGATCTAATTTTCATTTATCCTTTTGTCTAACTGTCAACATACTTGCTAGATTTGTGTTTGTATATATACACCTTCGAATATTGAACGTGCAGATTCACCACACTGAAATAAAAAAAAAAATGTTGGACTAAGAGAAGTGGCACACGACGGGCTTGTAAATGAAAATTATTCTGATGTAGAATTGCTTTATAGATTATGTGGCTTGTTGGAATAGTAATGCAAACTGATTCAGTGTTAGAGCTTCAAAGGGACCACAAACACATGATCTCAATACACCACTAATTAAACTTTTTTTCTTTTTGGTGTATTTATTCCAGGGGTTTTTTTGTGGCGGGTGGGATATGGTTGTTTATCATGAAAAAGACCATTCTTTTCTTTTATGTGGATGCATCCCCAATTCCTATGACCATTTCCCTTAAGGTTTCCAAATAATAGAAACTTTGAAGCTTAACTAGATTGCTCTTCTATTTCCTAGGAGGTGGGCATGCATTGCTGTGCCCTTACGGTGCTTACTTAAAACGTCATTCGTTCTGGAGGAATTCATGTGAGAAAAATATTAACATAGGTGATCGGCGAATATGTGTATTTCTGATTTCAAACATCCTACAATGTTTCTATTAAACATGTTTAATTGCTAGAAGGCCCAGAAAATTAGGTTTTAGTGCAATGGCTTTGATTAGTAGGCTTTTCTCTTTTTTCTTAACAATCGCCTTTGAGAAATCTCCAGTTATACCAATTGACCTACAAACATTTTTTCTGTTGTAGTTTTATCAGCTGCTGGTGGCATCAAGGTGAACAAGCCTGGAATGAGTAGTAGTATGATCCCATACCATTTTTCTTCTACTTCTTTATTTTGAAATTAAGTCTTTGTGGGTTTCAAATGAATTTAGTTTCCTTGTCATGTAAATCTTCTTTCTTTCTGGGAAGCAGATATAGTTGTGCTGGTTGCTGTGGTAATATTAGTTGCTTTATTCAGCATGCAACACTATGGTACAGACAGAGTTGGTTGGCTCTTTGCTCCTGTTGTCCTTCTTTGGTTTCTTCTGATTGGAGGTATTGGTATATTCAACATCTGGAAATATGGCTCCACTGTTCTAAAAGCTTTTTCACCTGTGTATATCTATCGATATTTTAAAAGAGGAGGAAAAGAGGGTTGGACTTCCCTTGGAGGTATCATGCTCAGCATAACAGGTAAACTAAGTATTATTCATTTTTATTTCCTTCTTTTCCAGAATCATTAATGAAGGAACTTTATGGTTCTTTATGTTTAGACAACTTGCAATGATTTATTACAGGGACAGAGGCTCTTTTTGCCGATCTAGCTCATTTTCCTGTTTCGGCTGTACAGATTGCATTTACTCTAATTGTGTTCCCCTGCCTTCTTCTAGCTTATTCTGGACAAGCTGCTTACCTTATGCATAACATGGATCATGCAAAAGACTCTTTTTATCGCTCTATTCCAGGTTTATTATATTCTTCAGTCTCTACTGAATTTGTGCTTGTGGTGTACATGCTCTTGTCATATTTAGAATATTGTCAGCAACTTCCAAATTAGTTATTAGCAGTTTGAATCAAAACACTTGGTCCGAATTGCTTGTGTGATTCACCCAGTCTGTGGGAATTACTACTTGGTTTTTTTAAATTTTATGGAGATGAAGCAATTAAAAGATTTTTGTAATTTGAATGATGCTGCTTAATTTCTTCATGCAGTACCTGTTCATTTGTTAGATGTTGAAGATGATTATCCTTAATTCTGCAGATAGAATATATTGGCCAGTATTTGTTGTAGCAACAGCGGCAGCTATAGTTGCAAGCCAGGCCACAATAACTGCAACCTTTTCAATTATCAAGCAAGCCCTAGCACATGGTTGTTTTCCAAGAGTGAAAGTTGTGCACACATCGAAGATGTTCCTTGGCCAGATATATATTCCAGATATTAATTGGATCCTCATGATTCTCTGCATCTCTGTTACTGCTGGCTTCAAAAATCAAAATCAGATTGGAAATGCATATGGTAAGCTTTTTCCTCCCATTGTGTGAGGCATATATTTTGTGCTGTCGATTAAATGTTGAATGTGAATTTCTGAGCTCATGGTTTATGAAAAGACAATATAAAACTCAAATGATCTTGATGCCAAAAAATTACAAGATGTCTAAGAATTCGTAAGCACTGCACCTATAATCTCTTATTGTCCATGCGACACCAAAATTGTTATCATGTCTGATCGAATATGCATAATTAATTTGTGATGATCAATTTCATGTCCATGGTGTTGTATCCGCCAACTCTATTAGCAAATTTTGACAAAATTTCCCAAAGATCCCAGCTATACTTATGTAAGCTATCTGTTTCCCTCTAAAATTGTGAGAAGGATATTATTATCAGGGCTTGCATAATCTGATAAGCAATAAGCCTCGACCTCACTTTACTATCTTTGACTCTATCATCCGTCCCAACTAAATATATTGATGTTCTGCGGATCTTTATGTCTATTCTTGCACTAACATGAAGGCCTATAAGATGAGTGAGATGTTATAGAGAGGATGACCTAAAAATTTTGGCTAGTGTTCGTATTATCTCTCTCTTGGGCACTTGTGATCGTGCCTGTCTTATATTGGTGCTAGTGCATCTGCTAGGGCGCTTGTGATCGTGCCTGTCTTGTATTGGTGCTTGTGCATCTGGTATCTTGTGATCTCACAAGTAAATCAGTTAGCGCTTGTGAACACACTCATTCCCTATGGTGCCTGTGGTGCTCACTACCAATTAACTCCCGATGAAAAGACAAAGGCTTGGTCTGAATTTGTCAATGCTCTAGACTTTGTAGGAGCTGCCAATTAACATACTCCCCTACTTGAAGGAAAGTGTAGGAGGACGGAGTGAAAAGATATCATGCTTAGTGCACATGTAAATTAGCAGTTTTATTATTTAGTAGTTCTTTTAATACTTGTTTTTATTAATGCTAAAAGTCATCATCTTCTTGGATTTTTATCTTCTCTTTTTCTTGTGATAAGATAATTTATATTTAAAGTTTAAAGTTTGATTGGCTACTAATTTAGCCCCCCACCCATCAGTGTATGTATGGCTTGAATATTTAAAATAACAAGAACCAAAGCATCACTGCACTCCTTAAATCCTTCAAAAGAGCTTGCAGTTTAGGGAGCTATTGGATGCTCAATGACTTGTTATTTCGTTGCTGCACATGTATAATAACTTATTTCATACATTTTTCAAGCGATCAATTCATTTGTGTGACTGTTATGACAGGTACTGCAGTTGTGATAGTTATGCTGGTAACAACATTGCTTATGATTCTAATCATGATATTAGTATGGCGCTGCCACTGGATTCTTGTCTTCATCTTCACTGGCTTATCACTGATTGTGGAGTGCATTTACTTCTCAGCTGTTCTCTTCAAAGTGGATCAAGGCGGGTGGGTTCCCCTTGTAATTGCTGCAGCATTTCTTCTTATTATGTATGTTTGGCATTATGGCACTGTGAAACGCTATGAGTTTGAAATGCATAGCAAGGTCTCAATGGCATGGCTTCTTGGGCTTGGTCCAAGTTTAGGGCTTGTTCGTGTCCCGGGGATTGGGTTAGTCTACACAGAGCTTGCAAGTGGGGTACCCCACATCTTTTCCCACTTCATCACCAACCTGCCAGCTATCCATTCTGTTGTTGTGTTTGTATGTGTCAAATACCTCCCTGTCTATACTGTCCCTGAGGATGAACGATTCCTTGTCAAGCGAATTGGACCTAAAAATTTTCACATTTTCCGATGCGTAGCGCGATATGGCTATAAAGACCTGCATAAGAAAGATGAGGATTTTGAGAGAAAACTCTTCGACAACCTTTTCATTTTTGTGCGGCTTGAGTCTATGATGGAAGGATGTTCAGATTCAGACAACTACAGTTTACCTGCACAACAAACGGTGCAGTCAAGAGATGGCCTGCTGCAAAATAACAATGGGGACACAGTTTCATCTCTGGTGGATTTCACCATTTCATCTGTGGATTCCATAGTGCCAGCTAGATCTCCATCCCATGTAAATAATACTCTCGGGTCCTCTGGTCAATCAAGCGGCCATACCGAGGTTGATGAACTCGAATATTTGAAAAGCTGCAGGGATGCTGGGGTGGTTCACATACTGGGGAACACAGTTGTGAGAGCTAGGAGGGATTCAAACTTGTGCAAGAAAATAGCTGTTGATTATATATATGCTTTCCTTAGGAAGATATGCAGGGAGCATAGTGTCATCTTCAATGTCCCTCATGAGAGTCTTTTAAATGTTGGTCAGATATTCTATGTATAGGCCTTCTTTCCCCTCCCTTTCTCTTTATTTGGTCCATGACCAATAAGATGTATCATTTGAAACTGCCATTTTGTGCACAGTTGAGCATAGTTTAGAATATGACAATATATGTTACAAATGGAAGCAAACAGCTAGAGAAGAATGGATTTTGGGTAATTTCATGTTGAAACTCATTAGTCTCAAGTGGCTTCGCCATGATCCCTTCAATACTGCTTGGATATTTACCATTATTTGCATGACAAGTAGCTTGAGTCCTTCAGATGAGAAAGAGATGGCTATTCTTTTAAGTCGATTATCACTGGGTGGCACCGAGTGTAATGGACCATAATCTCTGAAATCTTATTTTGTTTTGAAGCATTGATTTGATTTTTGTTATGGTAGAGTCATGCATACAGGTTCTTTCATGCCTTCCCAGTACGAGGTGGGAAATATTTGTCCACGCCTTTTATTTATGGCCAAATGAATATATCAAAATGAGTGCATGGTTACCAGGTCACATTTTGTTAGATTTGTGCCTTCAAAGAGAATGATCAAAGAGTATAAAGTGTGTATGGTTTTTTGTTTTTTTTGGGTTTGCTTTGCTTTGATTATCTTTCTTATGCAATTACCAATTAAGTTATGGTAATGAATAACATTAGATTATAGAGTTAACGTCTAATAAATATTTTATTATGAGGTTGCTTTTTCGGTTGGTCCTTGTTTTTTTTTTTTTTTTTTTGAATTGAAGATGAAGATACTGATGACATGAGATTTCAAGCAGGATTAACCTGCAACCTGCTTATTGTCCAAAAAAAAAAAAAACTGCAACCTACTACTTATAGAGAGCTTTCATGCCGCTTGACTACAAAGTCCTTCTACCATAAAACACAGTGCTCTTTTTCATGTGAGAACTGTTGCCCATTTCTCATGAAACAGATAACGTCATGTTTGGTAGAGTGAAAAAGGGTATTTTTAGGGGGGGGGGTATTAACCACACCCTCAAGAACAAAGAAAAAGAAACACCTTGCATATTGGGACATTATATTCTGAAAAAATATCTTATAAATTTTAAAGGAGGGAGAAATTGTTAATAAGTATAGGGTCTTACTTAAATATAATCTTTTTTTTTTTTTTTTTGCCATCTTACTTAAATATAATCTTTACAATAGTTTTGCTTAATTCAGTGCATCCATCTTTAATGTGTCAAATAGAGACAACAAGCATCGATAGAATCCATTAGGTTTTGTCACCTGGGCCCTCTTTTGCCATTCTCGGAGTCACTTCCATAGTTTTCCATATTCACATCTTTGAAAAATCTAACAGATTCCCAAACTTCATCCATTTTCAATTTAATCTTACAATAAAATTTTACTGCCTCAAATCCTTAATATACTCAAGAGTTACATTGTTAGTTGGGAGATATTAATGAACTTCATTTAGCCATTTATTTATAACAAACACCTATTTTTTTAAATATCTTATTTAATCATGTGCATCAGAAATTCAGAGCCATCCTCGGTAGAAAACTTTTTAATATGTATGCGCGATCAATAAGGATATTTTGAGAAATAATTATAAATTTAGGAGAAAAAAGTGAACTGAAATTTTATATTTATGGCCAAAATAAATGTCTTATTGAACTCATAGACAAGTACCTTTCAAATTAATGGATTAGTAATTGTTTTATTTACTTTTACAAATCATGTTTAGCAAGGAAGGATATTAATATTAATAGCACTATGGTATCATTCCCTCCTTCTTAAAGGAGATTCATTCTCAAATCTTTCGATGAAAGCTAGATTTGAATTTGTAATAACTCTAATACCAAACTTCAAGAACGAAGTGGCACAACACGAGGATTTCCTAAGAGGTCACCCATTCTGAGACTACCCTCGGTTGAGCACGTCGTGAGCTAACCATCGTATTAAAAGTTTAAGCTGGTAGGAGAGGCACATCCCAATTCTTTTAACCCAGATTAGACACAAGTCTACCAATCTCCTACGGCTTTATGGTCCACCAAGCTGACCATGATCCACACCCCTCCCTGACCTAGGATGTATCATTCCCTCCCTCTTAAGGGAGATTTGTCTTCGAACCTTTCAATAAAAGCGAGATCTGAATCCATACTGCCTTTAATATCAAACCTCATGAACAAAATAGTGCAACACGAGGACTTCTTATGACGTCACGTATTCTGAAACTACTCTTGGCTAAACATACTTAACCTTGAAGCGCTAACCATCGGAGGTATCATCTAATGACCCTACTTCATTCAAAAGTATCATTTAAATGAATCTTACTTACCTATCAATAACTAAATTAGGTTTCATTAATTATCCTAAAAAAATTTTTCATTCCCGTCAAATTAGACAGTCCATTAAATGATCATGACTTTTCTAAACAAAAACATCATTCAATAAGGAAATTTGAATCATCAACTTGACCATCTTACTTTAAAAAAACAATATTAAAATATGAATAATTCTGAAATTCATTTATTTAAAATAATTTTTTTAATATAAATGTTAATTAATAATAAAAAAACTGAAATTTATATAATTTTTGTTTAAAATTCAAAATGATAAAAAATCATGAAAAAATTGTTGAAAAATTCTCATTACAAAATTTATTTCCCAAGGTAATTAAAATTTATTTTAAAATTCAGATACACCATATTTTCATTGAGTGTAATTCTTTCTTAGTTGTATGCAACTTATTATCAATCATATGCAAGACGAAGATATTTACATATAATCAAAATATATTGCACACATATAAAGAAGAATTGCACCGGATCGAAGTCTTCACTTTAGGGTTTAGGGTACTTTAGATAATAAATTTTGAAATAATGAAATTTTTCAGCAATTTTCTTTTAAAAAAACATTTGAGAAGGAATGCATAGATGAACTTGAAAAGAAAATCTAGTAAAAAACAAACTTGAAATGAAAAAGAAAACGTGTTTCAAAGCTGCCAAGTGAAAACCGAAAAAGATCAAAAGTGAAATTAAAAATATTGGAGCGAACACAAACATTCTCTCTCCCTCTCAAGAAAAAAAAAAAAGCAATTGATGGCGGCGATCATGAGAACGAAGAGCACTTAGCTCGCTCTCTCTCCCTCTCTCTTGCGGCATCTCAATCTGCAAGGAAGGAGGGGGGGAGAGAGAGAAACAGAGAAAAAAAGGCAAATCACAGAAAGGGAAAGTGAGAATGAAACCTCAACACAATAAAAGAGAAGAAGAACGAAGAGAAGCAAACGTTCGAAGAAGAGAGAGGGCAAGAAGAGGAGCAAACTCTCCTGGTTGCGCCACGTGGCGCGGCTGGAGTGGACGAACGCCTTGGAGGGTTCAACGAGAACATCAACAACAACACACCACGCCCTCTCGCTCCTGTCTCTCTCTCTCCCACCCTCTCTCTCTCCCCACTGCCATGTCAGAGTGTAACCCCGTCCCATGGGGACTATGACCCCGGCGATTCCGTATTTGTAGTATGCTTTCTCTCTCTAAACAATCACTCTTTCTCTATCTACAAAGCCAACATCAACAACACCAACTATCTTTTTATTTCTCTCTCTCTCTTTCGCTTTCTCTCTCTATTTTTTTCATTTGTCTGCCCCTTCTCTCTCCCCTTCTCGTCCCTCGCTCGTTTCTATGCCCTAATCTTCCCCCCCTCTCCCACATACCCACTGTCTACTTTTCATCTCTCAATCTGATGCAATCTACTTGATTCATGTTTTTTGATCCACATGCAAGATTGGTATGCTTGTTAATTTGTTTCCTTTGTTGTTTCTATATATCGGTTTGGCTAAATTTTTTGGTATCGTTATTTATTGCCCAGAATCTATCTCTGTCTCCTTAATTGGTAAGCTACTTCACCTGTAATTGTAGTCTTTGCTGCAAAGATTCTGTTTTTAGTGAGCAGCTATGCCACTTGGATTTTGGTGGAGTAGTAGTTACTGAGTTGGATAGTTGCTTAAATTTAAATGGGATTTCTATCTGTTTAGTCTAAGTTCAATGTGCATAATGCTCCACTAATTGCGAGTTAATTGTTGAATTACAGCTTTTCTGTTTTTTTGGTGTGCTCAAGCATGCATTCCCTAGTTGTTGAAGGTTGAGGTGTACTGAATTCAGCACATTTTATAGGTTGTTTAAGACGGGGGCCCGGCAGTAGTCAGTTGATGCTAGTATAAATAATCTGATCCTGCTTTGAATATGGAATATATATGGATACCAACACAATTGCTAATACTATAAGGGCTCTAGTTATTTCCTCTTGTGCACTTAGAACTTAGGATATTCGGATTGATTTCTTTCTTTGGAACTCCGTAGCTTTTAAGCCTGCATTGTTTTTGGAAGGAGTAAAGTACTAATTTGTCCCTTTATTATCAGGCCTATCTAAATTTAAATTTAGTATGAAAAACTGTGAGTGCACAGATTAGTGTCCAAAAATACAAACTTGTTGCACATTAGCTCTTTCAACATCCTTGAGTCACTTGATAAAAGGACTAATGTGCAAAGAGTTTGTTGTTTTTAAGGACCCACTCCACTCACTAATTTTTGAGGTTAAAACTATTTGCAGCTGACTGTTCATGCTGGGACCTAACTGTCAATTTAATATTTTTGGTAATCTTTCTTGCTTACTGTCCAAAAAATATGGTTTTTGACAGAGCACAGTGGCGTCGTGCGATCCATGTAGCCGACCTCACCTAATGGGATAATGGCTTTGTTGTTGTTGTTGTTTTCTTGCTTACTGTGAGTATAACTGCGTACAGTGGCCTAACATTTGTAATGGGATTGACTCAGGCCATTGATTCATTATTTGCATAATTGAAGGAAATGCATATTTAATCTCTTGTGAAAGATACACCGTTCAAATTGACCTGATGAAAAGATTACCCAGAAAAGATTACCCAGTTCAGATGACAAAATTCTGACTTTTTCTTTATTTGATATCTTTCCTGTGCATTGCTGATGAAAACTTGGGTTCTTTATTATCCAGTTCTTTTTCCTCATATCTTTCATTCTGGCCTTTCTGTTTAAAGAGCTTATTCTTGCCCTTATTTTGAAACCAACAACATTTTTAGAACACCGTGTGTTACTTCTTAAATGGAGACTAATTATGACATGGAAGGCTTCAAAATTTGAGTAGAGCTCTGTTATATGTGTTAAGAATATCACTTCGCGATGGTAGCATAATATTAAGAGAGGAGCAATGAAAGAGACAAGAGCGTTGGATAGGTTTCATGTATTGAACTTAAGAAACTCTATGAAGTCATAATGACAGGATAATTATAGACCCTGGGAAATGCTTACTGCACTTAGTCAGGCCAGGATTTCTGAATGTCTCAGATGTTGAGAATACATAAATCAAAATATTTATGATTCTTAATAGCTTAGATGTGCCCAAGATAAGATGTTTGAACTAACTGAACCAATTGGCAATACTGAAATTGTGAAATTACCCTCAAGACTGAAACTATGGCAAGAATAATTTATTGGACTAATTCCTCTTAGTTACCAACGAAAAGTTCCTTTTCCCCTTAATGGATCCTGTGCTGTTTTCCTGACTTCGAAAGAAGCTAATAAATATTTGGTCAGGGACAAGATCTTTAATTTCACATTTTACAGCTGTCTCAAAATGGAATTGAGTATTTGTACCAGGTATTGTGATTATGTGCTCGTAATACTGTGCTATCCTGTTTCGATTTTTCTGTTTCTGCCTGGTGTAACAGTCAATACTTGGATAAAGTTTACCAGTAAAAGGCCTGTCTTAATCATGTGTAGATTCTCTTTTGCATTGAATTTTCATTGGTCCATGGCATCTAATAGTTGAAAAATTGATTTCTTATATAGGACCTCTATATGAATGATGAAGGAGAACAAATCATCAAGTAGAATGATAAACAGAAACTGGGTTTTAAAGCGCAAGAGGAGAAAACTTTCATTTGAACAATCCAATGGTAAAGTAGACAATTCAACATCACATGATTCTTCTAGGAAGACCTCAGCAAGACGTACAGTAAAGACTGAAGTAGCTACTGGTCAATTTTCCTCTAAGAAGAAAGGAAATGATGGGGTGAGTTACCTTTTCTTTGAATAAATGGTTGCATGTACAAGTGAAGGTTTAACCTAAGGATCATATTCAACTTAGAAAATGGATGAAATTAAAGGAATGTGTGATGGATGAGGTTCTTTTCCATTTTAATTAGAATTAGAAATTTATAAACAGGGATGGATAAAATACCTATATACTCTGGGTACACATAAAATTTACCTGCTTGGACTTGGTTATGGGGATTTTTTTTTGGTATTTTCTGAGTATGGGTATGGCTAGTATGATATCCACTCTTTTTAGAGCCATAGTGTGTGTGTGTGTGTGTATTTATCCACCCTTTTTAATCCACCCATAGCATGTATGTATATTTATCTATCAATATTTATGCGCACATTTTTTTGGTATTTATCTATATAATATTTTTTTAAAAATAAAAAGTACCACCCAACTGGATTTGTATGGCTTTTGAATTATTAGTTGTTTGCAACATGATTCTTTTTTGCCATGTTATATGAACTAATTTCAAGATAAACATCTTGAAAATTTTCCAAGTAAATCAAATCAGTTCTAAGGATTTATTGGTTTAATTAGGAAGAGGAATTTCTTGCTTGCTGAATTTTATTTTGGGAATGGAGACTGTATTCCCTACTTACAATCATCTCTAATTAGAAATAGCTAGTGTTGAAAACCAAACTTTTGAAGAGGGGTCAACTCTACAGAGTTATAGTTATTTTAATGCATCACTCTAGTGTGTGTGTGTTTTTTAATTTTTTTTATGGTTCATTTGACTGCACTAACTGTGATGTCTTAAATCTTTGGATCCAGTATTTCTTTGAATGCGTGGTTTGTGATCATGGTGGAAATTTATTGTGCTGTGATAGCTGTCCTCGCACTTATCATTTACAGTGTCTTTCTCCACCTCTTAAGGTATGTTCTTTCAAGCCAATATAAAGCTGCCCATCTATCACTAAGTGGTGATATTCAGCATCCACTTTTAGTATAAACTTCATTTCTAATTTGCAATTTATCCTCTGAAGCGCATCCCCATGGGAAAGTGGCAATGTCCAACCTGTTCTCAAGGAAATGATCGACTGAAGGCCATAAACCACCTGGATTCAATTGCAAAACGAGCCAGGTCAAAAGTTGTCTCTGCAAAAGCAAAAGATGGAGTTAGTTCACTTCATGTTGGCAAAGTATCCCAGATTTTTGGAAGCACACTAATATCAAAGAAAAGGTCTTCCAGCAAAGGAAAATCCATTTCAATTGGGGGAGACACTTTTTTAAGAAAGGAATTGTTATCTACCCCAGTAGATGTAACTAGTAGTAACAAGCTAAGTGATCCATCACTTGGGATTTCGATGGAGGGAACCTCATCATGTGCAGATGCCGATGAAGAAAAGAAATCTAACACGCCCCCAACAATCTCTCCTGTTGATATGAAGTCAACCTCTACAGCTGACGAAGTTTTGTCAACTCCTAAAATTACTAATTTAGATGTAGATGATGCACAGGTGGACGGGAGACCTGATTTATCTTGTGATGGCATGCCTTCAAGAAAACAACTTGTTCTTGGAATTGCTGCTACTGGAGGGGAAGTTAGAAAAAGGAAGCATGAGGCTAATGATAATATCAGTAAAAAGAAGTTGAAGACTGAAAAGGGTAAATCTACTGCCAAGACTTCTATGAAGTGCAAATCCGGAAATAATAAAGGGCACAAGAAGCAGAAGTCTGTAAACAAAAAGGTTTCTGCATCTATATCAAAAGAGGAAGTTGGAAGCAAGGATTCTTGTGTTGAACCAAAAGATGAGGTACTGATTTTACTCTCTGGATTCTTTTCTGTTTATGTTTGGTTATGAGCCCATGAGTATTTCATGTGGTTATCCAAATGTGAATGGTGAAGAATTAGTGAAAGGACATGATGCTACCTAATCTAGTTATACTATTTTGGCTCCTTATAGTTGCTCCCTTTGCCTTCAGCTATTCCTAATTAGAATTATGAAGGATCAATACATCTTAAAAGCTTATGCCTTAGGAAGAAGATTTGGACTGGATTTTCCTTATGATCTCTCACATATTTCTTGAAATCTCTTTGCAATAGAAAGTCAAAATTTAGAAGAAACAAAGGCCAATGATGCACTGCACTGTAATTTATTTTTCTAGAAATACTATCAAAATTAACGCTATCTTTTCGCTTGATATATTTTTCTATTTAAATGTGAATCTATCTGCCATGGCTCTATGTTGACCTCCCTTTTTCTTCCAAGACATCCTTATTAGTTTCAAGTGCATGTACTTGCTGTATTTTACATGTCTTCTTTCATGTTTCAGACCTAACCTAGCCAATATATAGTTGTCCTCACTGTCAGAAGATTAGTGTTGAATTTGCGCCACCTGTATCCACTTAGCTACATGCAGGACAAGAGTACAATGCAAAAGAATAAATCAATTTTTATCTATCAAAGATATATATGATATGGGAAATAGATATTTGCCATAAGGCCCAGTTTGGTTCACTGGAAATTGGTGTTGGGAAATGAAAAATAAAATGGAAAAGTCATTTCTTATAGTTTGGTTGGGTTGAAATGCATTTCTTGGGAACCATTTTTCCATGAAATCATTGGAAAATGATTTCTTTGCCTAACCCAGTGGCAAAACCATATTTTCTTAGGAAAATCTTTTGGCTGCCCAAAATGTCAATTCTCACATCTGAAATTTTTGAACCTGACCCCAGGTTGCTTTATCTCTCTTCCTCCTCACCCAAATCAGATCTTCTGATTGACTTGCTTCATTGCCGCCAGCTACACCCTCTACCCCACAACTGTTGACTCCTTTGCCCTCTACTCCTGCCCTCCTCCTTCCATCCATCCTTGTCATAGGTCTTTTCATCTGTGTTCAACTAGTAGTGGCAAGCTTTGCATCATTCTTCTATGATGGTGGTAGGATGGTAGGTGGGTCGAGTGGCACCGTAGAGTTCTCCCTCGTTGCCTTCAGCTTTGTTGCAAATCTATTTTGCCATATCGCAATCTCTGCCACCTCCCTTCCTCCATCACAGGTCTATCCTCATAACGGCAGATCTGGTTTGAAGGTCCTGATGTTGATCGGAAGGGAGCAGAGGGAGGAGGGTTAGAACATGGCCCAGTCAAAGGTTTGAAGTCACTATTATAGATCTGGACATCAAATCTGCCATTGCTTTGAGCCATTGAAGCTACCATCTCAGCCATCTTATTCAGTGAAAGTCAAAGCTTCAGCTTCTTTGGCAATGGCTCCATGTTGAATTCGTTCTGGTTGTTGAACCTAAGCTTTTCTGTTTTCGGGGACATTTTGTCCTTTTCATATTTTTAGTTTCCATTTTCATGCTCAATTTATGTGTTCCAAACAAAAATCATCTCAATATTCCTTTAAAATTTTCTGTCATGCCAAACATACTTTTAAAGCTATTTTCATTTCCATCAAAATGCTTCCAGTGAACCAAATGGGGACTAATTGTTACACTGGAATTGGGACAATGGAAGTGGAACCAAACATGGAACTGTAAAAATTGGTTGTTTGGTAAGATGGAAGCTAATTGTTTTCCATTTCCACCAAAATGGATGGAAGTGGCTTCCATGCTCAACCCTGTGGAAGTGGGAAGAGTTCCATGGAACTCATTTTTAGCTCTAATTTTTGATAACTACTACTGCGTGACTAAAGCACCTGAAAAAATCGGTCATGTACCCATTCAGCTTTGAGTCTGACGTGACATGTCACTTGTAAAACTGCTTGGACTCTTGGATCGATTTTGTTGCTGCATATAAGTGTGCTCTCATCCTTGATATGTGAATTTTTGAGTTTTCCTATATTTAATTTTTGGCTTTGTCAAGTTAGCTTTCAATCACTATTGTTTTTATTGCTGTCAATTACTCTGTTGTGGTATTAATGTCACTTTTGGGTTTTTAAATATTAATTATTTCCATATGGATGCAGAAGTTTCCTCAGGCAAAGAAAAATAAAGCATGTGAGTTTGATAAGGCAGCAAGTCACGTGGATGAAACTCTAATGCATGAGGACAATACTATGGGTGAATCTCTGCAGGTAATTATTTCAAATAGCTTATGTTAGTACTTAATGGTTTGCATTAGTTTAATGCAGACAGTATTTTCCGTGGGTCCTTGCAAGTTATGATCATGACTGATTTTTGTAGTTTCTGTTATGTATGCATTGCAGGTTGATCGGGTTCTAGGTTGTCGAGTTCAGGATAAGAATACAAACCCATCACAAAGCTTATCTGTGACTGTCATGGATGATCTACCCTCTCATGATCTGCCAATCCCAGAAAGTGGTGACACCCGGGATCTGCCAATCCCAGAAAGTGGAGACACTCAGAATCTGCCAATCCCGGAAAGTGGAGACACTCGGGATCTGCCAATCCCAGAAAATGAAAGCAGACCAGTAGAGAATAGTCCTGCTCGTGGTAATGATATGGATGTTGAAACTGCTGAAAATATCCCAGATGATCGTCAAAATGTTGTCAAGATTGCCAATAAAGGAAGCTTGAAAAACAATTATAAAGTGGAAAGACTTAATGTATACAGAAGATCAATGACAAAAGAAGGTAAAAAAGGCAATCCCATAAATTCATCGAGTAAAACTCCAGGTGATTTAGATTCCACTGCCACATGTAGTAAAATTCATGATGATTCTGCAGCAAGTGCTGAGCATTTGGAAAAAGCAACTGACAAGATGGAGATTGTGGAAGATGTAAATGTTACTTTAAGAAGTGAGGACAATAATGATCTTCTAAAAATTTGTCAAGCACAGGTCTCTCCCAAAACCAATCTGAAAGAGGTGGATGCAGATATGGGAATGAGTAGCACCGTAGCTAACAAAGTTCAGGAAGCTAACATGGCTCAACCTTCATGCCTAAATCAGGAGAAAGTCTTCTATGAATTTTTGGTTAAGTGGGTAGGAAAATCACATATTCATAATTGTTGGATTTCAGAATCCCAGTTAAAACTTCTTGCAAAGAGAAAATTAGAAAATTACAAGGCTAAGTATGGGACGGCTATAATAAATATCTGTGAGGAACGTTGGAAGCAGCCTCAACGGCTGCTTGCTATCCGTACATCAAAAGATGGAACATCAGAAGCATTTGTAAAATGGACTGGACTCCCTTATGATGAATGCACTTGGGAAAGTTTAGAAGAACCTGTTGTTCAGACTTCTTCACATCTACTTGATCTTTTTAACAAATTTGAAACCCTTACCTTGGAAAGGGATGCATCAAAGGATAATTCAACTAGGAAAAACAATGACCATCAAAATGATGTAGTTAATCTCACAGAACAACCTCTTGAGCTAAAAGGTGGTTCTCTGTTTCCCCACCAGCTTGAGGCTTTGAACTGGTTGCGAAAATGCTGGTGTAGATCCAAAAATGTGATACTTGCTGATGAAATGGGCCTTGGGAAAACAGTATCTGCTTGTGCCTTCATTTCATCATTGTATTTTGAATTCAAAGCTGTACTGCCTTGCTTGGTCTTGGTCCCACTTTCAACAATGCCTAATTGGCTTGCTGAATTTGCATTATGGGCTCCAGACTTGAATGTTGTCGAATATCATGGCTGTGCAAAAGCAAGAGCCATAATTCGCCAGTATGAATGGCATGCTAGTGATCCCAGTGGATTGAATAAAAGAACATCTGCGTATAAATTCAATGTTCTTTTGACTACATATGAAATGGTCCTCGCAGACTCTTCTCATTTGCGCGGAGTTCCTTGGGAAGTTCTTGTGGTCGATGAGGGGCATCGGCTGAAGAATTCTGAAAGTAAGCTTTTTAGCTTACTCAACACATTCTCTTTTCAACATCGTGTACTGTTGACTGGTACCCCTCTCCAGAACAACATTGGTGAGATGTACAACTTACTCAATTTCTTACAACCGTCTTCATTTCCTTCTCTTTCTACATTTGAGGAGAGATTCAATGATCTTACAACTGCTGAGAAAGTTGAGGAATTGAAAAAACTGGTTGCCCCCCATATGCTTCGTAGGCTTAAAAGGGATGCCATGCAAAATATTCCACCCAAGACAGAAAGAATGGTTCCTGTTGAGTTGTCATCTATCCAAGCTGAATATTACCGTGCCATGCTTACAAAGAACTATCAGATACTGCGTAATATTGGGAAAGGGGTTGCTCAACAATCTATGCTTAACATTGTGATGCAACTTAGAAAGGTCTGCAATCATCCATATCTCATACCAGGAACTGAGCCTGATTCTGGATCAGCTGAGTTTCTTCATGAAATGAGAATAAAGGCGTCGGCCAAATTGACTCTTCTGCATTCTATGCTGAAGATTTTACATAAAGAAGGGCACAGAGTCCTTATTTTCTCTCAAATGACCAAGCTACTTGACATCCTAGAGGACTATTTAAGTGTTGAATATGGGCCTAAAACTTATGACAGAGTGGATGGCTCTGTTTCTGTGGGTGATCGTCAAGCAGCAATTGCACGCTTTAACCAAGACAAAAGTCGATTTGTGTTCTTGTTATCCACTCGATCCTGTGGTCTTGGGATAAATTTGGCAACTGCTGACACTGTCATTATCTATGATTCTGATTTCAATCCACATGCTGATATCCAAGCAATGAATCGAGCACATAGGATTGGACAATCAAATAGACTTCTGGTATATCGGCTTGTTGTTCGCGCCAGTGTTGAAGAGCGCATCTTGCAACTTGCCAAGAAGAAGCTGATGCTTGATCAGCTTTTTGTAAACAAGTCTGGATCTCAAAAGGAAGTAGAGGATATTCTAAAATGGGGTACTGAAGAACTCTTCAGTGATTCTCCTGGTCAGAATGGAACGAATGGAGGTGAAAATAATAGCAACAAAGAAGAGACAGCTGTAGATATTGAACATAAGCATCGGAAGAGGACTGGTGGTTTGGGAGATGTATACAAGGATAAGTGTACAGATAGCAGCAGCAAGTTTGTGTGGGATGAAAGTGCAGTTTTAAAATTGCTTGATCGTTCAAACCTTCAAGATGGCTCAAATGATGTTGCTGAAGGAGATTCTGAGAATGATTTGTTGGGTACAGTTAAGGTGAAGTGTTTATTAAATACCTAATCTTGGATTCTTTAGTTAATTGTTGGCGCTAAATTTGGTCATTTGGTGCACTGTGAAACATGTGAACCTTTTTTTTGCCACTCACTTGTAGACCCCTTCTAGCCCCTTCGTAGGTGACTTTTTTTCTGGGGCTATCAATACAATATAACGTATGTTTTAGATCAATTTACCTGGTTCTATATTTACCCAATCTTTTGAAGTTGCATCCATCACTAGTATGTGCACAAGCTAAACAGGGAAATTGATGCTGCTGTCATTAATGTTTGTTGGAACTTGATAGGGCTTTCATTATACTGTAAATTGGGATTCATTAGCCTCTAACTAGTTCAATGAAGTTGTAATTTTTCCCCTTAAGTTGTTTCTTAGATATTTGCTGGCGAATGGGATGCTTCTCATGGATTCTTTTTGTAACCCTGCCATTGGCTTAGTAAGACAAGGTTTCTCTCTTGTATATGCAAAGCGATTGAGCTGAAATGTTGAATATATGGTTTTTGTGGTTTTATGGTTTCCTGTCCTCCTTTCTTTAGTTTTCCTTGAAGTAGGATGGCTTATCTTCCCTTGCAATTATTTTCCAATAGAATATTTTTCTGTTAAAAAAATTGCGTCTCCATGACTAGACATTTAAATACACACTGAAAAAGAAGGTTATTCTATCATGTATTCTGATTGAAATTTGCTTTGTCTTAGTCCCTTGAATGGAATGATGAAGCAGCTGAAGAACAGGGTTTAGGTGAGTCCCCTCCTTGTGGAACTGATGATATCTCTACACAAAATTCTGAAAGGAAAGAGGATAATGTGGTGAATGGTGCTGAAGAAAATGAATGGGACAGACTACTTCGTGTGAGGTAAGGAGCTTCTATTTGGTGACGTCCTTTCTTTGTTGCACATTACAACATCCAACCTCTGAGCGTATGTATAGTAGAAATTACACGCTTGGTTAGAATTAATATAATGCCGTTTGAGCCTTTAAGACTATCAAGGGAATTAAAAGAGGAAAAAGGAAGAGAAGGAAAGGGAGAAAGAGAGAATGGGAGGAACAAAGACTTAGTGCTCGTTTGGATGAGCGATTGGAATGCTTAAAAGCAGCTTTTCAATTATAATTTACGGTGTACGAGGTAAGTATGTGAAAAGAGGAGTGTCTCGATCTACGTGAAAAGCAACTTATAAGCAATCTAATCGGTGAAACAAACATGCCTTAATCATCGGTTGCAACTGCCATTCATGAGTCAGGGGGTTCCCTTTATGTGGATGGGTCATTAAAGACTAGCCAACTCTGGAAGGTTGTTATGGTTTTTACTAAACTGTTACTCCTTGTTTCCTTATTCTGCCTCCTTATCGCAAAGCAAGCTAGTGATCTCATTGATACCTTTCTCAATTCTCTCCCTTTCTTTCACTTATTGACACATTTCGACACTTTAAAATCTTAAGTTAACAATGAGCCTGTGGCTATCTTATTTTCTAACATAACTACCCGCTGAACCCACTTTTCAAAATAGACTGTTTGTTACAATCCTAAAAATAGGTTTTATCTCTTAAGTCTAATGGTGATGAATTTGTCAAAAAAACTTGAAATTCGTGCTAAGCCCTTGCATTTTAGAATAGTTTAGCTATCAAGTAACCTGAATAAACTTGGTTACCTGAAATTACTTCTTAATCTGTTTGGTTTCTAGGTGGGAGAAGTATCAGAATGAGGAGGAAGCAGCTCTTGGTCGAGGAAAGCGGCAGAGAAAAGCTGTTTCTTATAGGGAAGCATATGCTCCCAACCCAAGTGAAACATTGAGTGAGGTAATATGCTTTCTCTCTGCTTGCAAGCAACATGATGGAGTCTTTCTTTCTGCTTGCAAGCAACATGATGGAGAATGGAAAAAGATTAAGACGAATATTAAAAGTTATTTATAAATGAAGGATAGACATAGGGAATGAGATTTTAATTATCCATAGTCCTTTTATGAAGCCCTTGTAGTATGTTGTTGTGAGGAAACTTTGTGATTCGGGAAGTAAATAAATACAAGCAAAAAAATAAAGTAAAAATCATAAAATAAGAAAATTAATAAAACTACAACATTTGGAAATTAAATTTTCCTACACCTAGAACTAGTTTCCCATAGGAAACTTATGAAATATTGTATTTTTATGAATTTTCTTATTTCGAGCTTTTACTTTATTTTTTACTTATTTGCTTTCATCTCAAATTCCTAAAACACACTTATGTGGAACCCATGTATAATTAAAATAAAAAACGTTTTAAATAAAACAAAAGACATTAAAATATTAAACTCAAATCCTAATTAAAATCCTATGTCTTATGTTGGCATTTTATTTAGCGTCATGACTTATTTATTTTCCCTGAATTTTGATCTCTGTTTATCTGGACCGAGTGGCTTTTTATTCTGTGGCCAACGTCTCTATAATAAATAGAAAATCATTATCTTCCCATTGAGCATCACCTACATGGTTGTATGAATCCAAGCATAGGTCTCACAAAACAAATTCAACAAGATTTATGAATATATTAATTCTCAGATGGGATGATATGCTTTTAGCATCTTCAATCTTTAAGATTTCGTTCAGGTCCAAGTTACAGTTTCCATCATCCTAGAATAGATCTTGTATGATATTCAAAAGTAACCATGTGGATTCTCTTAACTGTAAAGAAAAGCAAACAAGAAAAATGTTCTTATCATTTTCAATTTCAGATTAGAGTTGCAAAAAATTAAAAAGGATGAAAACTGACTGCATTAAAATTTCTGGAGGAAAAATAGCCACTAGCTGCTTAATATTTATGAATTTTTGGAACGCTCAAACTCTTAGTTTCAGTATTTCAGTTCTCTAAGTCTCGTCAATCTCTCAAAACTTGTTGCATGTCCTCCCATGTCAATTAACTACTTAAATTTTAACTGTTTTGTCCTTTGTTTTGCAAGTATGATTTACACATGTTAACATGATAGTCTTGAAGTGTTTTGCCACATAAAACCTGTCTTGTTTGGGATTTTTTTGGTGGTATAATTTTCTGGAACTTTGTATTTATTATATATTGCGTTGTTACTCAATATTAGTATATATTTCTCATCGTATATTCGTATCCTCGTTTTGCTGTTTTTCTTATATTTTGCCTCATGCAGAGCGGTGATGAGCAGGAAAAAGAGCCAGAACCAGAGCCTGAGCGTGAATATACACCAGCAGGACGGGCCCTAAAAGCAAAATTGTATGTTTATTCCTTTTGTGAATTAAAATTGCTTTGCTTTGATTAAACATGGATATAGAAGACGTGCTTGTGGCTGTGTATTGCAATTAGACCAGATTGTCATTATGGCTTCTCTCATGGGATTTCTCGACAGTATATAGAGGGTTTAAAAGGCACTATAAATTATCAAACATGGATCTCCTCCACGCTCTCAATTATTCTTTCATTGCATCAAATTCAGCCATTTATATTTATCTGACAATTATCAATGCGCCGCATTGCTCAGATTATAATTAAAAAGGCAAAGAAAATTGTTCATCACCTATGTTTCTTTACTATGCTTTGTCAGTTTTTTTGCCTCCTTAATTTCCAGTCTGGACCATTTGGCACATTGGCAATCATAGGATAATCATATGTGGTGAGAGTTTGCGCGTTTTAGTGGCAATTGAGGGGATCCCTATCCTAAATTATCTGATCCTACATATTCTGTGAATGATTCGCATAGGGCTCTTACATTCTTGGCAACTCCTAAATGTAATTGACAAATCAATCCTGTTGATTAAAAATCCATGTCGCTTGTTTAATCAATTGAACAATAGATGGGTATTCCTCTAGAATTGAATGTTTTTGTCTTGCTTGTGTTAACTTTTGGGAGAATGGCATTTGGGTATCTTTTAGGTTCTGTTTGGTATGAGGGAGTTGGAGGGGGCGGGAGGAAAAGGAAAATTTTTATAAGTTGAATTTCAAGAAATTGGAGAAATGAGGTTATTAAATTTTGATAAAAAGAAGATGCAAGATAAAAGAGTAAGAAAAATTAATTAAAAAGTTTTTACCCTACTTCTCTAATTTTTTTACATCGAACTCAAAAAAAGTTTCCCTTTGCCCACTTTCCTTCCCCTCCCCTCATACCAAGCAGCCCCTTAAGGGAATTATTGACACCTGGGTCCTTTGAACATATGATCCTTTTGAGATTGACAACTATGATATACATTAACTTTTCGTTTTTTATTTTGGGGAAAAGTTGGGACCAAAGTATTAATAGCTCCTTACAAGGGATCCAAATGACAGTTCCCCTCTAACTTCTCCCTTGGTAATTTTCTCTCACAAAGACTTGAAATCCAAGATACTTTTGCTGGTTGTTGCTGTTAGATGCAATGGCAGTTACCTCTATCACTTTCTGGGCCCTTAATAATTCTGAAAAGACTTGATATTGACATTGCTTTTGAACAGTGCTAAGCTCCGTGCTCGGCAGAAAGAACGGCTTGCACGGAGGAATGCAGTTGGTGGATCTCATCCTGTTGAGGGACTTCCTGGAACTGAGTCACTCCTTCAATTATCTGCCAATTCAAAGAGTGCTGATCTTGGAGCTGGGCCGTCAAATTTAGTTGGGGATGTTCCTATCAATTTAGAGGATAACAAATCTGATATGCTTTCAGAAGCTCAGAAGAGCCACATTGATTCCATTTCAAGAATGGGCAGGCTATCAAAACACATAATGAGCAGTTTCATGGATGCTTCAGTCAATAATCTAGACCATTCTCCACCTCATTATAAGGGGCTAAACACCACAAACTCTCTGCCAACCAGCAATTTGTTACCTGTACTGGGACTTTGTGCTCCTAATGCCAACCAGGTGAAATCATCAGAAAGTAATTTTCCGAAGTTAAATTGGAGACAAAATAGACGGGGAGCCAGACAGGAGTTTCCATTTAGTCTTGCCCCTTCTGGGACAACATCCTTGGAGGCTGAGATCAGAAGTCAGGAAGGAGCAGCAAATGCTAGACTACCAGATTCGCTGGTGCATATTATGCAAGAGAGTTTCAAGAATAGAATCCCTGAGCATAACCTCCCATTTGTTCCTGTAAGTTCTCCTTGCATGCTTTGTATTGATTTTAGATCAATTCTATTTAATCGGATATATGCATTTTGCTTACCGCATAAATTATACATGCACAGTTTCCCCCAGCTTTGCAAGGAAAGGAACCTGATGCATTTGAAGGGGCTAGATTCTCTGCTTTCCGGGAGAAGATGGCCCTGCCAAACCTACCATTTGATGAAACGTTGCTGGCCAGATTTCCTCCCACAACTAAGAACATGCCAAGTTCGCATCTGGACCTTTTACCTAATTTGTCACTAGGTGGTAGCAGCAGCAGACATGGAGCTCTGAGTGGTCCATTACAAGACCTTCCAACGATGCCGTTATTACCTAAATTCAAGATTCCCCCGGAAGATTTATTCAGATTTAATCAGCAAGATGGGGATGTGCCCCCCACTTTGGGTTTAGGCCAGGGCCCACCACCCACATCATTCCCAGAGAACCATAGGAAGGTGCTTGAAAACATAATGTTGAGAACTGGGTCTGCCTCGAGTAGCTTTTATAAAAGGAAGGCAAAATCAGATGGGTGGTCTGAAGATGAACTTGATTGCCTCTGGATTGGTGTTCGTAGACATGGAAGAGGTAATTGGGATGTTATGCTTAGAGATCCCAAGTTGAAGTTTTCGAAGTACAAGACATCTGAAGATTTGGCAATGAGGTGGGAAGAGGAACAACTCAAGGTCTTTCAAGGGCCAGCATTTCCTGTGCCAAAACTGGCCAAGATGTCGAAGTCTACAAAATCGGCCCTTTTTCCAATCTCTGATGGAATGATGGAAAGGGCCCTGCATGGGAGCCGATTCATCTTGCCGCCAAAATTTCAAAACCATTTGACCGACATGAAACTAGGAGTTGGTGATCTTTCATCCAGTTTACCTCATTTTAGAACACCAGATCGACCTCATTCTCTTAATGATCATTTTGCATCTCTTCCTCCTTTTAATCATGATATAAACAGAGCAAATTTTCCTGGAGATGCTTCTGCTGAACCTTCTGATAGACCAGGGACTTCTTCCTATGTGCCTGCTGAAAGACCATTTTTACTAGATTCTTATGGAACCAGTTGCTTAGGTTCTCTAGGTTTAAATGTCTCAGGAAGTGTTACTAGGCGACAAAGAGAGGATCAACCAGGCACCAGTAAACCTGAAAATCTACCTGGACTTCTTGATGTGGCTTTTAATGATATGCTTGACACTCGAATCAATGCAGGAAACGGTGAATCTACTAGCTTTGCATTTCCATCTAACCCTGCTAAAGGAGCTGAACCTTTCACCTCTAAAGGTGAGGAAGGAGTTGGAAGTAGTATTTCAAAAGACAAGCTTCCCCACTGGTTACGCGAAGCAGTAAGCTCCCCTGCTAAATGCTCTGATCCAGATCTGCCGCCCACCGTGTCAGCAGTTGCTCAATCGGTCCGGTTGGTTTATGGAGAAATTAAGCCTACGATACCTCCATTTGTGATTCCTAGTCCACCTCCTTCCCTTCCAGATGACCCCAGATGTAGTCTGAGAAGGAAGAAAGTTAAAAGAACTCAAAAGTTCAGTCAGGTCCTGCCAGAAGTTGCTGGGAACGAGAATGACCTCAGGTCCTACCAGAAGAGGCATGTAAAATCTAAAAGATCCAAGTCCCACCAGAGGGGCCGGCTAGATGTTGCTGGAAGCAGCAATGATGTCCTTAGTGACTTCCATGTCGACGAGAATGGTGCTTCGTGCTCTACTCCTTTCGTCCCGCCTTTATCTCTCCTTCCTCAGACAGGGCTTCAGCAGATTGAATCTGGCCTCAATTCATTAAACCTGTCGCACTCATCATCAGTGAACCAACTTAAAAGGACGAGTAGCGCAGGACTGTCTCCTTCCCCTGAAGTGCTCCAGCTGGTGGCATCCTCTGTTGCTCCAGGTCCACATGTTCCATCATCCATTTCTGGCTCTTCAAGATTTCCTGAGGGCAAGCTTCCATTGCCTAGGCCTATTAAGCCAGCGAAATTCAAAGCCACCGAAGGTGCCTTTGGAAATAAGATGCCTAGGCCGACTTCACCGAAAATTTTGGGTTCACATGATGATGATGAGGAGCAGCATCATAAAGAAGAACACCCTGACAGTGGGGATTCCAGTAAGACTCAGTCAGATCCCTCTAGGACTGAATGGCCTGAACCCGATGAGGGGGAGGTATCATCTGAGGGGACAGTCTCCGATCATGCTTTAAGAGACAAGGAAACATAGAATGTAGTGTCTCAGATTAAAAATTGAGCAAATATACAAGTTCATGCTTCTGAAAGGTCTTCACCATTGCGCTGGAATTTTTGTAGGTATCATATGACAATGAGTGAACTAGAAAATTACAGGGTGGTTGAAAACGTGTAAAGTTCTCGTCAAGTAAAAATGAAATATAGCGTCGTCTGTTTGGTATTTTTGAGGTGCCGTTTGCTTATGTAGATGTACCATGTTCTCACATGGCAATTTTTGCACAGAAGAATGAGATTCATATTGCAGGGCTTGATTTCAGGTTTCTTCATCACTTCAACGCATATTCATCCCATCTTAAAAATCTGAGGCTTGAAGTTTGGAGAATAAGTTGTTCTTTTTCTAGAGAATTGAACTTTATTTACAAGATCAAGAAACTAGTTATTTACTGCACTCAATGGAGAAATTGAAATATTTAATTCAGAATATTAACAAACAATGTTTGTCTCAAACTAGTGGCTATTCTAGACACATGAACTTCCTTAGAAACCCTGATTCAACTCATAAGATGAGTATAATATAAAATAATGATGGATATAGCTAAAGGATAAATTGGCATACGATTCAATTGAATGATCTAATTGGTGTGTAGGGTTTTTAATGGATAATGAACAATAAGGGACTCTGGAAACATAATTAATGATGATATTTAGAAATAGGATTTTCTTAAGTGATTAAAGAATAAAAGGATGTTGTGAGTTAATATAATATAGGATAATAGCAGGAGGATATTAGTTTATGGGTTAATATAATGTCTAGTTGTTATAGTTTGTCTCCATTTTAAGTTTTGATTCTTATACTTTCAAATCTTAAATTCTTGTTCCTCTAGTTTCTTTCTAACGTGTGTGTTTGGTTGGGCTTATTTTTGGACAATAAGTTCTTATTACGCAAGCCGAGACAAAGCTCCTCTCACATACTTACCTCGTATACCGTGAACTACGATTTATAAGCACTTATTACCCAAAAATAAGCCATTCCAAACGAGCACGAAAACGTTAGCCCCTCTGGTTTCTTTCTTCATATTAGTTTTTGTCATTTGAGGAACCAAAACCTATAGTTAAAACTATAAAAACCATAACTAAAATGAAGATAAACTATAAAGATCAAACATTATGTTAACCCTTAGTTTATTGAAAATATATGATAAAAGAAAAGATCTAGAGATAATATGAAGATATTTAAATTGCAGCATAGAAGATAACCTAATTTTTATGGAGTCGAACTGATGAATTAACAAGTAAAAAAAACTAATGAATTAGATTTTAAAGGATTAAACCCCTAATAAAAATAATTAAATCTTAATCTGCAATGACATCTAAACACTAATCAATGACCCATGGCCTTATAAAAAACAAAAATTACAAAGTTAAATAAAAAATTGGCTTAAATAAGATAAATGAACTCTAGCTGAATTAGTCTTCAGTTTCTAGCAAGTCTTCTTTAACCCATTAAGACTTTTTCAAGTACTGCTCATACTCATAAATTTTCATGATACATTTGCACTTGCATTTATCTACGCTAAAAGTTGTAAGATTATAATCTAATTTGCTTCCTCCCCTTTGATCATACTTCTACTTAGTTTGATTTAAAATTGAAACAAACAAAAAATATTTGGATCCAAATAGCTTTGACATGTGAAAATCTAAATCTTATCTTTTGAGTTTTGTCACTTTTATCTAATTATTTATTTTGAATTTGGTTTGGTTTCTTTCTAGGTCAGTCTTGCTGAATCATGAACACCCTTGTTATAGGGTCTAAGATACCACACACACACACACATATATATATATATATAAATCAACAGCTAGTAAAGACATTTGTCATGTGCTTCGAAAATTTGACCGCCATTGTTCATCGTGAAATGGGTCAAAATAGACTTTTTAAAATAAGCAATTTTAAAATATTTTGTTTTCAGAATTACATGTTAGTGTTACATCGATCTCCGTATCCAATGTTTGCGCTCGTGATAAAAGCAAGTTTCTGAGATCTGGATTGATTATTGAACCGATCAGGGTATTGGATTAAAAATTAGTGGATCAGATTGAAGTTAAATTGGAGCTAACCTGAGGATAAATTTTTGAAAAATTGAATATTTTGAGCTTATTAATATAAAAATTTTGATTCTTAAAAAAATATTAAAAAATCCAGGACCGGACCGGTTTACTGGCCGATTCCCGATCCAGACCGGCCGGTCTGATCCTGGTTTAAGAACCTGGGATAAAAGTGAATATACAACAATTATACATTCATTTTTCAAATTCTAGTGTAAAAATCCTTGTTAGAATTAAGTTACTCTTTATTTTGTCCAGCATTTAAATTTGAAGTAAATAGAACTAAGATGTACAAGTAAATTGAAATGACACTAAGCAATGCCCTTATCACACAAAATTTGAGAAAATACTAGTAGCCCTACTCTTCATGGAATTGTAAAACTTAAAGTGATATTATAGGTTGGATATTATATTAATATTGATGTATGACTATTGATCATCATTAAAGAATGAAAAAAATAATTAAAACAACCACGTTAAAAGAAATTTCCCGATTAGAATTCAATCTTGTAATAAAAACTAAAACTATGTAAATAAAAAAATAAAAGATGAAGTAGTTAAGATGTTGAAAACATTATCTATATTTATTTATATATAGTGTCAACAACAAAAAAACCTTAATCTCACTAATTAGGATCGGCTACAAGGGTCAAAAGATAACATTGAGTTGGGTAAAAAATCAAATCTCGGGATAAATTGTTAATCAAGAGATTTCACGTAATAATCTTATTGAGTGTTCTCTTCGATTTTCTTCTAACTCTTTTAACTAGGATTCAAACAACTTGATTAACCCTCTCACCGAAGCATTCAATGGCTTTTTTTGTACATGTCCAAATTACCTCAAACGATTTTCTACCATTTTTCTTCAATAGGTGCCACTTCAACCCTTTCTAGTGTGAGTTCATTACAAATTTTATCTTTTTTTATATGACCACACATTTATCTCAACATTCTCATCTTAGCTACGCCCACTTTGTGCTCATGTAGCCCCTTCAAAGCTCAACATTTACTACCATAAAGTATTGTTAGTTGAATAGCAGAATGATAAAATTTTACTTTTACTTTGTCAAGTACTTTTTTATCACAAATAACTTTGGTAGGATTTCTTCATTTAAACCACCCAGCTTGAATTCTATAATTAACATCTCCATCAATTTTACCATCTTCTTACAAAATTGATCCTAAATATCTAAACTTTGTCACTTGTGGAATGACATAGTCTCCTATTTTAACCTCCAAGTCACTTCTTACTTTACTCTTATCAAAAGTGCAATGCATATATTTTGTCTCACTCCTACTCAGTCGGAAACCTTTCGACTCTAAAGTTCTTCTCCATGACTCAAGTTCAGAATTAATTTTTTCTCTTAACTCAGCCACAAGAACAATACCATTAATAAAAAACATGCACTTGAGGATTTCTTTGAGTATAAGCTCATTTAGAATGTCTAAGAAACATATTAGGGCTCAAAACTGATACCTAATAAAGACCAATCCTTACAGAAAAGTCATTTGTCTCGCAACTTTCTCACACTATTTATATATAGTATAATAAGAAAATTATAATTCATCATAGTGTTGCCTGATATCTCTAATATAATATCTACTTAAAAGAAATACTTATTAAAAATATGTGCTAGTTTCTCTCAATTGTCCTTTTAAATAATTTGTAAGGAAAGTTGAAACTACTTTTAATGCAAACTTTTCAATTAATAGGTGTAGTTAAGGAAAAAGTGATAAAGATAATGTTATAAAAAAATAAAAATAAAGTAATAAATATGGACGAAAATTTAAATTGAAGACTTATATTTAGAATTAAATCTAACTCCTTGGCTAATTCTTATATGAAGCACGGGATGCAATGTTATTTGTAAAAGTCATACAGACTATATAAAATAACCCACACTAGTTTTTTAATTAAAAAAAGAAAAGGGAAAATAATTTAATAGCTGGCTTAATGTTAAAGGCATGTGAGGTTGTGTTGACCATTAATCACGCATCTTGGTCGCTAAGATGATTAAATTACAATTTGCTCAGACAATGTAGCTGACCTGCACATGCCAAACACCCCCTCCCCTCCTTCCAAAACTATGTGCCCAACCATCATACCATCTCCGGATCTAATTATAAGATAAAGTTGACTTTTTTTTTGGAGAAATTAAGGAAGCTAAATAAGTTATTTAATCATATCATATTTTATGTATCCTTAGATTATATATTAATTTATTAGTCAAACTAATTAGTTTGAAGAAAAAAAATATAAATATAAATACTCTAAAATAATTTAATTAGCTTCCTTAATTTCTAAAAAAAAATCAACTTTATCTTATAATTAGGACTGGAGGGAGTACTAGTTAATTATATGAACATATGAAGTAATAGAAAAATCTTAATTCTTTAACTTGAAAATAATTGTTATATTTTTTATTTAAATAAAACTATCAAATTGAAATATTTCAAGAGAAAATTTTAAGAATCGTATTGCCATGGAGCAGACAACTAATTCTGCAAGGCATGTCTTACCTCAAATTGCACGAACTTTAGTTATAAATACAGCACAGTCATTAATTAATGAATTAAACAATTATTTATTTAATAAGGGTTAAGGTGCCAAGATTACCTATCAATTAATATTCAATGTATAAAACTACTCATAAATCTTTTTTAGGTATACAAATACCCATGAAGTTTAAAAATAAAAATAAAAATGACACAACTATTAAAAATACCTACGGTCATTTATGTGTATTTTTGTACCTATGCCAATTTAATAATAATCCATTTGCAAACAACTTCCTAAAACAGTGCTTATTTTTCAGTTTCGAGTTCTTTTATATAATTATTTTTAAAAAAAATATCATTTACCCAGCTCTATTGGATTTTTTTGGGCCAACTTGTTACTTAGGTCTAGTAAATTTTATTTTTCTTTTGTAGGACCGTATCTGTTTGTCTTTAATATATTACTTTTAAAAGCATGGTGTTAAAAAATGTAACTTGGCTTCTCCCAAATAGCTAGCCCAATGAGTGGTGAGGTTGTTTGAGGTGATAAAATAATTAATGACATTCTACAGTCTCGTTCCTTGAACTGTGTACCTTATTGCGGTTGAATCTTAATTAAAAATCAAAATCATGAATCTATTATAAAAACTGAAGTTTTTTTCTTTGTACAAAGGGAAAAAACCAAGACTACTCTTGAAGAAATCTGAATTATTTGTCTCATGCCAAAACTTATCAATAATATCTGATTCGGTCAACATAAGGTTAATCTCTTAAAATATGATAAATCGAAGTTTGAATTCTTATAGAGAGAGATAGCAATAGAATTATTGTTGAAAGAGGTATTCAAATTTAGTAACTAACGATATCCTCAATAGGATTATACTGTACCTAACTATAAGTTTTGTTTTTGGGTTAATAAAACTTTTGATCATTGAAGTTTGATCCAATTTTGGTTTTTGTCCCTCAAGTTTGAAATCGGTGGTTTAGATTCCTGAAGTTTCACCTAATTTTGATTTTAGTCTCTTAAGTTTGAAATCGGTGGTTTTGATTACTGAAGTTTCACCCGATCTTGGTTTTAGTCCCTCAAGTTTGAAAAGGATTTGACGACCTGTTTTTGAAACCCGACCCAACCCGGAAAAAAAATCAAGTCATTTTCAAACTTGAGGGACCAAAACCAAAATCGGGTGAAACTTCAGGGACAAAAACTACCGATTTCAAACTTAAGGAACCAAAACCAAAATTGGGTGAAACTTCAGGGACCAAAACAACTGATTTTAAACTTGAGGGACCAAAACCAAAATTGAATCAAACTTCAGGAACCAAAAATTATATTAACCCTTTATTTTTTTTCTTTTGGCCAACACCAAACTATAAGTATTTAAAACTTGGTTATGATATTTCAGGTAAAAAAAAAAAAAAAAACCTCTTCATTATTTAGTTTTCCTTTTCGGTATAATTATTTTGTGTCGGATATTACCCTTAAAAATCGCTTGTCCAAATGTGTAATTTTTCAATTTTTAAAAATAATTATTCCTCTCAAGTCTCAACCGTTAACAATAACATCCCTCTGCACCACCACCCAGCAAAAAGAATAAACTCAACTTCATTAATGATTTTCATGAACTAAATTAATTATACAAAGACTAACTACAACTCTATAGAATACTACAGTATAACAAGCCCATCTTTACCATTCATGAAGGCACGCATGTGTGAACCCAAATCAAAATGATAAAAAAAACTGGGAAAATTAAAGGAAGGAAGAAGGAAACTTAAGATCTAACAGAAATTGGATAACCTACTGATTGATATATCACGTTCGCTTTTGCCTTTACACAATCGTTCTGGTTTCTCTCCGATATCTAATTTCTGCAACTAGTGAGAGCCTCCTCCTGCAGTTACAGGAATAATCGGACAGGAAGAAGATCTCTGTGGATTTGCCACAAATCTAGAAGAGAATGCATAGAACTTATAGTAATCTTCATCTAGCAAGCTTCCACATCCACTTCTTCCGTCGTCGAAGTTCAAGGAATAGCTCAACGGATCGTACCGGCATTGGAACGGACCTTGTCGCCGGATCGAAGATCGCAGCGGTTTGCTATGGCGGCGCCTCTTCAGTTTTCTCATCAGTTTCGTCACCAGACAGCAGCACTTGCATCGCGAACTGCTGCTACCGCCGGTAATCGTCGAGGCGGCGGAGGCGGCGGTTGTGGTAGCAGTTTCCTCTTCGGCCTCGACGGCGGCGGAGGAAGAGGAGGTGGTTTTAGGGCACCAGAGAGGCCACATCTGAGTCATGGAGCGTATTGAGGAGAATGGATGGAGAGTGACTACTGACTGCGGTGTGTGAAAAGGGGATTGGGAGATTCTTGCGACATGCAGTCTTTACTCTTTGACTGTTACTATTTATAGACCAATGGGTTGTTTTCTCACGCTCCAACCCAGAGCGTATGGTGAAATCATAGCTTTTAAATATTTATAAATATTACTCCTCTTTTTTTTAAATATACGATAAAATTGAAATTTTAGAAATATTAAGGAAATTAATTAAATTAATTTAAAATATTTATATTTTTTTTCTCCAAACTAATTGATTTTATAAATAAATTGATATATAATCTAATGATACACAACATATGATATGATTAAATAACTTATTTAATTTTTTTAATCTCTCTAAAAAAAATTCAACTTTATCTTATAGTTAAGACAGAGAGTAATATGATTATTATCCATCTTACATTTGGATGATGATTGGTTAGGTTAAATTAAGAGAATTTAAATAATGTAATCATTTTTTAAAATGCCTAATACTTTAGAACTTTAAGCAAATTTAACTATTTTTGAGCATTTGGCAACCTCTATTGCCGAAGTAATTGCTTTGCTAAAATGAAACAACTGTTGCTACCGTGTGTTGCATAAGGAACTACGCACATAATATTTGGAGCTTCTGAAAATGTTGAAACACAGAAAGACAATTTATGATTCTCAAGTATTCTTTCATGAGGTGTGTAATATTTATTATAAAATTTAGCTTTATGATTGGGCAATTTTTTATTATATGCACAATAAACAATATTTATTTGTAATCATAATAAATCATGTAATTATTTTATTATCATCTATTTTAATTTTTAAATGACCCATATGTATATTAAAAGTTTCAAATGTATCGCTTGTTGATAAATATTGATGAGATCAATATTAAAGACTATTATCATACGAGTAAGATAGGGAAAACATCATTGCATAAAAAAAGAATAAATAAATATAATTTATTGATGATTATTTTATAATTCATTTTTTTATATTTCTTTAAAATTAATTGATTAAGTAACCATACTTAAAAATGATTTGATTATTTCTTAAATTTCATTTATTATTGATGTAAATTATTGATTTGATAATTTGATTGATAAATAGTGACATCATTGTACCACATTATAATAGATGATTATTTCATAATTTCCTTTTTTATATTTCTTCATATTTGATTGATTAAGTAATCATATTTGAAAATGGTTCGATTATTTCTTAAATTTCATTTATTATTAATACAAAATATGGATATTGATTTGATTTAGAAATGGTAACATCATCATCCCACGATATAATTTATAAATGATTATTTCATAATATTTTCTTGTTTTCTTTATTTATATTTTTTGAAAAAATTTATAGATCATCCCCCTCTTTATATTGATAATCTACTTAATTATATAGAAAATTCATGCCCCACTCTTTACTTTTTTCCCATTGAAATGCTAATTTTAACATTTTAATTATGGTTAGCTTTAGTTTTTATATTACAATTTTTTATTTTGGTAATTCCCTTTTATGTAAAGCATCCGATTTCTCATTTCTCAAGTCAATAATAGTACCCCACATGTCCTCATATTTGACCCAAATCAATTTTCATTAAATATTCACATGATTACATTTTAATCAACATATTGTATACTTTTTTTTATAAATGTCAAAATGCATTGACATACTATATACACTTAGAATTATTAATCGATATAATTTCAACCAAAAAAAGAATTATTCATCAATATAATATAACTAATGTTATCTCAGTGTATATATCCTGACCAAAAGATATTTGTAAGTGGCAAAAAAATTTATAAAATCATACTTAAATAGGTAGGTCAGCTTAATATAACGTGAAAATGCTTAACACAATGAAAAGTAAAGTAGACTCGAAACCTATACTACTAAAATGACGCATTTGAAAACTCTAAACAACATATGGGAACTCATTTTTCTATTTTTTATGTTCATGATGATTGCTTTGTTGGTCCTAAAGGTAGGGGTGGACATATCAGACAATCCCACATCTCAAATATCAGCCAATGGAATGTTGTATATCTTCTTTCTTTTTGGAGGAGTGGTTGAAGATCATGATGATGACTGAACTATTAGAAGGTCATTATCATTTTGAACTTCTTTTTGTTGACATGAATGTTGTCTAGGAGCTTGAGGCATGTGTTTCTATCTCAGAGGCTAAAAAAAAGACTCAAAGAATAAATGGAATGACAAATATATATACATATAATCAAGTACTCAATTAAAATATATGCTACTATCAACTCCTTTTCTTATAATTAATTATGAATATGTAAGCCGTTGCAAAATATCTCTCTCCTCGTAAAATTACAAAATGCTTGAACTATTGAATGTGTAAGTGATTGTTTTGCTATAAAATAAAATGTCTGATACCACTCTAGTTCTGTTTATAAATTTAAATTGGAAAAAAAAAAATTTGTTCCTGTTATAAGTTCACTTTCAGAATAATAAATGAGAGTGTTACAATTTTATATCTATTAAGTGTAATAAAAGATAAAGCGAGAATAGGTGAAAAATACTCATTCAAAAATGAGTGCAAAATTAAAATTTTAATCCATGATTATTGAGTTTACCAACTCTCCCTCATCTCATAAATAAGAATTAAGTAATTTGAACTTATAAATAAAATGATAATGGTACATTAGACTGAAACTCAACTAGACCTCGCTTGGTCCTTATGCAAGTTTAGTGTAACTTTTTATCTCTGAGCTTTTGGAATCATGTGGCTAATTTCTTGACTGGCCAACCATTATCATCAAACGAATATTGAAATTATTATGATGAATATTTTCCAACAAAATACAAAGTCTTTTTTTTTCAAAATAAAAATTTAATAATAGATTATCATAGGCTAGCGAGTCTCTAAACAATTTAAACGGTCTTCTATTTATATATTTTTTTAAAAAAAGAATGGTAAAGTTGAAAAATGTTGATAAAATATATGGACGTGGAGAAGTGACAGACTGAGAGGAGAAAAGAATAAAATAGAATAGTTGAGGGGGAGAGGATTGCTTCATTCACGTGAGTGGGAAGTGCAGGGAAAGACAGAATATTGTGAAGATTTATAATCATAACGTTTGCAATCATGAGCCTCGTCTCACTCATCACAATTCAATATGAACTGGGATCACATAATTTGGCACTTTTTTTTGCCAGAAAAAAAAAGGCACTTTTTTTTATATAAAATAAGTAGGAACACTTATTTTTTTTTTAATATAAATGCTTATTACGCAAGCTGAGATAAAACTCCTCTCACATATTCATCTCGCATACTGTGAATCATGATTTATATATATTTATTATTTAAAAATAAGCTATTCCAAATAAACACTAAAGAGACTGCTTCTCTCCTTTTATTTTGAATGTGGTTATTTATATACTCCGTACTTGATAATTTAAACATACAAATGGGTGGCATCGTGCACAATCATCCAAATTGAAGATGTTTTTGTATGAACTCATACCATCTAGATCATATGATAATAACTTTATTATCGTTCTGAAAACTTACTCTCTCAATAATTTACGCTTATTTTATTTTTAATTCCTTAAATTTCTTTTCATCTAAAATATTGATTCCTATCATTTAATAAAAATCTGGGCTATTTTTACCTTTAAAAAGACTAAAGCTTATGGTTCAAAAGTAAAAGGATTAAAAATAAAATGAAGGCAAATCCGAGCAACAAAATATTGTTTTAACCCGATTTTCAACTATTCTTTCGGTTTTTAATATAAGATATATTTGAGAAGTTGATTTTTTATCCTAAATATAAGACATATAATTTTCATATTTGTCAATAGTTTTGTAGTTTACCCTCATCGATACTCCCTCAACAGTAATCAAGGAGGAAAATAAATTAGAGAATTAAAAAATATGGTTAGGATATTTTAAAAAATACAGTACTTATCATATGATCTAATTTAATTAAATTAAAAAAATTAATTAAATTAAAAAAATATATCTTATACGAAAGGGAGAGAGGAAAAAAAATGGAAAGCATGCATGGGCATGAGGATAATAAAGTTGGGGAGGATATGACGGTAACTCACCGGTGCAACTGAAGGAAAATGCCTCGTTTGGTGCAACTGCGTGGGTCCCACCGAAACTATCACCATCCACCTCCTTTCCTCTTTTAATAATGCTACTCGTGTCCGTAATCCTGCCACATCTGATTTCATCTCTCCCCTTACTGTCACACTTCCATTTTCTTTTTTCCCCCTCGCCATAATAATTATTAATTATAATTATATTAAACATTTTGGTTAGACCACATGCCTTGTCAGATCAATCATGTTCTCCCCAGATTTTACTCCTGCCTTTTTATTTTGGGAAAATCACCTTGATCTAGTGTAATTATAAAAAAAATCCCATGAAGGTTACAAGTTGTATGCCAAAAACTTATAAGGAAAATGATATTAAACCCCAATATATTAAATAATATGAGAAAAATCTCAATAGCACTTGTTAATAATGGTTCATCCACTTATCAATAATTACATTTTTACTTAAATTATGAGATTTTTCTAATATTATTATTTTTTAATTGACCCCTTAATATCATTTTCTCAAACTTAGAGCCCACATCACACCTTACACATCCTTTTATAGAAGAGTTTGTAACTTCTATTTTCACATGACCAAAATACGGGTATGTGCGAGTTGGGTGCGTGGATCCCCCTCCTTGGTGGGGGTGGGTGTTAAATTGCCTAAATAAAAAATGCAATAACCCTATTAATATGGTCGGGAGAAAATATTTTTTGTCCTTAATATAAATATATAATTATGTCTCTAATTTGTTGTTTTAACTTTTCAATTCTCACTTATTCCTTCATATTAAATGCATGGTTGACATCACTTATTTTTTGGTAACAAGTTTTTATTACGTAAATTAAGATAAAACTTCTTTCACATACTTACCTCGTATACCGTAAATCACGATTTATAAGCACTTATAAGTGTATGTTTGGGATAGCTTAATTTTAGTTTATAAGTACTTTTTAATCGTGATTTACGGTATACAAGGTAAGTATGTAAGAGCAATTTTATCTCGATTTATGTGAAAAACACTTATAAGCTTAGAATAAACTATCCCAAACATGCATTAAGTCAAAAATAAGCTATTTCAAATGAGTACTAATAGTGTGTGTGTGTTTGGGTAAGCCCAAAACCGTGGTTTCAAAAACTCTTTTCGCAAATCGAGATAAAACTCCTCTCACATACTTACATTATAAATCGTAAAAACTATTCTCCAAAAGCTAATCCAAACAAAAACGCATTAAAGTTAGATAAGAGAAGCTATTAAATTTTATGATGTGATTAATATAATTTAAAGTTTTTCTTAGTTCCATTAAAATATATTGAAAGTGTCTTATAAATAAAATTAAAAAATATATATTTAATCGTCATACATTTATGGTTTAAAGTCCACCTCTAAAGCTATCGCGAGGAGTTGTGGGTCTCCAGAAATTTTTTGCTAGATGAATGTTACTTTAGAAGTTTTTTTTTTTTTAAAAAAAAAAAAAAAAGGAGCAAAGCAACTTCATTATAAAAAATTAACATTGACAGTTAAGAAAATTATGCTAACTATTACCATTTTTAATAGTCATAGGCTATATTACTCATTTTTTAAAACTTTTTAAATAATATTAATCTAACAAAAAACTTCGAACTACTAGTTACTGCATGAAAACTTTTGAAACAAAATTACATATTAACTTAAAGTTAATTAATCAGATCTTATATTTTATGATATAGGAGTAAATCATTCAAATGGGATCCAATGATTCACGCTATATTTCAAGTATTTTTTTTGTTAAGAACAACTCCTTTCAATTTCTTTTTATGAGTGCATTTATTATGTAATACGGTGCGGCTAGGGTTCTCACTCCTTCATGGAGTCTCGTCTTCTCCCCCGTGAGAGTTTCTTCCCTTGGTGTTGGGGTTGTTGGGTGCCTCTTCCTCCGACACTTGCCAATGGGGAGGTTGTCTGGTTAGGGGATGGGTTTTATTTGGGGGCATGGTTTTTGGTTTTTTGTGTTTGTTGGTAGTTGCCATCATCTATGGGGTGCCCTTTAAGGGAAGGGGGGGTTAGGTCCGAGGAGGAGCTTAGATCGACAGTGACGGTGCAGCTGGGAAAACAAAGGCTTGGTGGTTTGTTGCGGATATTTTTGCCTTTCCCTGACAAGCCCAAGATTGAGAGCTCAAAGTTTGATTTTATGTTGGCACTTATGGGTTCTTTATTTCTCATTGCATATCTGGTTTGTAATCTTGTCTCCTCTTCTTCGATATGGGATGGATGAGGTTGGTTTTTTAGTGGTCCTCATAGATTTGGCGGCTTGGAGTTGGGTGGTTGTTGGTGGTGTTGTTTAATATTTTCCGGTGTTGCTATGGTTGCTGCTTCTTCCTTCTACATGGCGGCGGCTATGTGGAGATTGGATTTCTACTCTCTTAATAGTTGCAGATAGAACATGGACGAGTCTAAAAGAGTAGTTCTTTGAACCCACGTCCCTTATTTCCAGCAATATTGTCAGTGTTCTTTACTTTTCAGGCGGCAACGACAGCAGCATAAGTAGCTCTCTATCTTTGATTAGGGTTAGGGTTTGTCGATGGTGTTGGGTTGGGCTTAGGTCTCTTAGGTGTCTTGATTTAATTTGAATTTATGCTAATTATATTTTAGATTTAGGTTTATCTTTTAAGTGTTTATGAACTTGTGTATGTTTCAGATATTAATGAAATATTTCGTTCCGGAAAAAAAAAACAAAAAAAGAGGGCGGTTATTATGTTATGCGTCACTCGAGAAGTACTGCACATTAGTATATGACATAAACACGACAAAAGAAAAATAATAAGCTTCTGACAAAAAACGCAGAGAGAAAAACTTTAAGCCAAGGAGGACTCAAAGGTGTTTATGTGGAGATTCTCCTTACGGATTCGTCTCAAAAATGACCTCAATAGAAGAAAGAAACATGCTTTAAGACAGTGTCTGTAAGTTTGTACAAGGCACAGAGAGGAAGGGAAAATGGAATTTTCCTCAGTTACAATGTCTGTAAGTTTGTACAATAAGGACAAAGAGGAAGGGGGAAATGGAATTTTCCTCAGTTCATTGGAGGTGACATAACACCTTTTTTTTTTTCTTTAAAAAAAAAAAAAAACTCACCTTCCCATGACAAGTGAGAAGCACAAAATGAGTGAAAAAATGTCGGATTTTCTCACTTTTCCCTACTTCAAAGCAGTTGTTTATCAGGAGAAAATTACTGAAAAATCTCATTTTAAGGAATTTATTGTCTAATAATTCTTAGGTCAGTGCAGGTTTAAGTTTAAACTTTAAAATAGTCACTCTTCTTTATCTATGTGTAACATATTTTTAATCACGTGGAACATTTTTTCTTTGCAATAAAACAAATGCATGCATCTAAGATGTAATTTTTTTTTAGCTGTGTGTAACATATATATATATTTTAAATAAGCACATGTATCCTCCTATTAGAAATAATTCTGTTTGAAACACTGTCGGGTACTAAATGTAGGTATCTCTCTTAACGGGATTCAAACTTTGATTTATTACGTTGTGAGGGAATAGCCCTTCCTACTTGATCCATCTCTCGTTGGTGTATAATATATCTTTAATTATGTATAAATTGCTAACTCATCTTCATCCGTTGTACTCTTATTTAAGGGAAGGTGTCACGCCCTTATCTAATTTTTACCTTTTTTAGAGTATTCGCGGAAGATGATATATGGTTCGGTGGGCAACATAGGAATAACATGAATATATTGATAATAAGTGCATGATTACATAAATTCCCCATAGGGGTTTGTATATGATACTTACGATTAGGGTAGCCGCACAAGGCTACTATGGTGTCTAAACTCATTCCAGTGAAATGGATACTTCTTTCTGTCTTCATTCCACTACTGTAATCCCCTCGTACGGTACCCTGCATTATTGTTTGCTTATCTTCTGTCGTCTCCTGTCTGAATTGTTGGTAGGGGAGGGTGAGATTCAAGAGAATCTCAGTAGGAAACAGATACCATAATGCATGCATGATTGATGCTATGTGTATGACATGTTAGCTTTATCTAGATGTATGCCCCATAATGACATTTCTGCATGCTCAATGTTTCATACAACAAAATTATGGCCACAGCGAAAACAGAAACAGAGCTTCATTTATTCAAATATGCTCTACACAATCAAGTAAAGCAATCACATACATCATTACACAAGCAAAGATATCAAATACATGCAAGTAAGGTAAGTCCCCTACCTTAACCCTTTTCCGCCTCGAAACGTGTGCCTAGTAAAGCATGCCAACAGCTCGACCTCCATATTCCATCCTACAATTTCAAATGTACTATTTAGATACTTCCATAGTGTTTCTAGGGGTTATATGAGTCTATCTTGAAAAATTACTAAATTACCCCCGGGGACCCGGCCCCATCATACCCGGTCCGTCTGTACTTTTCCCGAAATTTTGACATGGGCTATTCTTACATATTTTCACCCAAGAAATCCATTTCCAGACTCGGAATTATCAAATTCAATATCAAATTACGAAATTGCCCTTGGCAGCCCTACTTTTAGGGTTTTAGGGGTGTTTCCGTAATTATGTTTTCTCGGCCTTTTTTGAAAAAGTGCCCAACTGTAACCCCACCTATTTTCGCCCACTGAATCCAATGGAATCATCAAATCATTGAAAATCCAACTCTAAAACCCATTTACAATGCTGGCCGAAATATATAGGTTTTAAGGGGAAAATCGGGGTTTTTCGGTTTCGGCTCCCAAAACACGTTCCTTTCTACTTCTAACCACTTTATTGACTATTCCATTAGGTTAAAACTACCATTTAGTATCAATTTGGGCAGCATAACAACCCCCACAACCCATTTTCCATTTTTACACACAAAGACAATCCGGTGAAATTTCAACGATTAAATTGTCTATAGTAGCCAGAATAGTCAATATGCAAGAGTTTGGAAGTTACCTCAAGCTCCCACTAGCTTTTCCTTCTTGTGGCTGAAAACCCTAACTTCAAAACACTATGAATCTTGCTTCAAATACCTCAAACAATATAGAAGAGAAGCTTAGGAGAAGGATTATACACGTTAAGTACGAATTTACCGAAGAAATCGACCTATCTCGTGAGTTTTCTCCTCTCCTTCTATATTGTTAGGTACGAATTCACCGAAGAAAACAACTCTCTCTCTCCTTGGCTGCAACACGTCTGAAATGGTGGGAGGAAGATGATGATTTTTCTTTTATCATTTATATTATAATATGTTAATCAATTGTTTAATTTTCCAAAATTCGGATTTTACAAAATTCTGGCAGATTTCTGCCTAAACTTTGAAAAATCATAACTAATTCTAGAAAAATCAAAATGAGCTGATTCCAAAGCCTATAGAACTCTTATTGAGTCTAGTTTCAAGGAAAAATATAGAATTTTGCTTTCTGGAATCAAAAAATTCCCAGAATTTCAATCTTTGCATATTGTTCCAGAAATTTCACAGTTTATTTGTGCTGACTTCAAAAATTCATATCTTTTTGTGTATAGCTCTAATTGCTTCATATGACCTATCAAATTAAAGCTTATGATGTATAATTTCATCCTATAAAATTTCATAATTTTTTATTATCATTTAGTCTTCCAAAACCTTATGATAAGCTCACTGCCTCATAGGCAATTTTATCGAAAACATAATTATATTCTCCAAAATTCATCATTTTACTTTCTTAATACCCCAAAGATATTAGAATCATTAGGGAATATATTTGGGACATCTACTAAATCGGGGCTTAGTAGTCTACTCAATTTAGGCTTATTCTACAGCCTCCAATCTCAAAATTCAGGATATTACAGAAGGACATCGGAATTCCAAAAAGGCATTGCAGGGAGGAGAAAGAAAGTTGCTTTACGACAAGGTCTCTCTGTACAATGGACGGAGGGAGGGGGAAATGGAATTTTCCTCTGTTCGTACTTCACAGGCTACATAAACACTTTTTTTTTCTTTGTTATTTTTTTAGGAAAATTCATCTCCCCGTAACAAGTGAGAGAACTTTCCCATCACTAAATGAGTGGAAATCTTGGAGTCACTTTCTCACACTTCAAGTAATTTATTACTCATCATTTACCACTCTCAAAAATTATTTTCTGTTTTTTGTTTGTGAATATTGTCTTTAAGTTCAGTTACAATAGAACTCTGTCCTTTAATGTTATCTTAGTTTTCCTTGTTTGTTTATATTGCGACACTATTTTTGTCCTCACTTACGTTTGTTATATGTTGGTGGTACTCTCTCCGGTCCTAAATAAAAAACATAATTGATTTTTTTTGGAAAAATTAAGGAAGCTAAATAAGTTACTTAATTATATCATATATCGTATATCCTTAGATTATATATTAGTTTATTAGTCAAACTAATTAGATTTGAGGAAAATATATAAATATAAATATTCTAAAGTAATTTAATTAGCTTCCTTAATCTCTTCAAAAAAGTCAACTTTATCTTATATTTAGAACCGGAGAGAGTATGCTTTGTGGTGGTTATGATTTTGTTGGTATTGGTCTTGCTCATTATCACACTTCACCATTAAAGATCTTTGTGAGCTTTGCTACTTCTTTGGTTTGGAGCTAGTTAGCAATATCCAATGGTATTTCTACACTACATCAAGTCTTCTTCTAGTGCTGAAGTTCTTCTTTCTTCTACTTCATACTTCAAACTCAAAGCATTTAATAATTCAAATTGAGCTATTGAGTAGATATCTGAAGATTAGTAACTAGTTTTAGGGCTTGTTTGGTGTGAGGGGAGGGAAGGGAAGGGAAAGTGGGTGGAGGGAAAAATTTTTTGAGTTGAATTTAAAAAAAATTGGAGAAGTGGAGTTAAAATTTTTTAATTAATTTTTCTTACTCTTTTATATTATATATTCTCTTTATTAAAATTTTATTACTCCACTTCTTTAATCTTTTAAAATTCAACTTATAAAAATTTTCCCTCCCCTCTCTTCCCCTCCAAATCCCTCACACCAAACAGACCCTTAATGTTTCTATTGGGTCTTCCTTAATTTCTTGGAAAGCAAAGAAACAAGCTACTGTCTTAAGGTCCTCTTCTGAAATTGAATATCGAACACGGACTTTTATTACCTATGAGCTACAATGGCTTGTACACTTAATGATTTCAAGCTTCCTCTTCCTAATCAAGCTCTTCGTTATTGTGACCATTAGTATGCTTTTCAAATAGCTGCTAACCTCACATTCCATGAGACAACAAAACATATTAAGCTTGAGAGCCATTTAGTTTGAGAGAAGCTTCAAGCCAAGATTATCCATCTTCTAGCTACCTATATGTCCTTCAATCTAGCCAGTAAATGTTTTCACTATACCTCTCCATCCTACTCGTTTCCATGAGTTTATTTCCAAGTTGGGTATGAAAAATATCCATGCTCTAGCCTACAAAATTTCTTAAATAGGGATTTATTCCCAATTTTTCAATGAATTTATTACGGTAATATGATTTGTTAAAACCAGATATATTAATAAACTAAATGTGTTTGGTTTCATATTAAAAGTATAAAAATTATAATTTTTAATGTGAAACTAAAGCTCTGTTTGGGAAGGCGTTGAGAGGTGATAAAACGTAAGGTGGAGGAGCATAAGCATGGTGAGAACAATTTTAGCATATTTCATGATGTTTGGTATTTTAGCATATATACTTTTCAATACACAAAGTTATTCATTTTAATGCTCTTTTTCGATAAAAAATTGAAAAAATTAATCATCATCATCATTAAATATATCTAATTAAATTTTTTTTGATATTTAAAATTTTTTCAGTAACACATTAAATTTTATTTTTATAATTTTATTTAAGTTTTTTAAACAAATAGTTAAATATTTTTATTTTATATAATTTTAATTTATCTCAATATATAAATATAATATATATGTATTTCCATTAAAATTTTAATTGGTGAGAAGAATTAGATAAATTTTTATGCACAGAAAGTATATGTACTTTTCAAATTTTGTACACAAAATACTATGATTTAAGTTCTTTTCACCCATAGAATTTTTAATGAGAAACTTTTCCCATTTTTTCCTTTCTTTTTTGTCGTTGAAATTACTTGAATCTCCCAAAACTTATAGTATCACCCATCTAGGTAAGGTAGAACAAATAAAGCAACAAAAGTCTCCCTCATTAGCTTTCCTTTTGTAATTTCTTATAGTATATATAATATTTCTTATTTAAAAATTAATGTTTTATCTCGTTTCCTTTTATCTAAAACCCTAATCATCATCAATATAAATAAAAATATGATTAATTAATATGAAATGTTATGAAGAATAATATAACTCGGTTTTCCAATTTATTAGCTAATGCATGAATAATTTAAGAGTTTTATTGTCCAACGGCTACTGGGCTTATCTTTCCGTTGTTGCATAAGAACTAGTTGGCAATAATGGGCCAAAGTCTTGTGTAGATTTTTTTTAATCATGGGCCCAGTTCTGTTTTTCATACAAACAAAATCCTTCGTAAAAAAGCTACTCCCTCCATTCTTAAATATAAAATCAAGTTAATTTTTTTAGAGACATTAAGAAAGGGAATTAAATTACTTTAGAGTATTTATATTTTTTATTTTTTCTCCAAACTATTTTTTCTAACTTATAAACCAATATATAATTAAAGAATACAAAATATATGATATGGTTAAATAACTTATTTAACTTTCTTAATATCTCAAAAAAAAGTCAACTCTATCTTATATTTAGGGCCGGAAGGAGTATCTTATCTCTTTTTATTATTATTAATTTATCCCATTACTCGGTATTTATGTTCTTTTTATTATTATTATTATTATTATTATTATTATTAATACTATCCTATTACTTATTATTTATGTTTGGATGGAAATAAAATTAGGAAAAATAGTGTATCAACTAACCCTTCTCTCCATTTTCTCTTCACTTAATGGCAAGGAACAAAAAACCAGATCGGGTAATGAACCGGTCACGGAATAAGTTCAAGGGTTAATGAGTTAACCAGGGTCTAACCGATCATATTAAAATATTACAATTTATAAGTAAGGATTATAGAAAAGATTAGACTTACTAGAACAATAGTAACTTATACAAAGGAGGAGGGATGAAGTAAATAATAAAGTTGAAAAACAAATGTAAAGCATGAAGGAAAGAAATCTTAGCATTATAATAATTTAATCAGGTCATGCTGGTAAAAAAAAAGTATTGCATTCGGGTCAAAAAACTGAAAAAGAAATCTTAGTATTATAATATTATCTCAAAAGGTGAAAAAATGATTATCTCAAAACTCATGAAAATCTTTCTGCGACAAAAAAAAAAAAAAAAACAGAGAGTCTCTTGGATTTTCAAAGCATTCTGATTTTAAAAAAAAATTAAGAAAACATAATTATTTAATATTTCTCATATCCCAAAGTCTGAACACTTTCTCCACTAAAACACGTTTCCCCATTTCCCAATTATTTTTCTCTTCTCCACTTAGAGTCTCAGACATCCAATCCACTGCCTTCTTATTTTATCTTTCTTCTTTCTTTATTTTAGTTGCTTCATCTTTCTTCTTTCTTCAATTTCATCGGACTTGTCTCTAGAGATGGGCGCCTTCATCTTTTCTAGCACAAAAATCGTATCTTGCGATAGTGCTCAAGCTAGCAATCGCCCCATGGAAGCATCCATTTATTTTTCCAGGCCGTTGCCTTTTTTCTTTCTCCTTCTCTTTCCTTTTTTCTGATCTGCGTTGGACCGTCCGATTTTTCAGTAACCCACCGATTTTTCCAGTTTTGTATTGGTTCAACCGGTTTCCACCGGTTCAGCTCTCCCCTCTCTCAAGTAATGAACCAAACAGGATTGTTCACCGGTTTTCCTATCGAACCAGTCGGTCCGGTTTGGTTTTTTGTTCCATGCTTAATGGTTGATATTTATTCTGTAAAAATATTATTACCATTTAATATTTTTAATGAAGTATACAATTTCAACTGTTAAAAGCTAATCTAATGGTGGAGAAATTAAGTGGAGAGAGGGATTAGTGGAGATACTTCTTCCACAGGAAATTATGCGGAAAGAAAACTAAGAATTTTTGGAAGTTTTTCCTTCATAATATCCCCTCTCCATTTTTTCCCCTCACTTTTCTCTCCATCCAAATATAGCCTCAGCTAAGACAATATTAGGTTCCTCAAATTTGCTCTCATTTTGATTTTGGTCTCTCAATATCCATTCTATTTTAAGCATTGGTCTCTATCATCAAACAAAAATTTGAACTATCGTATCTCTTGAAGAACTAAAACCTTTTATTTGAAATTTGAAAGACCAGAATTAAAATGAGGTAAACTTAAGGGAGCAAATATTATATTAACCTATTACTTATTAATTGTTAGCCATCTAACTTTACTATAAGTGTACGGATCGCAAGTGGTATGATAATATTGTTACTTAGGCAAAAACAAGTTAACTATCACAATTATATTCTTGATTAGGTTGTGTGACGATCTTTTGAAAGAGATTTTATAGTTAAGAATAAACTTAAAAGAAAATTTATTTAAGGGGTTTGAATTTGTAACTTTACTTCAAGACAGGAAGAGCCCCATTGTATTTCTTAACAATCACTTAGTTTCTTCTTAAAGATGTTCTTAATTAATAAATGCTCACTTCCTCTCTTGATGAAGTTGAACCTCTATATATAGGTTAGGTTCCTAAATCCCCATTCCATGAAGTGCAATATCCCCCTAGTAAAATAAAATCAAACAAAAGGATAAAAAAATAAAAAGATAAAAAATTGATAATGATAATAAAACTGGAATATCTTTTTTATTTTTTATTTTTAATTATTATTTTTATTATTAATATCAATATTTTTGTCAAAAAATGTATTTCAATGTAACTAGGTTATTTGAAATTTGAAAGAATATACCCAATTATTATTTATCAATCATCATAAATGTGTTTTAATTTAATTATAATTGAAATATTAAAATTATTATTTTCTACAATCGTGGAAGATTACAGTCATTATTTGAAATTTGAAAGGCTACGTCCAATTGTTATTTGCCAATCATCATAAATGCATTTTAATGTAATTAGGATTGTGATTATTCGACCCAGGTCAAGAATAATTGGGTTATGGAACGAGTCAAACGAGATTTAGAGAGTAAAGTTGATTGATTGATTTTCAATGTAATTAGGTTATTTGAAATTTGAAAGGATATACCCAATTATTATTTATCAATCATCATAAATGTGTTTTAATTTAATTATGATTGGAATATTAAAATTATTATTTCCTACAATCGTGGAAGATTATAGTCATTATTTGAAATTTGAAAGGTTATATCTAATTGTTATTTATCAATCATCATAAATGTATTTTAATGTAATTAGGATTTTGATTATTCGACCCAGGTCAAGCTTAATTGGGTTATGGAGTGAGTCACATGAGATTTAGAAAGTAAAGTTGATGATTTCCTACAATCGTGGAATATTACAATTATTATTTGAAATTTGAAAGGCTACGTCTAATTGTTACTTGCCAATCATCATAAATGCATTTTAATATAATTAGGATTGTGATTATCCAACCTGGGTCAAGCATAATTGGGTTATGGAGTGAGTCATGTGAGATTTAGAGAGTAAAGTTGATTGATTGATATGTTATCAAAATCTTCTTCAAATCCTCTTAATTGAGCATAGATGACTCTAAATATATTCAATGCCTATTTGGATTAGTGGTAGAAACTGTGTTTTTTTTTTAATGTGATTTATGATATACGAGATAAATTTATCAAAGAAAGTTTATCTCAACTTATATTGTGTGTGTTCTGATTAACTTTTGGAGAATAATTTTTACAGTTTACGAAAAAAGTATGTGAGAGGAGTTTTATCTTAATTTACGAAAAAATACTTTTAAAGCTATGAATTTGAGGGTATAAAAACACACATTAGACGTACTTTTTCAACTCTGTCTCAAAAAACCCTAAAACATATCTTAAAAATAGGAGTCATCATTAATACTATATACACACTATTATTTGGTACTCCCTCTCGGGGTGAGTTTTCTTTTCTCCTCGAGGGCTCGAACCAGAGGTCGGTAGGGTATCGCCGTCTCGTTCTGCTCTTTTAAATTCTGATTCGCAAGCCTCGAATCGAACTGCCGAGCATCCAGAACCCCCTCTCTCTTTCTAACTGAACCGCAACACGATCTCTCCTGTGGTTACTCATGGCGGCTGCAGCTACAGCGTCGGTGGTGCCTGCTAACCGGCGGCGGATCCCCAATCCTCAGGAGGATATGGAGTTTGAGACGACGGAAGGAATAGAGCCTATCTCGAGCTTCGAGAACATGGGTATCAGGGAGGATTTGCTCCGAGGCGTCTATGCCTATGGCTTCGAGAAGCCCTCGGCAATCCAGCAGCGAGCCGTTAGACCTATTATTGAAGGACGGGATGTTATAGCTCAGGCCCAATCTGGTACTGGCAAGACCTCTATGATTGCCCTCACCGTTTGCCAAATCGTCGATACGTCTATGAGAGAGTATGTGCTTCTTGAAAGCCCTAGCTGTTTTAGATTGCGAATTTCCTTTACCCTTTTATGCTTCTACATGCGGATAATTGGGGTTTGGTTAATAATAATTCAGTTTTTCGGATTTTTTTCCATGTTTTTTGGGGGAAAACGTTACATTTACTGAAAATTTGTGGTATTGGCTTTGGTATGCTTGAGGAATAACGGATTCTTCTTGACAATGGACCATTGCATACTTGGGGTTCTGATCGGAGTTTATCTTTGAGTGGACAATGAGGATTTAATGAGTATTGGAATTGATTGACATCAAAATTAGGAAAGCAAAAAAAAATTATGCCAAAGGGGAAGCCCTTTTAATTGGGCACAGTGTAGTCAGGCCAATGGGGCTGCGATTAGTCTATTCGCGGAGTTTGTTTGTTTGTTTGTTTTTCCATTTAATCAGTTGTAGGTGGGAAGTCTCATATTTGATTGTAATTTGACTAGTTTCCTATGTTAGGCTCTAGGGTTTAGACATAAGAACATACCTGCAAAATAAAGTTGAGTTTTTAACGTAGTTTTTGGTATGAAAAATGCTAGGTTTAAAAGGAAAACACGACTCTGAACTTCACTTTAGCTCCTGATTAGTTTTGGAATCTTGCCTTGAGGATTTAAGACTCTTTTTGTTATGGACATGTAATGAAATTTCTGGGAAAAACTGCATCTCTGAATCTCTGATGGTTAAGCAAACATCAGCTTGCCCCTAGAGTGAATTACATCTACTTCTCTTTCCAGTTGAGCAGCATGGTAAAGATATCCATGCTTTTATTCAAAAATTATGAGAATTTCCTTCCCTGCTCATTATAGGTTATAAAAGTTTATTTGTGAAAGAACCATATGGCCTGCTTGTGTTCAATTAGACTTGTACTAGACCTCTCTGTATGCTGCAACTTTGCTATATTAGTATTTTCATTGGCCTGCTTGTGTGCAGTTGGTTAATTTCATGAGCCTTGTTATCCAAGTAGTGTGTCTTTAGAACTAGAGATAGAACATAGAGAATGCCCATATTGTAGCTTTTGCAAACCATAAGATGGATTTCCACTATTTATCTTGCAATTTTTTAATTGGCCCCAGTGTATCACCATGTATTCTATTCTGTGTCAAGTTAAAATTCTGCCTCTCTCGTCAAAATATTTAAGTTTACAACTCAGTTGACTTCATTAAGTTTGTCATTTGGTAAACTGGTGCCTAGTGGTTCAATCAATGTGTTGTGATTGTAGTTGTTGATGCCTTTAAGAGTTGATTTATATTCGTTGTTTGTCATCTTCCGGTAAATATGTATTATCATCTTATGATTCCCATCTTAATGTTTATGTTACAGAGTCCAGGCCTTGATCTTGTCACCGACAAGGGAGTTGGCCTCCCAGACTGAAAAGGTTATCTTGGCTATTGGAGATTACATAAATATACAAGCTCATGCATGCGTTGGAGGTAAAAGTGTGGGAGAAGACATACGGAAGCTTGAGTATGGGGTTCATGTGGTTTCTGGAACTCCTGGACGAGTTTGTGACATGATAAAAAGGAGAACGTTGCGAACTAGAGCTATCAAATTGTTAGTCCTTGTAAGTTTGATGCATCTCTCAGCCATCCACTGCATTATGTTGGGCCTTAGTATTTTTTCAAGGTTTAACATCATTTTGATAACAGGATGAATCTGATGAAATGCTGAGCAGAGGGTTTAAGGATCAGATCTATGATGTGTATAGACATCTACCCCCAGAGCTTCAGGTTTTCTTTCTCCCGCCCCTTGTGTTTTTCGAATTAAATATCTTCTATCTTAAAAATCTTTTGAAAGTTCTTCTTTCTCATAAATCTTGTTTATTTTCAGTAATACATAGTTTCAAGTATCATCTAAGATGGTGTTCTTTTTTGTCTTCTTTTCTTTGAAATTTAGCTAATTGTATGGTGATTTTGTTATATAGCTAATTGTATGCATCTTTTGGGGAAGTTAGTTGCATAAATAGTTCATGTGTATATTGCCTTTGTGTTCAGGCAGTTGATGGGTATGGAGTGTTAGCCATTGTATACTCTTTGACCTTCCAAATTCTGAGTTATGATATTTTGGTGTATATCTGCCTCTGAATCATTATGCTCTTACTGTAGGTTGTCTTGATTTCTGCCACCCTTCCTCATGAAATACTGGAGATCACAAATAAGTTCATGACAGATCCTGTAAGGATCCTTGTAAAACGTGATGAGTTGACTTTGGAGGTAAGCCATAGTTTTACATTATCTTGATTCCTTTTGAGAGCCTGCTGGATGATGATGCAATTTTTCCCTTATGACAGGGCATCAAGCAATTTTTTGTAGCTGTTGAAAGGGAAGATTGGAAGTTTGATACTTTATGTGATCTTTATGATACCCTGACCATTACACAAGCTGTTATTTTTTGTAATACCAAGCGAAAGGTAAACAGAAGCTCTCCATGCTTCATAGGATAAGCCTTCCCATTCAGTCTCTAAATTTTTGGGGCAATGGTTGATTCTAGATATTATCTTTAAAATATTGTTCAATATTCTTCTGATCCTTGCTCTGTCTTCCCGCTTTTGGAATAGGTTGACTGGTTGACTGAGAAAATGCGCAACAACAATTTCACTGTCTCATCAATGCATGGGGACATGCCACAGAAAGAAAGAGATGCTATCATGGGAGAGTTTCGTGCTGGTACAACTCGTGTACTTATCACGACAGATGTTTGGGCTCGTGGTCTTGATGTGCAGCAGGCGAGTGTTTATGCCTTTATCTCTTTGCGTTTCCATTTATTAACCTGTTTATTATTGGGAAAATTTCAGAAAAATACCACGTGAATTTTAAAATCCTAAATTAGTGATTTGACAAGAACTTACGTTGTCAATCCCATCACACTTCTTGTCAACGGGATTTTGAAGTTCAAATGATATTTTTTTGGAATTCTTCCTTTATTATTTGTTCTGCTTTTCAGTTCTTTTAGAACTCGTTGAAATAATAATAAATGTAACTATTCTGTTATCAGGTTTCTCTAGTTATAAACTATGACCTTCCAAATAATCGAGAGCTTTATATTCATCGTATCGGTCGATCTGGACGTTTTGGACGCAAGGTACTTGATTTAATACCTATTGCAATTCTTTTTTTTTTTTTCCTTTTTAACTTGCTTTCTACTCTCTCTTGCACATATTTATGACTGGCCCTTGTCATGGTTTGCAGGGTGTTGCAATCAACTTTGTCAAGAGTGATGACATCAAGATCCTGAGAGATATTGAGCAATATTACAGTACACAGATTGATGAAATGCCAATGAATGTAGCAGATCTCATATAAAGTGCTTTTGGTGTGCGTTGTGCGCTGGGTGAAGTGGAATGATTCATGCCTTACGTAGGAAGTAGTTATTTTTAATTTGGGGAGTTTGTTTTGTTTATGTGCTGACATGAGTATTTTTGCTCGTCTGCTTTTAAACTCACCAAACCACTTGGTGAGTTTATTTCTGGATATATCAGAGTGGTAGCAACTCTTGTTGATTTGGCCGAGATTGATGTATAAATTGTGGGACAAGTTGCTTTCTCTGGCCTTGTTGCCTTTGACAATTGAATGTAATTTAAGCTTCATGACAGGTGCTGATGATATTTTCACGTGTCTTACATAACCTGCATTTGCACAGGACACGTCATCTGAAATTTAGCTGCCATTACCCTCTCTTCCATGCATTTTCAATTATCGTGCTTCGTACAAGCGGAAAGATTTGTTAGGTCTAAAGTTTGAACGTTATGTTTAGTTTTAATCCTCGGGAGTTATAGGGTCGCAAGTGTCCGTTCTAAACTAACAAACTAAGTGGTCGCACGCCAGCTCTTTTATCAAGTGTCGTTGGTGAAATTTGTGTTTAGTTCAAATAAATTCGCTGCATGTTAACCCTTTTATGAACGATACCAGGATCTATAAAGACTAACGAGCACCGAGTTTGTTATATTATTTCAGTAAGATGGGAGAATTTCATCATTTAAGGAGCATTGAAGAGATATAATCACATTTCAAGTTCGAACAATTCTTGCAAGTCCAAGGGAATTAAATTCAAATTAAGTTTTTGATTAATGACAAAACACCTGACATCTTTTTGAAGATAGTTCAATCCTTCACCATGATCACCAGTGTTGAAGTCTTTGGAATTGAAATTCTTTCAAGATAGCAAGGTAAATCCCCACAATCTTTTGTTTACCAAAAAACTTAATAACCTTTAAGATATTAATACCCTTTGATTATAAGAAGTGACATTTTATATATACATATAATAAATTTAATCTTCAAACCATTTGAAAAATTTGTTAATTCACAAGGATATCTTCAAACCATTTAGATCCATGTTTAGTGAAGTTATCGATTTTAAAAAGGTCATCGGAGACGTTTACGTTGGAAGGTAAAACATTTAGCATGGATCTAAAAAATAATTGCAATGTGAAATAAATTCGAGTTAAATAACCAACAACTTTTAAAATATTTCAGTGAAGTAATTAACTGTGATTTATATTTAGGATGAGAGGCAGTATAGTTGGCCAAAAAAAAAAAAAAAAAGAGGATGTAGCAGTATTACCCAATAATCAAAATGTCATATTTGCTGGCAAATACATATATTCCTCATCCAATCAAGGAGATTGGAGAAGAGACAAATATATTGATAATTGATACAAGGGAACGACGATTAGCGTGCACAAATTTTGTTTGGTAATATGTACGAGACGAAGAACTCATGGTACAAACTCACAAGAAGGCCGCAAAAATTAGGACTAGAATGTAATCTCAGAAGGCGCATGAAATGTTCTTCCTCGACAGATAGGTTCTAGATTTTCACCCGCATATGAACACAATGGCGATACTTCAACACCTGAACAAGAGGCAACTATGTCACACACTGACCAATTTGAATACGATACTCTTTTCTTCAGTAAGGAAAATGCTAATTTTGTATTAAAATTGATAATCTGTTCATGTTTCTTTTGTTTCCTGAATGTTGTCTTTCACGGTTCATTGTCCAACCCCTTGAAGTGCTCAAACTCTTTCCACAAATGTTCCTTATCTTCAAAAAGTCTAAATTTTGTTTGACTTGTTTCAGCTTATTGGATAAAATCTAGCAATTCCATTTCTAGCACCAAAAGGTCAGTACATAAAACTAAAATTTTATTCCCTTCCTCAGGGTTATATGAAAAGAGGCATAACTTACCAGTTGCATATAACGGCACCGAGTGTGTTAAGAAGCCACCTGCAGCAACCACCCAACGGCTATGGAGTCGGAGAACAAGAAGTCTAGCACTATCTGGAGTGTCAAAATTGGATCCATTTGCATTTTTCACTGGTGCAAATTCTTCTTCCCGTAGTATCTGTACATGAATGCACAATATCCATAAGCAATGATAGTACTACCCTTAGGCACTCAATTTCTGGTCAGAAATAAGAGAAGGATAACTACCTCAAAAAGTGCAGTCGTAGGAGCATATGGAAATGCATCAAATATGAACTGCTCCAGTTTTAATCCCATTGTGAATCCATGTATGGAAGGGATTTTCTTCTCTGCAAGATGGTAACTGCACATAATATCCATGTGCGGATCAATACCACTGAAACATCTGAAAGTTATAGGCTAAGTGCATTTATTGCATTGAGCAGACCAATGAAGTTCAGTTTTCTGTTGGAGAGGATTATTATGTATGACATGCAGCATTGACTCACTACTTTCCTCATATTTTTGCATGCAAGTTGTAAACGTACATTCACACCCGTGAATTTTTTTTTTAAAAAACTTGAACCTCGTTATATAACATTAAGAATAACAAATTCAGAGAGTCACAAGGAAATAAATGTATGGGAGAAGGCAATATACGTACACGCTGTCTTTCTCAAGGCCATTAGCGACTTGGTTCAGAAAATCCAAAGTGAACATGTGTAAGCACACCTGAAATTACAAGATTGATGATAAACCAGGAAGACAATTTAAAGGGCAGCCAACAAATATTACATTCAATTTTTAAAAAGAAGTACAAAATCTTTAAGCACACAAATGGATTTGTTTCGGAACACAAGTATTGTTTTCCCCCACAAAAGCCTCACACCCCTGCTCCACTCATTCTCTCTCCTATACAGACTAGGATAGGAGTGCGTTAACTTCTTTACCAGTACTATTTTGCTCTTCAGCATTGCTTTTTGTTCCCCGGGCCTTTATTGCCCTTTCCCAGGTTTAAACCTAGCCCCATTTCTTCTCAGCACATCCTCCCTCACTCCTCTTATAAACCAGGCCAATTTTCTCTTTGCGTCCATCAAGCACTCAATGCGAAAAAAAAGTGCAACGAAAATTAATAAAAAGTGTGCCCTATACCCCAAGAAATTAACTGAGTCACCAATGCACAAAAATCTTCCAATTGTGGTTTATAAATAATTTTAACTATGGGCACTCCAATTTAGAGCATAGGATTCGAAGAAATAAGAAAGAAAACAAGATCATTTTCCTTATAATAAAAATTCCAAGCTTTCAAACATCTTAAGATTTTCAGTCAGCTGAGAATGTACAATGGTAAAAAAGCACCAACTCCAGTTTGAGTCTCAGCATATTTGTGTCACTGTCAAAAATTATTAGTCCCACTGAATTAAGAAGCGCAGGGAACCAGCTTTGAGGATTGGCATTAATCTAATTGATAACTTCAGTCCCTATCTTTCCATTTTAAAAGACCATAATCAAAACTCAAGAACCAATTATCCATAGCAAGCAGAAAGGCCCATGAAAGAGCAAGGTTTGGGAAAAAAGGTTCAAGACCATGACACTAAATAGAGTGGCAAAAGACTCACATTACTCCAACAAAAACGAAGACGGCCAGTTTGTTGATTGACTGCGGAAGCTAAAGATTGATCCAGCTCACTGTATTCAACTACAGTAAGAGGTCCACCTTTCCCTCGACGTACAAATACACCAACCTTTTCTTGGGGATATGCCTGTTATATGACAGCAAAAATAGAAATAATAAGCATTAAGAAAAGAAGTACAAAAGAAACCAAGATGACTGGATGGATAAATTTACAAATCATTTGATAAAGAATACTAGGTAGTCAGGAATACTTGATTGGTCAGTTACCTTGCGGACAACTTTGGCTGCAGCAGCTACACCTTTATCAATGAAGTAACCCAAGAAAGTAGGATCAGCAACTCGGACCTGTTTCATAAGTCCTAGTAATTAACTCTTCAAATAAAAGGGAGTGACCGACAACTGACTAGGTAACATGACTAAGTCCAGTTCAAAACAGAAAATAAGGAAGAGTCACCAGTGCATTATCAACTCCATAGCAATCAATATACTTAATTCCTCTTGAGGCCATGTCTTCCAATAACCTCGAAAATTTCAGAGCTGAACAAGAAAAGATTTTGCCAGTTTAATAAATAAACACATGGAGTATGTGAAAATAAGAAAAGTACAGTCAACGTTAGCATTTCAAATTCAAATAATATATAAAAGCCTTCAATAAACAACAATACCTGAATATACTCCACCATTCCCATCAGGAGCCTTTGCTACCTGGCTTTAGAAGTTTGAAATATTAAACCACCAGCATAGCAAAATAGGTTCAAACTAAGAAAGGAAATACAGAGTCACAAGCCAACAAAAGACAACTAAAGCAAGACAATCCCATACATTGTAAAATTTATCTCCTTGCATGCTAATTGTTGGCAGATACATTTGCAGTTCTAGTTAAAAAAATTAAGGGAAAATCAAGGAATACTTTTAACATTCTATTTCAAGCTATTGGTGAATAAATGCAAGTTCCAGTTATCAGTTGCCACACAAGGTTACCCAATATATATTCACCAATAGAACTGACTGGGACAACAAAGACAAGCCAACAGACAGCACCCTACATAACTGTCTAGAGGCGCACTGGACTTTAAATATGCTTAGTTGAAGGTTTTCAAAAAGGTCAGACCCTAGAAATAGGAGAAATGTCCAGCTTATGAAAGGATGTAATGGTAAATTTGAGTTGTAAACATTATGCTACTGTGTATATCATAAAGCTCTACACTTCTACCATAAGACGCTTCAATGTAAACACTCCACAGGCCAACAAACCCACTGTGACAACCAAAAATTGAAATTCATATGTGAAATATCACCTATCAAAAATATGAATTCATATGTGAATTATCACCCATAAAATATTGAAAGGTCAATCTTTCAATTTTTCTGCACTCACACTCTTACAGTTTTTTTCATTTTCAATTTAAACTTTAGAGAAAAGAAGCAAAAACACATGCAAGGAGAAAGCTCATTAAAAGAAGGAGACCATACTTTGTATGGAGTTTCCATTATAAATCTACCGTTCTTGGAAACACAAGGAATGGTCCCTTGCTGGAAGAAGGTAACCTATATCAAAGAGGTGAATCCAGAGTAAGCAACCTCGCCCACTGAAAAACAGGTAATAATAGCACAAGGAAAAGGTTTCGAGGCTTCTTACTTGGTCTGGGTCAAGACCAAAAAATTTATGACTCTCAAAGAATTTCCGTGTTGCATCATCAGTGAATGGACTAGTCATGATGTACCAGTGTATTTGCACTGAAGAAGCAGAAACTACGCCATGTAAATTGGTAAGAATGACGAATGTAATGGCGTATGAATAAACTCAACCAAGACAAACGACACCTACTCTCATTTGTAGCTTGAGCAGCCAGTCTCTGTACACACAAAATTCGCTCTGCTTGCAGCTGGAAAAGTGACTTTCCTGATGGAAGTCCAATGTCTAAAAAGAAAATCAACAACACATAAAGAACCAATAAATTTTATGATTTATTATCAAAGAACATTCAAGCAACGAAAGTACCATTATCTCACAGACAATAAATAACTAAATACATAAATAAGGGAAGACCTATAAACGTTGCACACTTGCACATAAATGAAAACTATGCTTTAGTTACCTTAATCTGCATGCTGAGCAGAAAACTTGTCCACATTTCTTTTCTTACATACATTATTAAATCAAAATAATTTTCTTTAGTATTGGGTGTAGCCCTATTATATAAAATGCCAAACCTTTCTTTTAATTCACCTTCAGGACTAGAAATTTGATCCTCTCAAACATTAAAAATCCAATGCTTTTATTTCATCACTAAGCTTCAGTGCTAAAACTTTCATTTTCATCAAATACATCTAAAGCATTTCAGTTCTCTTCCAAAATGATTTGAATATTTCTAAAAGCTTATTTTTCTGCAAGAAGCATATATGAAAGGTTAGATACTTACAATGATCACTCCATAAAACAGAAGGTTCAGCACATCAGTGACAAGCCTTCCATTTCATGTTAAAATCATCATGACTAACAGGAATAAAGAATGTGCAAAGAATATTAAAAGTAGAGAACAAATTGGACCTCAAGACAATATGTATAACATGTGAAGTGATAGGCCATCATATTCAATTAAGAGTCTCAAAAGATAGAGTAAAGTAATAAACCACCAGAGTGAGTTTCACAACACTTCCAATCCAACAAAATTGCTATAAAAGAACTTGAACTGTAACAAGCCCATTCCAGAATTGAGATGACTCACTGAAACATCCTTTTGGATCTGAACTTCCAAGGCGAGTCCCCTGCATTTACAGGTTCAAGACATCCATGAGACAGTCGTATAGATAAATTTGGCAAAGTTTAATGTTTTAATAAAGACAGGTTTTATAGAGGAAATATTATAATTTATTAATGGTTATCATTTGGTAAGCTTCCACTTTAAGGGCTAGTTTGTTTAGAATTATGGCAAAAATGATTTTAGTTGATTAAATATGAATGAGTTATTAGGAGTTGTTGGGAGAAGCTTGATGTAAAGATGGGGGATAAGTTGAAAATAATATACTTCTAAATAAATTATATATTTGGAAAATAAATTAATTGTAATATAAAAAGAAAATAAATCAATAAAATCCAAAAAACTAGAAATCATGGATGGTAAGGTAGAAATTTAATACACAGACTACATTTAAATTATTAAAAACAGAAAAAGTAAAGTTCACATGTATAGCAATTATCAAGACATCGGTATAATAACAATGTCAATGATAAATATGAAAAAGGAAAATAAAAAGGAATGGTAGGTAATGATTGGGTGTTGATTAAAATGGCGGAGAACATTTTAAATAATCTAGAATCTAGAATTGATTAAAAAAATAGAGAAATGAAATATTATTACGATTTAATTATAACACATCCTTAAATATTGATGACGCTTTTGCTTTTGGCCAGAACTCCACTAAAAAATAATACTGATTTATTTTAAATTTAGCGAAACCCGATGAGAAAAGAGTAGGGAACCCTATAAAGCAACTTTATTGTGCTTCATGGTTACAATAACCCAAGTTAGAGCCACCACTTTTCTAGAAGCAAATCAGTCACATGCTATTACAAGCGAACACCGAAAAGTTAAATCAATCGTGGCCTCTGGAATCAATTATACCCTACGATACATCAAAGAATTTTTATTCAAGTGAAAAAGCATCTGCTTTTAAATTAAGCACGCACAATTTTTCAGTGATGATACTGGGTTTTAGATGTGATCAATCAATAGGAAGACTAAAATCATCACCGCGCATTTGTCCCAAATGTAGATATTTTCCAAAAAGAGGCAACATCATGCCAAAATAATGTTTCAGGTAGTAAAAAAAAAAAATGCCCCTTTCAGAGAAGTAAAGTTCATCGCACCAGAAGGAGAAGACAAATAGGCAAGATAACAGAGCACTTGGTTAAACCAAAAAGCATTCTGCTCCCACCAAAAACAGAAAAAAGAAGGATTATGCCAAAAGGCATCAAGGATCTCTTCAGCATTAGAACATTTGAAAAACAATATGACGGTTCTAATTAATCGCAGGAGTACCTGGCCACCCGATAAAAGCAATACAGCTAACTTCCCATCTGATACAGCCTTCAGACCCATCTTCCACCATCTCTCTCTTTCTTCTATGGTTCGCTCCTCCAACGTCGACACAGAACTCTCTGGCACCGGCTCAATGGCAGCTGTAGGTAGTCCTGAAGTGATTTCACAGAAAATACGCCCGTCAAAACTGTTTTCCTTTCAGAATTAGCAAGCACAGCGTAAGTGTATATGCGTATGTGAAGAGAAATATGGATACACCTTGAGATCGAAGTGAACATCGGATAATCCGGTCAATCCTCAGGAGATCTAGATTCTGCAAATTGAACTCATCAGTTACAACAAACTTGAATTAACGACAAATTTGTTTTAGCGAACATATCAAACAATTCGATACTGAAGAAATTTCTAATTGATCTGAAAACCGCGATTAACATCCAATAGTTATATAAATGAAAATTCCAAGCCCAGAAGTATAGACATCAAAGTTGAGAAGCAAATCTTAAACTTCGATGCGCTGAATTCGCAATCAATGACATTCATTCGAACGCAAAACAAGCCGACTTAGTAAAATCAACAAGAATTATAGGAAAAATACAAAACAAGATATAGAATTCCGAATCACAGAAATCTAACTTCCCGACTGAACAAGAACGAAAGAACCGAAATGGCGGATCGTAAAGCTAATACGGAAGGAGTGGAGTTTACTTCGATTTCCTTGACAAGGAGGTCACGTTCTTCAGGGGAAAGCTCGTCCCAGAGGGCAAAAGCGTCCTCCTGACCATAATCCTTGAGCCTCTCGAGCAGATGCTGTGGCGGCGGCGTCGGTGAAGATACGACGCCGTTTCCATCCAATACCACCGACGAAGGCTCCCTCATTCTCTCTCTCTCTCCCTCGCTTGCGTTCTTTGTGTGAAGTGTATCGTGTTTGTTGGTTTTCGAGACATAGGAACAGTAGGGAGGAAGACAAGAATCAAATTGAGAGTAACAACTAACAACCTCACCAGTCACCTGCATCCTGTGAAATGACGGAGATGACCTTCACACTTTGCTTAAAATTCCGGAATACGTTGAAGCCTCGTCGGCTTTCATTTTTTAACTCCGAAGGCAACTGCGGAATCTAAACGGCATATGCACTTCAAAGATAGAAGGGTAAAAAAAAAAAAATTAAGCTGTAAATTGGGCAAAAAAAAAAAAAAAATTGACCAAATTTTTTTAGATTTAATATTATTCTAGAAGTGTAAAAAATAGGACAATATTACCCACTTATATTAAAAAGTTAACGATTAATATTAATTATTTAACGGAATAAGACAACATTAGTATGTTTAAAAGCTTCTGAGATAACATTAAACTTGAAAAAATTTTTAAAGTACATTGCTCTTCAGTAAAAACTTTTGGAGCAGATTTACACTTTAATCTAAAAAAAATATTCTGTTATATTAATTAAAATTTCTAAAATTATGTAATATATGAAATTTAATCAAGGTTGTATTTCGAATTATGTTATTTCAAAAAAAAAAAAAACTGTATTTCAATGCAAGCCAATGATTAACCATAGGTTGCAACACTAAAATGAACAAAAGAAAATAGGGCAGCAGTAGTAGGAAACAAATTTTTTTTGCCACTTCTCACCTATTGAGAATCTCCCATGTCAATAGGTGGCAAGAGATTGGCATATTTATTAGTTTTATGCTATAGGTGTAAGTTCAAAAATTCTAAAATACAAAGGGCTTGTTATAACATATGATATTATTATTTGGGATGAATGCTTCATAAACCACAAAATCGTTATTTCGGAAGTTTTTTTTCGTAAGTTAAGATAAAATTCCTCTTATTACATATTTATCTTATAAATTATAAAAGTTATTCTCTAAAAGCTAATTCAAACATGCAACTTTTTTTTTTTTTTTTTTGCTTTTATTTGTTAGCTTTTAACCTTTGTTTTTAAAGATTTGAACTTTTTAAAATTAACTTTTTAATTTATCACTTAAAAAAGTTTACGTTAAACTAAATTTTTTATGAAAGTATATCCAAACAAATACACTATAGTTACTTTTATCCCAATATCGGTTTGCAAAAAATTAATAAGAATAAATGTCACTGTTATCAATGTTAATCCAAGCCATCACTAACATATTAGAGACAACTGATGGCAAAAAAAAAAAAAAAAAAAAAAAAAAAAATTAGGGACAACATTTTCAAAATTTATAAACCACATATTTCTTGTAACGCTTCCTGAAAACTCAGTTAGCAATATGTTAATAGGCGTCATACAAGTTTTAGATAGGAGATTTAAACTATTATAATATATAAATTCATCTTATTTTGTCGATATTCGATGCAAAACTTAAGCTGCTTCAGTTATATGCAAATATTAAAAGTCATCCTCCATTATCAATTGATATGTAGGCAACACTTCATTCTACACTACCATACCAAATTTTTTTCTTCAGGCATGAATATTACTTGTGCCTTAATGATTTATAAATTTAGATGGTACTATAAATTAATAATTGCACTCCAATGAACTCTAAGATGGCTCCGTGTCCCATGAAAATGTCAAAATATTTGTGAGGTATAATAGAAATAGATCAAAAATATTTTCGTAAAATGACTCATTGTTACTAATAAGTAGTTGGTTGAGATGGTAAGGAGTCTTATCTCCATAAGAAGAAGAATACAAGTTTGAATCCTGAAAATAATGTTTGTAGGAAGATGTGAGAGTCCTTTACGCTTTAAACCTTGAGGGGGAAAATCCTTAATTAAATTAAAAAAAAGGACACATTGTTGTAAGCAAACCCTACCTCTTGCTTGATTGTGTTTTCAAATTCATAAGGGTAAATTTGTATTTTCGCATCTGGAATTAATTGCACTCAAGTCCCTTGGGACATAAATGTAAATTGATGGTTTTAGGGGACCTGTTTGCCATTAATCCTATTAATTGAGGCATGTTTGTCATTAATCCTGTTAATTGGAATTTAATTGCAATTTTCTCCACATGTGTATATATATTCACAATATCATTTACAGAAAAACATTAATACTTGAATTCAAGTTCTCCTGATGAATAAAAATGTTTAAGCAATATGTTTCACGTACTTTCTATATATATTTACGTTGTCCTTGAAATTTTTTTTTTTTTACTCATATGTAACTGTAGCATAGCACTTTTTTATTTTTTGCCAACAAATGTAGCATTGCACTTACATATAACAATTAATCGATGTTGGCTTTTATATAATGTGCTTGTGGCCACACCGATATATGTATATTTTTTAACAAGTTTGGGACAAGTCTTGACCACTCCAGGTTGGTTTTGTCTCCTCCATCTGATAATGTGCACGCATCAAACACTAAATTTAACCCCCTCTCTCTCTCTCTCTCTCTCTCACACACACACACAAAACTAGTCTTAAAGCATGTAGGGTTAAGGTGTAAAAATACCCATAAACTTTTCTCAAAAGTGCATCCAACACCATAAACTTTTTTTAGGTGCAAAAATACCCATGAACTTCTCAAAATGGAGCAAAAATGTCAAACCGTTAATTGGTACAAACGTCCGTTTTGTGGGACCCACAATTTATTTTTTGAGGTGCAAAAATACCCATGAACTTTTCTAAAAAGTGCACCAAACACCATAAACTTTTGAAAAGTTCATGGGTATTTTTGCACCCAGAAAAAATTTTATGGTGTTGGATGCACTTTTTAGAAAAGTTCATGGGTATTTTTGCACCTCAAAAAATAAAATTGTGGGTCCCACAAAACGGACGTTTGTACCAATTAACCGTTTGACATTTTTGCCCCATTTTGAGAAGTTCATGGGTATTTTTGCACCTAAAAAAAGTTTATGGTGTTGGATGCACTTTTAAAAAAAGTTCATGGGTATTTTTGCACCTTAACCCAAGCATGTATTACATAATTCCAATTACGTCCATTCCAGGTTGGGCTTGTCTCCTCCATCAGATAATGTGCACGTATCAAACATTAAATTCAACTTCTCTCTCTCTCTCTCTCACTCTCTCTCTCTCTCTCTCACACACACACACACACACGCACAAATAGTATTAAAGCATGTATTACATACTTCCAATTATGCCTCATTATTTGATGAGGCAAAAAGATTAAAATGATATTATAAATTAAAAAGATTTAAGCGCCCACCTAATGATGGCTAACCCGAAATGATGTAGAAAAGTTGAAACACCACCCATAAAGGTGTATATGCTTCTAAATTATTTTCAGAAATATTGGGTATCCTAATTAAATTATTAAATGGTACAATGTAACCTTTAAACTTAAAAAAAAAAGTAATCCCACTTATTCTTAATATAAGACATATTTGAAGAATTGGTCTTAATCCTAAATATAAGACATATTTTTCATATTTGTCAATTTTTTTTCTAATTTACCCATATTAATTTTCCTCAATAATAATTAAGGATGAGGGGGAACATGAAAATTAAAAAAGATTACTAGGGTGTTTTAGAAAATATATGTCATATTAACTAACTCAACTAACTTTCTTAATCTAATCAAATTAGATAAATATATCTTATATTAAAGACAGGAAGATGGAGTATAATGTTTTTTCTATTATTAATTGAAATTAACTTTGTTCATATTTAATTGTGTTTCATTCACCACAAATATTCATGTTACACTCTGTAACACCCCAAATTTTATATTCACCAAATATATTGTAATTATTTGGGAAATTCAATAAAATGGTGAATATTCATGAATTTGGAATTTATGAATTTATAAATGTTCAATTTCATGGGAAATTGGGCAAAAATAATTATGGAATTAATTTGGGTAATTTAAAAAGCCCAATATTAAGGTCCAAAAATGAAGGAATATTAGAGAAAATATTTGGTCCAAAAATAGATGAAAATTGGTGAAAGAAAAATAAAAGAAGAAATTAGATTAGAAAGGTAATGGCAAAATCGTAATTTTGCCAAAATAGCACAAAATAAATTATTTTGCAATTAATTGAAGTTAATTTCAATTAATTAAGGAAAATAAAGGTTAAAAATATATTTAGAATATTTTGGTCAATTTAATATGAATTTATGGAAAATTTGAGCAAAAAGTGCAATTTTGACCAAAATTGCGACTTTACGTGTATACGTAACCTGGACAAGTTGTGAAGCCAATTGAGACCATAGGGAGGGACCCCTAGGTGTCTCCTACATGTGGCATAAATAAGGAAATATTGATTGGGCTTAATGAGCATGGTTATATGTACATAAGGATTTATGTACATAAGTTCATTTTTGAAATTTTGGAAAATAAAACAAATAAATAAAATATTGTAAAACATATGATAAATAAATATAAACATCATCTTCCTCAGCTCATTTCGTGCCCAACCAGACCTGAGCATAGTGTGAGAAAGTTGAGAGAGTTTAGAGAGAGAAAGAGAAGAAAAATCACAAGGTAAGCCGATTTCTTCGACGATTTCGCTCCTAACGCGTATAACTCCGACTCTAAACTACTCCTCTTTGTTCTTTAAGGTTTGGAAAGCTCAAATTTGGTGTTTTGGAAGTTAGGTTTTTCTGCCATTTTTGGGAAAAGCTTGTTGGAGCTTGAGGTAACTTCCAAACCTTCGTATATTAACTATTCTGGCTGCTGTGGGCAATTTAATCGGTGAAATTTCGCCGGATTGCCATTGGTTTTTAATTTTGGAAAAGTGTATATCTAAGGGTTATGCTACCCAATTTTAGTTCAAATGGTTGTTATAACTCAATTAGATTGTTAATAAAGTGGGTAGGAGTATAAAGGAACGTGTTTACGGAGCCGAAATCGTAAAACCCCGATTTTTCCCGGAGAACCCAATTATTTCGGCCAGGGATGTTTGAGGGCCTTAGAGTTGGATTTTCAATGATTTGATGATTCCATTGGATTCAGTGGGCAAAAATAGGTGGGGTTACAGTTGGGCACTTTTTCAGAAAAGGCTGAGAAAGCATAATTACGGAAACGCCCCTAAAACCCTAAAAGTAGGGCTGCTAAGGGCAATTTCGTAATTTGACATTGAATTTGATAATTTTGAGTCCGGAAATAGATTCCTTGGATGAAAATACGTCAGGATAGCCCTAGTCAAAAATTTGGAAAAACGTGCCATCGGGCCGGGTACGGCGGGGCTGGGGTCCCGGGGGCATTTTGGTAAATTTTCACCATAGGCTAATATAACCACAAGAAACACTATGGAAGTGTCTAAAATGATACTTGGATAGGTTATGACCTATTTCTTGTATGTTTGACGTTTTAGGACCGAGTTGGACGCCTATAGTTGACACGTTTTACGAGGCAAACCCTTTGAGACAGGAAAGAGGTTAAGGTAGGGACTACTATCTCTCATATACTATGTGACTATTTGTATGATGCGTGTTACTGTATTTTGTGATCTGAACACGTGCTGGAGGCACATTACCTAGCTGTGGTCTAGGACCTAGCTGAGGTACACTGGTCTTACCTAGCTGTAGTCAAGGACTCGGCTGAGGTACATGCAGGGGTTTCAACGGGTTAGTTGGCCCTGAATTTTGTGTACACACACGGATGATATGAATTTTCATTTTACTTGATACGGTGCATTGCATATTTAATTTTCGCATTTTATATATTGATCGTATGTTTCTACTGAGATTCCTTGGAATCTCACCCCTTTTTCTAATCAAAATGTCTCAGCGGGTGCCAGTGGCTCGAAAGCCAAGGATGCAGAGAAGGGAAACTGACGGACACGTTTCCCAAGATGAATACAGTGGTTGTATGTCTATATGTGAAATAATTTTGGGAACATACTGTACATATTTGTCGTTATTATCGACTTCTGCTCTGTTAATGACTGTCTGTAAACAAATACTTATTATCAGTATAACTGTACTTTTCTGTTTGCCTATGGAACTTGTTCATTATTGCCCTGCGCATATCAAAATGGAAACGGGTGTTGACATTTTTGGTATCAGAGCTAATAAGCGGTTCTGGCATTATCAGAATGGTATACTGATATAGTTTTGTTTGCTGGTGACAGGACATCATGAGCAGTTCGAGGGAACCTATGACCAGTTCGAGTGTACCATTTGAGGGGTCAGAGGTATCCGTCAACCAGAGCCCTCCAGAGCATCGGATACCAGACGGGTGGCTTTTCATCGAGTACTTTGGACCTGGAGGCGTTCGTATGAGGCGGACGGCACGAAAGAGTGTACCACAGCTACCTGTATTTGGACCTGAACCCAGGCCGGCTTCTCCAGGGCAGTCTCGAGTAGGAGAGACCGATGAGTATCCCGACGAAGACTCTGAGGAGGATCCAGAGGAGGATCCAGAGTGGGATCCTGATGATGATCTAGAGGCGATGCTCGAGGATGAGTCGAGCGATCGTGAGTCTCGGGCAGAGCCAGTGCAGGTGTTGTATAACCTGCAGCCGAACCTTGAGTTGTGGCACTATCTGCAGGGCCAATATATCCGAGCGGTACGGGACTATGACACTCCCCGCGATCAGTATCTTATGTTCTTGGTAGGTGTGGTAACTATGTATAGGCTTCAGGAGGATATGGGAGTCAGGTTCACGAATGAGGTCTGGGCATATACTACTATGGGCTTCTTTCCAGATACAGCGTACTGGAACAGACAGAAGAATGACATTGTAGAGAGAGGTCCGAGTAGGAACTTTTGGGAGTTCCTGAATCACGTGAACACCCTTGTATCGAAATATATGTATCTAGGTTGATGTGGGACCCACGTGGTATATTTTGGGTGACCGGAGCTGACCGGCACATATTATGAGACAAGGGCAAACAGGTGGAACCGACAGACAGAAATGATTTAGCTAGAGTCGGTATTTTGAGGAGGGTACAGATAGGAAAATGTAATGTAATAAGGAACAATATGTCATGTACAGTAGTTTATAGGTTATCTGATGTTTTGTTTCTATGTAGCTACTGTAAATAGTTGTGTATGCTATGTATGACATATGTGTGTACCCTGACCGTTTATGAAATGATAAAGATGCCTTTGCTTTTGTATCAAAATTTACTCTTCTCTAATTTCATGTAGAGAGAATTATGGAGATGGTACAACCAGGAGGTAGAGGCCGAGGCCGAGGTAGAGGTCGAGGCCGAGGTCGTGGTAGACATGGTACCAATGAGGGAGAACCAAGGCCTGACCCTATCCAGCAGCGAATCCTAGATGTATTGGAACAACAACAGCAAACTATGAATGAGATAAGAGTTGACCTCCAGGGAGTACAGCAGAGACAGGACCACCTGGAGAACCGCATGGATGAATTTATGTGGGGAAATTATGAAGAAATACCGGAGGAACCCCAACCAGAGGATTTACCACCAGAGCCTGAGGTGGATATCCAAGCTTGGCTGAGTAGATTCAGTAAGCAACAACCACCTATGTTCAAGGGGAAGTTTGATCCTCAACAAGCGGAAACCTGGTTAGCTCGTTTGGAAAAGATTTTTGATATGCTGCAATGTCCAGATGAGATGAAAGCTCGGTTAGCCATATACAAGCTGGAAGGTGATGCCGATAGCTGGTGGAAAGGGATGGACCTCATCCTAAAGGGGAAGAATGTTCCTATCACGTGGGAACTATTTCAAGAGGAATTTAACAAGAAGTATTTTCCTCCAACTGTCAAGAGAGAGAAGGAGAAAGAGTTCCTCAGCATCAAGCAGTACGACCGGGAGAGTTTTGATGACTATCTGGCCCGGTATATCCGACTGTCACGCTACTCGTCATATGCCAAGTTGAATGACAATGATGAGTGGAATTCAGATATGATGATAGAGGGGCTGAGACCTGAGTTCAAGGACAGACTGATCTCCCAACACTTTACTGATTTCAGTAAAGTGGCAGAAGAGTGCCGATACATTGAGAAGCGTATGTCGAGCCTGGCAACTCCGACTGGTAATAAAGGTGCTTCTGGGAGTGGAAGTGCATCACAGAAAAGAAAAGAACAGGGTGGACCTTCTAGGGGTGATAATAAGAGGCCGAATCAAGCTGGAGGCCGTGGGGGCCAGGGTTTCCCAAGAGATGGAACATGTTGGTATTGCCGTAAGCCATTTCATCCTGGCAAGACATGTAGTGGAGCCCCGTTTAGAACGGATCCTAACAAACCACTCACTTGCTATAACTGCGGTAAGCCAGGGCACTTTTCGAAAGATTGTCCACAGAAGCAGCAACCGGAGGGGACTAGACCCAGGGTTCCAGGAAGGGTCTATACACTGACACAAGAAGAAGCTCGAAAATCTCCGGAGCTGATTCAAGGTATGATTTCTCTCAATGGCAGTCTAGTGCATGTTATGTATGATTCTGGTGCTAGCCATTCATTTATTGCATATGACTGTGTGAGACGATTGAATTTACATATGCATAAATTCCCATATGATTTGGTTGTATCTACACCTATGGGCACACGAATTGTGACGGCTGATGTTTGTTTGAATTGCGGGATAAACGCTGAGGGGCATGAGTTAACTGTAAATCTGATTTGTTTGCCACTGCAAGGGTTGGAAGTAATTTTGGGGATTGACTGGCTAACAGCAAATGGTGTGTTGTTGGATTGTAAGCAGAAGAGAGTCTTATATCTGAATCCACAACCACAAGCTGACACTGAAATCACTCTTAACCTTTTATCTGCAGCTAAGGTTGAGAGGTATTTGCAGAAGGGATGTCAGGGATACATGGTATTTTGCTCTATGCAATCAGAGGCTGGTGTAGCCTTGGAAAGTATCCCTGTGGCAAATGAATTCCCTGATGTTTTTCCAGAGGATGTCAGTGGACTACCTCCAGATAGGGAAGTGGAGTTCTCGATTGATTTGAAGCCTGGAGCGGGTCCAATTTCTAAAAGCCCATACCGTATGGCTCCAAGCGAAATGGCAGAGCTGAAGAAGCAGATTGAGGAACTACTTGAGAAAGGGTTCATACGACCCAGCGTATCACCCTGGGGTGCTCCAGTGCTTTTCGTCAAGAAGAAAGACGGAAGCCTACGTCTCTGTATTGATTATCGAGAGCTGAACAAAGTGACCATCAAGAACAAGTATCCACTCCCTAGAATTGATGATTTGCTCGATCAATTGTCTGGTTCCTGTGTATTCTCGAAGATCGATTTGCGATCGGGATACCATCAATTGAAAGTCAAAGCAGAAGATGTATCGAAGACTGCTTTCAGGACCAGATATGGGCATTATGAGTTTCTTGTGATGCCATTTGGGCTGACCAATGCACCTGCCGTGTTCATGGACTACATGAATCGAATCTTCCGTCCGTATCTGGACCAGTTCGTTGTAGTCTTTATTGATGATATACTAGTGTATTCACGGAGTCAAGCTGAACACGAGCAGCATCTGAAAATGGTGTTGAACATATTGCGAGATAGGCAACTCTATGCCAAGCTGAGCAAGTGTGAATTCTGGCTTTCAGAGGTAAAGTTTCTGGGCCACGTTGTCTCACAGCAAGGGGTCTCTGTTGATCCTAGCAAAGTGGAAGCAGTACTGAGCTGGAAAAGACCAGAGACTGTATTTGAAGTGCGCAGTTTTCTGGGTCTAGCTGGCTACTATCGAAGATTTATTCCGAATTTCTCCAGAATTGCTTTACCATTGACTAAATTGACGCGGAAGGCTCAACATTTTGTGTGGGATGAGAATTGTGAGAAGAGCTTCCTAGAGTTGAAGCAGAGGTTAACTACAGCACCAGTACTGACGATCCCAGATCCACAGTTTACGTATGTTGTTTATACAGATGCCAGTGGGCAGGGATTGGGATGCGTGTTGATGCAGCATGGCCGAGTGGTGGCATATGCATCCAGACAGCTGAAACCTCATGAATTGAACTATCCCACCCACGATCTTGAGCTAGCGGCAATTGTGTTTGCTTTGAAAATCTGGAGGCATTATCTCTATGGCGAGACTGTAGAGTTGTTCTGCGACCACAAGAGCTTGAAGTACTTGTATGATCAGAAAGAGCTCAACATGAGACAACGCAGATGGATGGAGTTGCTAAAAGACTACAATTTAGAAATCAAATATCATCCCGGTAAGGCTAATGTTGTCGCTGATGCATTAAGCCGGAAATCAGTGCAGGTGGCAGCCATAATGATTTATGAGCAAAAACTGATCGAGGATTTCAGAGACCTAAATCTGTCTAGTCAAATTCTATTAGGCAGTGGGGTCAGTCAAATATACAATGATCTGAGGGCGGCAATTGAAGAAGCCCAACAACATGATGATGAAGCGTTGTATATCAGAGGTATGATTGATAGGGGCGAGACTCAGGATTACGACTTGTCTCCCAGCGGGCTAGTCAGGTACAAGAAGCGGATTTATATTCCACCGCAACAAGAACTGAAACGACAAATCTTGGATGAGGCACATAAGAGTAAGTATACTCTGCATCCAGGAGCCACAAAGATGTACCATGACTTGAAGGCTCAATACTATTGGCCGGGAATGAAAAGAGAGGTGACTGAGTTCGTTGCTCGTTGCTTGACATGTCAGAAAGTAAAAATTGAACATCAACGGCCATCGGGGCTTTTGACGAATCCTGAGATACCTGAGTGGAAGTGGGAAAGCGTTACCATGGATTTCGTGACAGGGTTGCCAAAAGTTAGAAACCATGACGCTATATGGGTGATAGTCGATAGATTCACAAAGACAGCTCACTTCCTACCGATTAGCATTCACTATTCTCCTGATAGACTAGCAGAAATTTACATTCAAGAGATTGTGAGATTGCATGGTATTCCAAAGAACATCATCTCTGATCGAGATCCACGATTCACTTCCAAGTTTTGGAAGGCGGTTCATGAAGCTTTGGGTACCAAGCTCCGATTCAGTACGGCATATCATCCTCAAACTGATGGGCAGACAGAGCGAACGATTCAAACCCTTGAGGATATGCTAAGGGCGTGTGTGCTTGATTATAAAGGTAGCTGGGATAAATTCCTTCCATTAGCAGAGTTCGCCTACAATAATAGTTATCATTCGAGTATTCAAATGGCTCCATACGAGGCACTCTACGGAAGGAAGTGTCAATCGCCAATATGCTGGACTGAGTTGTCTGAGAGGGAATTACTAGGGCCAGATCTTGTTGATCAGACAACGGAGCAGATAAAATTGATCAAGCAGAGATTGCTAGCTGCTCAGAGCCGACAGAAAAGTTATGCAGATAAGAGGCGAAAACCTCTGGAATTTGAAGTCGGTGACCACGTATTCATGAAAGTATCACCTGTTACGGGTATTGGCAGGGCATTGAAAGCAAAGAAGCTACAATCAAGATACATTGGTCCGTTTGAGATCTTAGAGAAGATTGGGCCTGTAGCATATCGTATCGCTTTACCACCGAATCTGAGCAGACTACATGATGTTTTTCATGTTTCACAGATGAAAAAGTATCAACCTGATCCAGAACACGTAATAGAGTATGAAGATGTGGAAATGCGTGACGATTTGACTTACGAAGTCACACCTGACCGAATCATCGATCGGCAAGAAAAGCATCTCAGAAACAAGAGCATTCCATTCGTCAAGATTGTCTGGAAAGGGTTATCACCCAGAGAGGCTACATGGGAAACAGAAGAAAATGTAAAGAAACGTTACCCGGAATTTATGGCTGATCAGGTGTAGCAAATTTCGGGGACGAAATTTATTTAAGTGGGGGAGAACTGTAACACCCCAAATTTTATATTCACCAAATATATTGTAATTATTTGGGAAATTCAATAAAATGGTGAATATTCATGAATTTGGAATTTATGAATTTATAAATGTTCAATTTCATGGGAAATTGGGCAAAAATAATTATGGAATTAATTTGGGTAATTTAAAAAGCCCAATATTAAGGTCCAAAAATGAAGGAATATTAGAGAAAATATTTGGTCCAAAAATAGATGAAAATTGGTGAAAGAAAAATAAAAGAAGAAATTAGATTAGAAAGGTAATGGCAAAATCGTAATTTTGCCAAAATAGCACAAAATAAATTATTTTCCAATTAATTGAAGTTAATTTCAATTAATTAAGGAAAATAAAGGTTAAAAATATATTTAGAATATTTTGGTCAATTTAATATGAATTTATGGAAAATTTGAGCAAAAAGTGCAATTTTGACCAAAATTGCGACTTTACGTGTATACGTAACCTGGACAAGTTGTGAAGCCAATTGAGACCATAGGGAGGGACCCCTAGGTGTCTCCTACATGTGGCATAAATAAGGAAATATTGATTGGGCTTAATGAGCATGGTTATATGTACATAAGGATTTATGTACATAAGTTCATTTTTGAAATTTTGGAAAATAAAACAAATAAATAAAATATTGTAAAACATATGATAAATAAATATAAACATCATCTTCCTCAGCTCATTTCGTGCCCAACCAGACCTGAGCATAGTGTGAGAAAGTTGAGAGAGTTTAGAGAGAGAAAGAGAAGAAAAATCACAAGGTAAGCCGATTTCTTCGACGATTTCGCTCCTAACGCGTATAACTCCGACTCTAAACTACTCCTCTTTGTTCTTTAAGGTTTGGAAAGCTCAAATTTGGTGTTTTGGAAGTTAGGGTTTTCTGCCATTTTTGGGAAAAGCTTGTTGGAGCTTGAGGTAACTTCCAAACCTTCGTATATTAACTATTCTGGCTGCTGTGGGCAATTTAATCGGTGAAATTTCGCCGGATTGCCATTGGTTTTTAATTTTGGAAAAGTGTATATCTAAGGGTTATGCTACCCAATTTTAGTTCAAATGGTTGTTATAACTCAATTAGATTGTTAATAAAGTGGGTAGGAGTATAAAGGAACGTGTTTACGGAGCCGAAATCGTAAAACCCCGATTTTTCCCGGAGAACCCAATTATTTCGGCCAGGGATGTTTGAGGGCCTTAGAGTTGGATTTTCAATGATTTGATGATTCCATTGGATTCAGTGGGCAAAAATAGGTGGGGTTACAGTTGGGCACTTTTTCAGAAAAGGCTGAGAAAGCATAATTACGGAAACGCCCCTAAAACCCTAAAAGTAGGGCTGCTAAGGGCAATTTCGTAATTTGACATTGAATTTGATAATTTTGAGTCCGGAAATAGATTCCTTGGATGAAAATACGTCAGGATAGCCCTAGTCAAAAATTTGGAAAAACGTGCCATCGGGCCGGGTACGGCGGGGCTGGGGTCCCGGGGGCATTTTGGTAAATTTTCACCATAGGCTAATATAACCACAAGAAACACTATGGAAGTGTCTAAAATGATACTTGGATAGGTTATGACCTATTTCTTGTATGTTTGACGTTTTAGGACCGAGTTGGACGCCTATAGTTGACACGTTTTACGAGGCAAACCCTTTGAGACAGGAAAGAGGTTAAGGTAGGGACTACTATCTCTCATATACTATGTGACTATTTGTATGATGCGTGTTACTGTATTTTGTGATCTGAACACGTGCTGGAGGCACATTACCTAGCTGTGGTCTAGGACCTAGCTGAGGTACACTGGTCTTACCTAGCTGTAGTCAAGGACTCGGCTGAGGTACATGCAGGGGTTTCAACGGGTTAGTTGGCCCTGAATTTTGTGTACACACACGGATGATATGAATTTTCATTTTACTTGATACGGTGCATTGCATATTTAATTTTCGCATTTTATATATTGATCGTATGTTTCTACTGAGATTCCTTGGAATCTCACCCCTTTTTCTAATCAAAATGTCTCAGCGGGTGCCAGTGGCTCGAAAGCCAAGGATGCAGAGAAGGGAAACTGACGGACACGTTTCCCAAGATGAATACAGTGGTTGTATGTCTATATGTGAAATAATTTTGGGAACATACTGTACATATTTGTCGTTATTATCGACTTCTGCTCTATTAATGACTGTCTGTAAACAAATACTTATTATCAGTATAACTGTACTTTTCTGTTTGCCTATGGAACTTGTTCATTATTGCCCTGCGCATATCAAAATGGAAACGGGTGTTGACACACTCCATATATTTGGCGGTTAATCTCTCCACCTCATCACCACATGGCATCTAGGTGGCTAAAATTTTCTTTAAAAAATAAAAATTTTGCCACTTGTATGGCACGTGGGTGATAGATAATTAAGGTGGATAGATTGAGTGCTATGTAGATATATTTATAGTCAAACACTATTACATATATAACAGTTAAAGTTAACCCTAGTTAATGATATAGGTAGGGCTATTCGGGATCAAGATTGGGAAGGGATTTGATTCCTGATCCTGAGAATTTCCCTTCCCATCGGACGGGAAATTCCCGGGATCGGGATTGGAAATTTCCTGAGGTCCCAAATTAACAACATATGCCTGCACAGTTCTGTCACACTCTTATCTTATTTTCGGCTATTTCAGAGTATTTGCGGAAAACGATATGCAATTCGGTGGATAACACAGAAATAACATAATTATACTGATAATATGTGCATAATTACAGAAACTTCCCATAGGAGTTCGTACATGATAATACCATCAATGTAGCTGTACAGGGCCACTAAACTCGTTCCAGTGAAACAGAGACATATTCCCATCTTCGTTCCACCACGACAATCCTCTCATGTAGTTCTCTTCTTTGATCTCTGCATACATTCCTTATTCACCTGTCTAAATTGTTGGTAGGGTAGAGTAAGATTCGAGAGAATCTCAATAGGAAACAGATACCATAATGCATGCATGATAGATGTTATGTGTATGACATGTTAGCTTTATCTAGATGCATACCCCATAATAACATTTCTGCATGCTCAATGTTTCATGTAATAAAACTATGGCCACAACAAAACAGAAATAAAGCTTCATTTATTCAAATATGCTTTACACAATCAAGTAAAAGCAATCACATACATCACTACACAAGCAAAGATACCAAAACATGAAAGTAAGGTAAGTCCTCTACCTCCAGTCTTTTCTCCTCGATTTGCGTGCCAGCAACCTGAGCTCTCAACTCGGTCCTACAATTCCAAATGCACCATTTAGACACTTCCATAGTGTTTCTGGGGATTATATGAGTCTATATTAAAAAATTACTAAAATACCCCCGGGGACCCGGCCCGGCCCCGTCGTACCCGGTTCGACTGTACTTTTTCCGAAATTTTAACATGGGCTATTCTGACTTATTTTCATCTAAGGAATCCATTTTCGGACTCAGAACCACCAAATTCACTGCCAAAAGACAAAATTGCCATTGGCAGCCCTTATTTCAGTGTTTCAGGGACGTTTTCGTAATTATACTTTTTCGTCCTTTTCCGAAAAAGTGACCAATTGTAACCCCATCTAATTTTTCCTCCTGAACTCAATGGAATCATCAAATCATTGAAAATCCAACTCTAAGCCCTCCAAACAGCACTGGCTGAAATTCCCAATTCTCTGGGAAAAATTGGGGTTTTCCAATTCTGACTTCACATACGTGTTACTTTCTACTCCTAACCACTTTATTAACTATTACATTAGGTTAAAGCTACCATTTGGACCCAATTTCGATAGAATAACCCCTAGGCCTATTCAATTCCAAATTTTCAAATCAAAGACAATTTGACGAAATTTCATCTATTAAATTGTCTACAGCAGCCAGAATAGTCAATATACAAAGGTTTGGAAGTTACGTCAAGCTCTCTCTAACTTTTCTCAAGGTGGGTGAAAGCCCCAGCTTTAAAACACTAAGATTTGAGCTTCTCCAACCTTCAAATACATAAAAGAGTAACTCAGGAGCGGAGTTATACGCGTTAGGTCCTAAATCATCGGAGAAATCAGCTTACCTTACAAGTTCTCTTCTCCTTCTCTCTCTAGAATTTCTCAAACTTTCTCTCTCTTGTTACAGCAAAACTGACAGAAATGGGAGATGGAGGATGATGAAATATGGTTTTAAAAGATATAATAATTATCCAATAATTATTTTCCCATTTTTGGATTTTTATAAAATTCTGGCAGATTTTCTGCACAAACTTTGAAAAATCATAACTAATTCTAGAAAAATTGAATTGGAGTGATTTCAAAGGCTATAGAACCATTATTGAGTCTAATTTCAAGGAAAAATATAGCCTCTCACCAGTTGGAAGCACAAAAATCCCAGAATTTAAATATTTGAATGTTATTCCAGAAACTTTTCAGTTTTTCTGGGCTAATTTCAAAAATTCATAACTTTTTGTATATAGTTCTAATTGAGTCATATGACCTATCAAATTAAATCTTAGGATGTTTACTTTCACCTTGTAAAATTTCATAATTTATGGATATCATTTGGTCATCCAAAATCATATGACAATCTTACTACCTCGCTGAAAATTTCACCAAAAGCATAATCACTTTCTCCAAAATTCACCATTTTACTTTCTTTAATACCCAACAAATATAAGAATCATTAGAGAATAAATCTGGGGCTCCTGCTAAACCAGGACTTAGCAGTTCACTTATTTCAGGCTTATTCTCTAACCTCCAATCCCAAAATTTGAGGTATTACAAGTTCCAAAATCTTCCCCAGAGACCGTGAAATTCACGTTTGTAACATAAGCTAAAGCCACACTAAAATTTTCCAAAGTCATATTCAAAGTGACAAACAATAAGAAGAATAATTTAGTGACTAAATCCTTGAGAGTTGAAACTATCCCTCACCAGACTGAATATACATGAATAATTCCTTTATTTCCCTATAAACAAAGAGAAATGAAATGATTAAATGAAGATAGAGAAAGGCACCTGCTTGGGAGAGGGAAGAATAGAGGCCTAGGAGATAGTGTTTGTAGAGGCCATTTCCCTTTGGTAATGTGCTTCAGCCTTCAGGGAGTTTTAGGATAATCTGATAATTGGAAATTAGGGATTTAGAGAAGAAATACAAAGAGGGGATGGGCGATCGGGAATGGCACATCTGTCTCTATTAAGCAGAGGGAGGAGTGACGGGAAATTAGGGCTCAAAAGTTCTGATGAGTGTGTGGAACTATAAAATATTGATGCTTAGTGGTGGTGCAGTGCTTGCTTGAGTTTTAGTTACAAAACCCAAAAAAAAAACTTATATAATATATATATTATTTCGGGATCGGGAAAAAGTCGAGATCGGGAAATGTCAAAATTTTCGGGATGGGATTTTCCCTTCCCAATTTGCTCGGGATCGAGACAGGGAGATCAGGACGGAAAATTGATGAACACCCCTAGATATAGGCAATATTATTGTATTGTTTTTTCAAACTAAGATGGATATTGTATCACTTGATAGTTTAGGATATCCAATGTCACTAAGAAAATAATTTAATAACCACTAATCCAAAGATTTATCATCACCCTTTTTGGTCCTAGAGCTCACAAAATCAATCTCATATTCGTTTAATTATTGCATCCTAAAGCCCTGTTTGGTACGAGGCACTGAATTTTGATAGATTGGGATTGAGATGTGGACAAGTATTGGGACTGGGGCTGAGGGTATAAAATTACGTTTGGTATGCAGTAATATTTAGATGGAATACTTGAATTGATTTTATTTCATAATCCTTCATAAATTATGAGAAGACTAAAATACCCTTATTATTAAAATTGATAGTGGGCATTGTTGTCCAAAAAATATTATAAACGAGGATATTTTTATTTCTAACGTTTGCAATCTCGGGATTGAAAACACAATACCAGAGGGGAGGTGATTTTGCAGCAGTCCCACTTTCGTGGTACTCCTAATTTCTCCAATTTCTCATACCAAACAATACAACTTAACTCAATCACTGACACAATCCCAATCCCTACCCCACAATGTCGCCTACCAAACAGGGCCTAAGAGTTAAAACTCAATAATATATATCATAACTCATAATTAATTAGTAAAAAAATAATTACTCTTGCTTCATTTGCTCTTATTTGTCCGTATACAAACTAATTGATGGCATTCCAATTTAATGTTATATTCTCATGTGATAATTTTTCAAACCTAGTGTGTGCGCGTGCGCGCATATAATTAATTAAACTACAATTAATTAAACAGTTATATTTGAAGGCAAAAAATAAATAATAAAAAAACAGTTATATATTACAAGGAGTGATGCATCAAAGTATAATTACATATAAAAAAACTAATTTTATTCTTTGCATTTTTATATTGTAATTCTTTTCAAATATACTATATGCAGATTAATGTTATGATTGCTCAAAATCTAAAATGCATATATTTGAAAGAATGATAAATTAAAGCTTTCATTATTGAATATATATATATATATATATATATATATATATATATATATATATATATATATATATATATATATATATATATATATATATATATATATATATATATATATATTATCGCCTTTCTTGATAAAGGGAGATATATAGTTGCTTGTTTTGCAATTTGTTCTTGAAAACGACATGCTAACACCCAGCTGTTATCTTGTCAAACACAAATAATTTGTTATTTACAAAAAGTAGGGATTCATATATTTAGATAAGCTAAAAAATTTCTACTAACTTGAATGATTTTTAAGATATATATCTTTCTCCATATATTCAGATGTGTTAAAAAAGATGGAAGGAATAAGAAAGCGTAGCTCCAAGTCCAACAAGACGCGGATTAAAAAAAAAAGTTCCAATAATACGAATGAAAATATATTAAAAGAATGAAAATTTTGCATGGAGTGTAAGAGAAGCTATATTATTATATATAGCATTATAACTTGTAAAAATGCTATTCTCTATAAACTTTTATAAATGTTAAATAATATTGACATCAATACTCTATTAAAATAATGCAGGTTTGGATTAAGAAAAGTAAAAGAGCAAGAAAAGGGAAGTAATTTCTTAACTGATTTTCTTTAAAATTATTTAACCTTATTAATGTGAACAAATTAAATATTTCACCATTTAAAAATTTTGTCCTACATAGTTAATTATCCGAGACTCAAATGATACTAATAATTGAGGTAGCTGGTTGTTCAGATGTTAGCTTCATGGAACTCGCACCTAACATTTCAAGTCATATGATTTTGGTTTCAATTCATTGATAGGTGGAGAAGTTTTTAGATGCATTAATTAATACTCCCTTCGATCTTATTTATAAGTAACTTTTTTCTTGATTACGTAAAATGAACTGGTAGTTAAAAGTAATAAATGTGTCAAAATATCATATTTTTCCCCATATATGCCCCTATTTATGAAAAGAGTATAGGAGAGAGTATAGATAAAAAGTATGAGAGATAATGAGTATAAGATATGAGAGAAAATGAGTATTTAATAAGGGAAAAATAAGAAAAAGAAGCTTACATTTTCAAACAAAAAGTGAAAGTTGCTTATAAAAGGGACCAGCCATATGAGAGAGAAATTTGCTTATAAATAGGACCGGATGGAGTATTGTACTTAATAAAAACTAGGGAAAATTCTAAAAAAAATACTTTGGAAATTGGGCAAGAATGATTCAGTGCTCTAAAATTGGGAAAGGACAAATTAGTTCGCTTTCAGACGGGAGGAGGAATCTGGGATTTTGAAATCTCGGCGAAAAGACGAAAATGCCCTTCAACCCACCCTTTCTCCATTCGGAATAACAACATGGGCCTTTTAATTAACAATTTCGGATTCTACATTAACAACTCTATTTTGTTCTTCCACAATTAACAAGTTTAAAGGTCAATAACAACACCTATCTCTTTATTAACAACATCGTATTCTACACTAACAACTTCACTTTCTTCCTTCACAGTTAACAAGTTTCAGGATAACAACTCCTTTCTCTTTATTAACAACACCATATTCTACATTAACAACTCCACTTTCTTCTTTTATAGTTAACAAGTACGGACTCTTTAGGGGATTTTGGTATTGTTAGTGTAGAATTCGGAGTTGTTAATTAAGAGACCCGTGTTGTTATTTCAAGGGAGGGCTCAAGGGTATTTTCGTCTTTTCGCCGAAATTTCAAAATTCCAGATTCCTCCTCCCGTCTGACAACGAACTGATTCTTCCTTTCCCAATTTCAGAACATTGAATCATCCTTTTCCAATTTCCAAAGTATTTTTTTAGAATTTTCCCTAAAAACTATTTATTTTGTATGAATGAATATACTTCACCATCCAAATTAGGCCCAGATTGTCGGGTACAAAGGTGCTTTACCAATATTTGTTTTTAATTGTTGGTTGTTAATTACGAGTTGGTGAATGATATTATTTTTATAAAATACAAGGTTAATACTAGTACAATGCAGAAATAATTTAAACTAAACCATATTATTAATAACTTATAAATACTATTTTTAGTTTATCTTTGTAATTAAAGAACATTTTATGATTAGATCAGGTCTATCCAATGACTAATATTATTATTGGCTGTCATCATGACACACTATTCAACTTATATTTTGAAAGTGAGAAAATGGGGATTTCATATTTTAGCTGACGCATTATACTTTTTTTAAAAAAAATAAAATGATCAATTTTATATAAACATAGAAGATTATACTGCTAGAGTTAAAAGAGAAGGGTCTAGAGAATAGCTAGAGTCATAAGAGAAGTGTATAGGGAATAGGGGATTAGTAATACATTAGTGTTATATAAAGAGTGACGGAAAAAAGATAAGATGGGAAAAAGATAAGAGCAACGAGTTTACGTTCCTTTCCAGAGTGCTTCCAAGATTAGAATGAAAAAACTATTGAACAGATTTTTCTTGCATATAACAATGGTGATGTGGTTCAAGGAGGCAAGTGTCGTAACTACCTCGATAATCCGATACAACATCAGTCTCAATCAAGATAAACAAAAAAGAGAAGGATATGTAGATTGTAACTTTATCTATTTTATATTAACATAAGAGATTATACAGCTAGAGTTAAAAGAGAAGGGTCTAAACCAGGGGCATGGGGTGGAGCGGTAGGGGCTCCTCCTCCCTTAACCATTGGTCGAGGGTTCGATCCTCGCTATGAGTATGGAAAAATGTTAAATCTCCTGGCCAGCCATTCCACCCATCGAGGTACCCACAATTTGACTGTTCGGATTAGTTTGGGGCTGTCAGTCCTGAGATACCGAATGATGAAAATCAAAAAAAAAAAAAGAAAAAAAAGAGAAGGGTCTATACAATAGCTAGAGTCAAAAGAGAAAGTTCTTGGTAATACATAAGTGTTATAAAAAGAGTGATGGGAAAAAGATAAGAGCGGTGAGTTTATGTCCATTTTCAGAGTGCCTCCAAGATTAGAATGAACAAAACTATTGAGCAGATTTTTCTTATGTATAACAATGGTGATGTGGTTCAAGGGGGCAAATGTTGTAACCACTTGGATAATCAAGTGCAACATCAATCTCAATCAGGATATTTTATGCTTGTTTGGAATAACGATTGAAGCCTTTAAAAACAGTTTTTCAATCTTGATTTACGATATACGAGGTAAGTATGTGAGATGAGTTTTATCTCGATTTATGAGAATAAACACTTTTGAGGATCCTAAACAAGCACTTTAAAAGAGAAGGATTTGTAAATTGCAACTTTATCCATTTGAAAGTTCAAACTTCATTCTGACCTAGATAAATTGAAGCGAAGCAAGAGGTGTGTTGTCTCGTTTTAATCTTTCTCATGAAAATTGTTCAATCTTGTGCAGATGTGCTGTCTAGTTTTAATCTTTCTCATGAAAATTGTCCAACCTTGTGCAGATTTGAGAACAATGCGAATATCATAGCTAGGTAGAGAAGTGATAGGCGTTGGAATGGAAGCCGAATAATTGTATGAAAGATCTTTCCAATTGTAAATACCCAATAGGTATTGAAAAGAACCTATGAATTCCTGAATAATTTGTTCTAGATTGCCCATGTAACCTCTGTAGAGAGCTGCATTCCGCTTAGTCTATATAAGGTTTAGTGTATGTTTGGTTTTGTTTTAAAGAATAACTTTTATGATGTATGAGGTAAGTATGTAAGAAGAGTTTTGTCTAGAGTTACAGAAAAAAACTTCTAATACCACGGATTTGTGATTTACCAAACATGCACTTAATAAAATAATGATCCCCTTTAGTAGTATTAAATCACCATCACAAAATAACTGTGGGAGAGTTTCTAGAAGCCGTGTATGAAAAACTTGGCTAAAAATGTCGTTATACTTATTGGGAGTCTTGAAAGAGGAGACGGGGTCACCTTCCATGATTATCATACAGAGGAACAAAATTTTTCTATCTCTATAATTTTTTTTTAGTTAAAATAAGACTCACGCCTGAAACGAGATACATAAACTAAAATATCTTTAACAAGTGAGTTTTCGTCATTTATAACTAAGCTTTTTGAGTTTTAGAAGTAGCTACAAATGTCTTCATTTTTTTTGGGGCCATATTCACTACGTCTCCAATTGAGTATGAACATCTTGATCTTTCTTTTTTTTTAAAAAAAAGGGTTAAGGTGTAAAAATACCCATGAACTTTTCTCAAAAGTGCGTCCAACACCATAAACTTTTTTTAGGTGCAAAAATACCCATGAACTTCTCAAAATGAGGCAAAAATGCCAAACCGTTAATTGGTGCAAACGTCCATTTTGTGGGACCCACAACATTATTTTTTGAGGTGCAAAAATACCCATGAACTTTTCTAAAAAGTGCACCCAACACCATAAACTTTTGAAAAGTTCATAGGCATTTTTGCACCTAGAAAAAATTTTATGGTGTTGGGTGCACTTTTTAGAAAAGTTCATGGGTATTTTTGCACCTTAAAAAATAAAATTGTGGGTCCCACAAAACGGACGTTTGTACCAATTAACGGTTTGACATTTTTGCCCCATTTTGAGAAGTTCATGGGTATTTTTGCACCTAAAAAAAGTTTATGGTGTTGGATGCACTTTTGAGAAAAGTTCATGGGTATTTTTGCACCTTAACCCAAAAAAAGAAAAATCACTCTATAAGATTTTGGTCCTCAAATAAGGGATTTTTATAAAGAAGCATGACAATTAATTAAGCATCTTGCAAGAAAGCTAATATAAAATAAGAACTTTTAAATTGTAAATATAGAAGTTTGAGTTATAAATTTTAAAATTTTAGTTGTAAACAAGTCCTTATTTTATTTATTATTTATCTTACAGAGCTTTTAATTGTCACTCTCTCCTCTTATAATTAGTATTCCCAGTGAATTCAGACTACTTAAAACTATATTTTGCTAAAAAAAAAAAAGCTACTTAAAACTGTAATATGAAACGAAATTTATTTTATAAAATGTGTCAAAAATAGTCTTCTTTGCTACATCCATTTAGGTTCTTATTTCAATTTACATGAACGTTTGAGATTAATAAATTAAATTAAATTATTTATATTTTATTCAACATTTTAATATCAATTTACCAATTAAATCTTAATTACCACCTCTGCTCCTTTATATAAGACCTAGATCTTTTTTTAAAGAGATAAAGAAGCTAAATAAATTACTTTAAAGCATTTATATTTATTATTTTTCTTCAAAATAATTTACTTAATTTATAAATTGATATATAATATAATAATACGCAATATATAAACAACAAAAACTTATCCTACTAGGTGAAGTCGGTTATATGGATCAAACGACGCCATTGATCTCGGCCAAAAACTAAATCTCAAAATAAATTGTTAACTAAAAGAACATATGTTATAATTAAATAATTTATTTATGTTCACTAACCTCTTCAACCGAACGTTGTATTAAGGATGGCAGGAGTATTTAAGGGTCTTTTTGGTTTGAAGGGAAGGAAGGGGATGGATTTTGCTCTCCTTCCCTTGTTTGGCAACATAAAAATTTAAGGAAGGTAAGGAAATTTTTTTGAAATTTCCCCTTCTTCCCTCCCCCTTATAACCCTCCCCTCCAAAATAGGGGATTTGAGGGGAGGGATAATATTTTGGCATAGTGTGACTATTATGCCAATAAAAGTTTTTAATATTTTTATGATACCGTTTTGATTTTCTTCCTCATCCACATCCTCATTTTAATATTATGCCAATGAAAGTTTATTCAATTAATAATCATAAAATTATAATTTTATATAATTATTCAACATTCTATAAAATTCAAAAAATGACTTAAATAAAATAAGAATAAATTTGTTCATATGAAGATATTTTACCTACCTTTTCTTTCTCAACTAAATAAGGTAATGTTAAAATCTCTCCTCTTTCCCCCTATCAATTTAAACGAGATAATATTAAAATCCTTCTCCTCTACTTCTCTCCTCTTCCCTCACTTACATTGAACCAAAGAGATCCTAAATTTAATTCAATGGCTAAGATGAATAAGCATTAACTAACAAAAAATTTTGAACTACTTAGAGCCCGTTTGGTTTAACCTCATTGCATGCCTGCAATGGTAATCATGATTACATTATCAAGAGAAGAGTGTTTGGTTGCTTTTTAGCATGGTAATAAGGTTTATCATGGTAATGATGATTACCAAAAAATTGGTAATCCACATTCATACCTCCCCCTATGAATCCTCATTACCATCCCATTACATAGTTAAAAAAGTCTAATTTACCCTTTAGTAGTTTCATATGTCTTTATTTCACGTATCTCATTTTACTTGCCACAACCACCACCGCCACCACCTCCTCCACTCGCAGCCGCATCCACCTCATCCTCCTCCATGGCCGGCACCTTTACCCCCGCTGTTGTTGCCACCACCTCCTCCTCCTCCTTCTCCGTCGCCGCTGCTACCACCCCCTCCTCCTCCCCCACCACCACCTCCACCCGCCACCACGGCCGCCACCACCTCCTCCTCTTCCATTGATGCTACGCCGTCACCTCCACCCGCCTTCGCCGGCACCTCCTCTATTGCCGCCGCCGCCTCCTCCTCCTCCACCACCTCCTTCCCCACCCCCACTGTTGCCCCTACCACTACCTTCTCTTCCTTCTCAATCGCCCCGCTACCCCCATTGTTATTGCTGCCACTATCTCTTCCTCCTTCACTGCCGTCATTGCCGCCTCCTTCGCCAAACCCTGTCGTCGCCACCTCCACCATTGCCGCTGCTCGCCGCTAGTACCTCCTCCTCTACCATCGTATTAAGGGTAAAATAAACTTTGTGTGATATATTAATTTTAAATAATTGTTAAAATAATAGTTCATTGCACCTTACTTAAAAATCAAACCAAACACTAGCCCTGTAATTAATATTATATTGCATTATCATTACATCACATTGTAGGGTGTAATGAGATTGAACCAAACAAGTCCTTAGATAGTATAACTGGCAGTGAAGAGCGATGGCCAAAAAAAAAAAAAAATTTGCAGAGAGAGACCTCCCTCTCTCAGACACGAGCAGAAAAGGAACACGTGAAAATACGAATGAATGAACGTCCCGTGTAAATGTGTAATGTCCAGAGTGAGGGGGCCATGGCATCAAATAATTCAAAAGGGGGCAAGTGATTATTGTTGTTATTATTAGGTTAAATTTAGAAAATGGCGTTGTGTGGTTTGAGAGTGATGAACTTTAGAACTCTTTACTGCAGCGGCGAATCCAAATTCAAAAAACCTATCAATTTCTCTCGTTTCGCAATAAGGTTCAATTCTTCGTCTTCTTTATCTTCACAAGGGGTTATTGCATCTACAATGGCTTACAAGAAGGAGCTCGCCGCTGCTAAGAAAGCAGCCACTCTCGCTGCTCGCCTCTGCCAGGTATTCTTCCATTCTCTTCTTTCATAATTATTTCATAATTTGTGCTCTTCATTCGAATTGGAACTGGGGATCGATACTTCAGAATCTGAAATCATTTTCGCTGAAAATTGCTTAATGTAGCTGTAATTATTCACTTCGATCTTGGATTCTTAGGTTCAATGTGAAAGTGTCGATGTAATAATTGATACTGATTCAGCTTGATGTGATCCTAAATATCTGCCAGTTAGCCAGTGAAAGGTTAGGGTTAAGAGTGGGTCAAACTAATGGCATTGATACAGGTGGGAGGCAGCTGGTAAAACAATCTGAATTCATAATGAGATTGATTTGAAGTATTGAAGTTCTTTTCTTTCTCTCAGTATCCCTGCTTTCTTCTCTTTATTTCTTTCTCTTTCTATTTCCTTTACGGTTCTCAATGCTGCTTTTGATGGTTTTGTCCAGAAAGTGCAAAAGGCTCTGCTCCAATCTGATGTCCATTCGAAATCAGACAAGAGTCCTGTTACTGTGGCTGATTATGGTAAGTTGAATTACTTGTATCATAATGCTGTCTAATCATAATCGTTAATATTGATTCTAGGATGAATCTTTTCCTTGTAATCGTTCATGTCGCTGAGCTAAATCATATCATATGGTACATTGTCTATTAGCTTGTGTTTGTGGAACATCTCAGGCAACAGCAAAAAGAAAAACAAAGAAATTAAGAAAAGAAAATGAAATATGGTAGTCGTCTCGACTTTTGTTTTAAAGAAAAAACGATTATTTGAGTGAGGTGCCACGTCTATTTTGACCCTACCAACTGCCCATATTGCAATGACACTGATGATGATTATAAATCAAGTGCACTACTCTTGGAGAAAATTTAAAGCTCGCCTGCACATTCACTCATCACCTACCTAGCTAACTGTAATGGGTTACTGGTGTTTTTCAAGCCACTTTTCCAGGGTTGGCCCTTCACTTTAATCAATACCATCATGTAACGAAATAACGTAAAAAATTTCAGCAGTACCAAGTCTCAACGAAAGAATGTAATTACTAAAAGGTCTCACAATAAGCGAACAACATACAATACAACTGGTTTTAATAGAAACAATAACAACCTGTTTATGTTTGCCCACTTGTCATTAAAACTTTTTGTTTCGTGAAATTTGAGTTGAGACTTGAGAGTATGTAGGTGATGAGACGTAAAAGTAAACACATGTAAAATTCAGGAGGGGCTAGGTAATTAAGGATTCAGGTTAGTTAGATTGCTGGGGTGGGTGGGACACAGGCGATGAGACGACTACCATATAAAACTATTGTAGCTATTTTTTAATTGCTTGTTACCTGTCACACTCTCATTCAATGAATTTTAGCTAATTGCAAATTTACTTTTTATTTTCGAGGTTCACAAGCTGTAGTTAGCTTTGTACTTGAGAGAGAACTTCCTTCTGAACCATTTTCATTAGTAGCTGAGGAGGTGAATTTCTAAACTCTCCCTGAACATGAAGAATCTTCTTTTTCTATTCTTGAATGTAAAATTCAGTCTTAAAATTATAGGATTCCGGGGATCTACATGAGGAGAGTGGTCAAGAAACACTAAAGCGCATTACAGAACTTGTTAATCATACTTTAGCTAGTGAAGGATTAGATGGTTTCTCTGCCTTACAGCAGAAGATATTACTAGAGCCATTGACAATGGTAAGTCTGAAGGAGGTTCTAGTTGTCGGCACTGGTTTCTGGACCCCATAGACGGCACTAAAGGGTATGGATCCTCAAAACAAAATCAAGGTGAATACTTTCTTTGGCATGCCTACCTTTCTTAAGTTCAGCTTTCTAACTTGTTGCTGTTCTGTTATTGTGCTTATGACCACTTATGACCACCAAGTAGCTCATGCTTGTCTGATGGATGACGTTGTAGGTTTCTTAGGGGAGACCAATATGCTATAGCATTAGCTTTGTTGCATGAAGGGAAAGTTGTATTGGGAGTCTTGGCTTGTCCAAATCTTCCACTGGCGTCTATTGGCAGTAATCAGCAGCATTCTGGCAATGAAGTTGGTTGTCTTTTCTTTGCCACAGTTGGAGAAGGTGCATATATGCAGACTCTGGATGGTTCTTTAAAAACTAGGGTTCGTGCCTATAGAATGATACTATTGATATGTCATTGATTGTTGTGCTAAGATTAAGTATCTTGCTATCATTATCCAGGTGCATGTCGGTGCAACTGAGAATCCAGAAGAAGCGTCATTTTTTGAATCTTTCGAAGCCGCACACTCTTCTCATGACTTGTCAAAGTCAATTGCGGAAGTTATGTTATTCTTATAATCTACCATGCACATTTTCTCTCTCTCTTCTATTATCTGTTATCTGCTGACATTCCTACAATGCCATGATTAATTCATGAACAGAAACTTGGCGTCAGGGTGCTGCCAGTTAGAATTGACAGCCAAGCAAAATATGGAGCCCTGTCAAGAGGAGATGGGACTATATATCTGCGCTTTCCTCACAAGGGATACTGTGAAAAGATATGGGATCATACTGCGGGCTGCATCGTTGTGACTGGTGTGTAAATTTTGTAATCCTTTCCGTTCATCCTCATAGTCGTCCATAGTGTGTGTGGGCATGAGCATGCTCTCCGAAAGGTAGAAATTTGAGTTATTCAATTTGATACTTCTCTACAAATCATGTCTAGATGACAGGCCAAAATAAAACAAAACAAAACAAAGGAATAACGTCTAGAAGGTTGAATGTGTTGGTCAGTATGTCTTACAAGTCACAAGTGTTTAGAGTATTGTCTTCAAAAATACGTATGTTGCTACATTCAGATTCCTGAATATGTTCCTTAAAGATTTGAGCCTTAAAATAGCTGAAATTGATTAGTACTTTGGCTTCAAAAAATAACATACTCGTTGGATATTAGCTCTTTCGCCATCTTCAGATTCCTTGACAAAATGATTAGACTGCACATTGAAGTTAGCATATACTACGCATTGAAGTTTCATATGCTAACCTGGGCAGTTACAAATAGTAGGGGAGTTAGTCTATTTAATGGGTTTGATGGTTGATCCTGTGTATTTTCTTTATTGTATATATGATTAATTTGACAGTGGAACATGTGCAGAAGCTGGAGGTGTTGCCACGGATGCTGCAGGAAATCCTTTGGACTTTTCAAAAGGATGGTTTCTTGATGTTGCTTCTGGCATTATGGTCACAAACCAGAAGCTGATGCCACAGCTTCTCAGAGCAGTGAAAGAATCCCTTAACGAGAGAGCATCATCCCTATAATTTCCATTAAAACAAGGGACGATTCTATTTCTGAGCTTGCTGGCTTTGTTGTCATATATCCACACGTGTTTTTATTTTCTTCTCATCTCTCTGCTTCTTTATAAGGTTGTTGTGAGGCTAAAAAATAGAATGCTTTGGCACACCCACCCACCAAAATGGTGATATGTATCCGGTGCCTCAATGCATTGCAAGTGTCGATAGTTTAATAAGACACTTGTGTTCTGAGCTTGAACTATTGGCATTCAATATATAAATTGATGAATGTCACCAATGAGTTACGATTCTCATTCTATTCGCAAGTTATTGAATGTTGATACTTAGATTCATGAAGATATGGCACTTTCTTTTTATAAAGAAAAGTTTATATAAGTTGGATTTCGTAGATATACTAAGATTATGGCATAAAAATATAATATTGATAAACTTCTTTGATTTTACAGAGTTGTCGGTGCATGCACATACTTTGCTGAGTTTATGAATTGTCCATAAATTGTGTCTGTATCAGCTATTAACATTAAATTTGGCCCACCTTAAAGTGGTTCTCCTCCAAATTACCTGTCTGTCTTCATTTTTCGATTAAGAAATTAAGAGTGGTACCTAGCTCTGTTATCATGTGAATAACTTTTCCAATGTTCATTTGAAGCTCACACTTCTTCACAAAAGTTTATTTAAATAATGTTTATAGGAAAAGATAGCTAATACATCAACAACTATGCGAGATGTGGGAATGCAGCATTTTAGGGCTCTGGGGCCTCAATCTTAATGGTTCCTACCATGTCTTGATCCAGAGTAGTCTGGAGCTGTTGATATGCCTGAAAGATAGTTTGTCTCAGGATACCAGATGCTTACGCCAAAAAAGAAAAGAAAAGAAAGAATATATGTGTTGGTATTATAACCAAGGAAGCTCTAGAAATTTTAGATACTAAATAGTCTACAAATGATAAGGGCACTTTCTTCGTTTCCTTTTAGGAGAAATTAAAATGAGTTTCTAATAAAATAATATAATTATCAAAAAATCTCATAACAAATATTATTGACCTTGTTGTTATTTTCTGCATCAGGACTTACCATTGGAAATTGGTTAATCTAACTTGTTACCAAACCTTTTGATAATTACATTTCTTCCTTGGGGCTTCATGATGTTTTTCCCTTCTTTTTCAACTAGCTTCAACTTTCCAGTGCGCAGTACGGGGAAATATTATAATCAATGTTGACAACCTCCGAACCCTTCTTAACACATTAGTAGCGTAGCATGTCGAAAATAACATCCAGAATGTGCAAAAATATAAGGATCTACTATTGATCAAGTAACATTAACAAGCTACCATGGTATGAATTCAACCTTGTTAGCCATTTAATTTAAATTTGTAAAACATTTAAAATCATTTTGTTGAAAGTTTGAGTGAAGAATAAAGCAATACTATCAAGTAGTGTAGTGGTGTCTGTATGTGGGCCTTTCTAATTCTTTTGCTCTGTATGTGGGAGTGCATGACAAAGTAAACAACATGCATAGCAACGTGGCAGTGTACACACAGTGATCGTAAGAAAATATTTTGACTTGAACTTTTTAAAAAATTAATGGAGAATTTTTCTCCAATTTCTCCTTTTCCCATTAAAATTTGATAAATGGTCTCATAAATTGCTTATGTTTGTTTCATTACCTAAAGTGTAATTGAAATATTTAGATTTTTCTTACAAATTTAAAAACTTACAAACTTATATTAAGATGAGTGAAAATGTTGATAAGGATATGACATATCAGGGAGTACATAATAGAAGTGTTACTTTGCCTGATTTCAAGAAAGTGAAAGTTGATTGAAAACATCTCAAAAATTGTCAATTGTCTTGAAGCCTAATGTTATAGGTACTCTTTTATAAGTTAAAGGTTGTGAGTTTCATTCCACTTGTAATGTATCATTCTGATTCTATTTATAAGTCCCTTTGAACTAAATCTCACATATCAAGAGGAGACAGCTAACTCAATGATTATGGAGTAAATTTCCAACTATGCCCTCATTTATGAATGAGTACTTTTTAACGCTTTTCTCTTTATCTATCTTTAAATTATTTTTTCATTGACACAATATATAAGGGTAAAATTATCACAATCTTATTTATTATATTGAAATTGGATTTATAAATAGAACTAAATTTTTTAATAAAAAAGAACTTATAAATAGAACCAGAGTGATATATAGTGTGTGTTTGGTTGGGCTTATTTTTGGATAATAAGTCTTTATTACGCAAGTTGAGATAAAAATCCTCTTATATACTTACCTTATATACTTTAAATCATGATTTATAAATTCTTATTACCCAAAAATAAACTATTCGCAACCAACAAATAGTTGGTAAATGCTCTTTTAACTTAAAAAAAAAAAAAAGAAGAAGAAGAAAAGAAAGAAAACATCCCAAAATTCAGGATACACAAGTTAAGTGGGCCCCGCAGAGTGTAACTTTTTCCAAAGGCATAAATGCAGAGAAGCAACACTGCAATTCACAAAAGTCTCCAATCGTGGACGACTTGACTGACTTGATGAATAAAAAACGCCATTTTTGAGAAAGTAAGGAGTTTCCCGAAAGAGGAGTAAGAGACTGAAACAAGAGATTTTTTTATTGGGTTTGTTCATCTCAGAAGAGAAAGCAAGATCTGCAAATTCTGAAGCTGCCATTTTTGAGAACTTTGCTTGTGAGAGCTGTTTCTTTTTCGCTTCCATACTCATCGATCCAGGTTGAAACAAGAGATTATTCGTTCATCTCTGAAGAGACAGCAAGATCTGCAAATTCTGAAGCTGCCATTTTTGAAAACTTTGCTTGTGAGAGCTGTTTTTTTTTTTCGCTTCCACACCCATCGATCCAGGTTATTTCTACTCTTTTGCTTGCTTTATCCCAATGGATCCATCATCCTTCTTCTGTTTTGCCTTCATTTTTCACAGAAAAATTCTGCAAAAGATTTTTTACGTTGTCTTCTAATCATTTGAAATTTTTTATACTTTTACTTCTGAAATACAAAGTTCCATAACCTTCAAACATTATGGCTGGACTTGATATATTGACTTAAATCTTCATTTATTTTAAGAACTGTTTGGAAGAGGAGGAAGTCTCTGCAGATCCCAAAGCTGACATTTTTGCCATCTTTGTGAACGATCTTCTCTTCACATATCCAGGTTCAGCTTACTTTCTTCTCTTTTTTTAATTCCACTCGCTTTATCCCTTCTATTTACTGTTTTGCGAGATTGTCATCTGAGTTTTTAGGGTTCGTGTACAGAAAAAAATCCTGCAACTGTCTGAGGTAGCTAAATTTCTCTGTTTTCAGCCCTTTTTTCTTTGACTCAAATCAATCAATTGTCAAGCTTTTAATTATTAGCTTCATAAAACTTTTCAATCCTTTGTGGCTTTTATGGATAATCAACAATTATTCAAATATATTGTTAAATGCACCTGTCACTTTGACAAGTTGAACCCATTTGACAATTTCGTGTTGATGGAGTGTTTAATTTGTTATGCATAAATACAATTTCTGTGAGATAAAGTCTATTTAGTTTTCATTTTAATCAGGTTATTTTTTTAGTAGAATTTTTTTGTTATTTATTAGTCATGCTATTCAAATTCTTTATTAAATTAGTTTATCAATACACAAAGATACAAGTTGTTGTAAAAAAAATTGTTAGTCATACAATACTTTTCCTTCTTTGTCTATTAAGATGGTTTTAAGAACAATTTTTTCATATATGATTTCACACTTTCTTTGTTCTAAAATATGATTACTTAGAATAATCAATTATGCAGTTTTTTTCACTTAACAAAATTTATTCATAAAATTAACTTCAGAAAACTGCTCTAAGACATAAAAACTAAAACAGAATCAAACAATGCCTATATTTAATTTGAGGGGTTTGAGATCCTTTTCCGTACTTTTAAGTTCCTATAATTCAACGGGCTCTTTCATCTTTCACTCAGGTGGTTTGGTAAGACACACACATGTTGTTACAAATTAATATCCGTTGGATTTTTATTGGGTTACAAGTGAACGGAAGTTCTCTTATAATGATTTCTTATTTACAAAACTTTCAACAATGTTTTTTACTACAAAAAATAAAGAATCGAACATGTAATTATCGTTAGCTCGCATTTTGTTGTGGGATGAAAGGGAAGACGGGAAAAAAACATATGAAGTGTGAGAAATGCTACTCCCTGTTTTTTTGTTAAAAAAATTCATATTCATATAAGAAATATAATAATTATCCTTCAACAATTTATTGAGACCTTGTGAGCTATTTCTTTGGCTTCCCACCACATCCGCCAGGTTAATACAATCGATTGATTCTTTTCTTTTTTTTTCCTCTTCCACTTGATTCATACCATTGATATGCTGTTTTGCTTGCTCTTTCTATCGCAGGTTGTTGAACGTCGGAACTATAGATTGCTATCACATGGGTGGAACAATTGTTTTAACGCTCATAGAAGCTTTATTGATCCTATTAGCTTTATTAATTTCCAAAGCTATCAGATTCATCTCTCCTTCACTTTATGATGACCAACTTGTTGCTGTTGACGATAGGTAATTATCTTCTTCTGAATAACCTCTCACCCTTTATTTTCTTGTTTGATTTGCTCCTATATATAACCCAAAGTTTGTTGACGGTTTGTCTCATTTTGTAGCTCTAAAGATGATGTGATTTTAACTCAAACGGCTTCTCCTCCATCTTCGCATATTGTTGTTTCTCTTCCTGCTACAAAGTATGATGTGTTCCTTAGTTTTAGAGGGGAGGACACCCGCCACACTTTTGCAAGTTATCTTTACAAAGGACTTTGTAATGCAGGCATTCGCACTTTTATGGATTATAAACTCCACAAAGGAGAACATATCTCACAAGTTCTTTTGAGGACAATAGAGGAGTCTGAAATATCAATAATTATTTTCTCCGAGAATTATGCTTCTTCAACATGGTGTATGGATGAACTTGTTCACATATTGGAATGCAAAAAAAACATTGGAAGGGTTGTCATACCTATTTTCTATAATGTAAATCCTTCAAACATACGGAAACAAAATGGGAGGTTTGGAAATGGATTTGATGAGTTGAAGCAAAGATTTAAAGACAACCCAAAAAAATTGCAAAGGTGGAGAAATGCTTTAATCCAATCTACAAATTTCTCGGGATGGGATTCCAATTGTACTAGGTAGCTTAAAAAATATTCCCTTTGTTGTTGGTTTCAAGGATTTATTTAATTAATCTTTAGAACTCTAACAAATTGTTGTAGTTGTTTTTTTTTTTTTTCTACATATTAAATATGCCTTTTCTTTTGTTTGACATTTATGTTAGACCTGAATTCAAACTTGTTGAAGAGATTGTCAAAGACACTTTGAGCAAGTTGAACAATAAACCGTCACCTCATCTTGAAGGACTCGTTGGCATTGCTCATCATATTGAAAATGTTGGTAAGCTTTTAAGTGAGGCTCGTATTGTGGGAATTTGGGGTATGGGTGGTGCTGGTAAGACCACACTTGCTAAAGCTATATTTCAAATATTGAGAGATCAATTTGATGCTTTCTCCTTCATTGAAAATGTCAAAGAGCAATTAGCAAGAATTACTTTGGATGAATTTCAGCAAAACTGCCTCAAAGAATTATTAAAAGATAAGGACATTAGCATCTATGACATAAAATCAACTCTTGTGAAAAAAAGGCTTGGTCGTAAAAAAATCCTTCTCATGCTTGATGATGTGGATAATTCAAAAATAGCTGCAGATTTAACTGAAATGCTTAATTGGTTTGGGGAAGGAAGTAGAATTATTATTACATCAAGAGATATGCGAGTGCTTCAGAATGCATCTGCACTTTCAACTTATCATGTTCTGGATATGGATTTCCACGACGCCATTCATCTCTTTAATTTGAAAGCATTCAAGCAACATGAGCCATCTGAAGGTTACATGGAGTTATCAAAATCAGTAGTGAAATATTGCCAAGGAAATCCATTAGCCTTGATAGTGTTGGGTTGCTTTCTTTGTGGCAGAGAAAAAGAAGATTGGGGAAGTGCTTTAGAAAAACTAAACCAAGATCCACCCAAAGGCATTGTTGATGTTTTGAAGTTGAGTTTTGATGGACTTGATGAGAAACAACAGGATTTGTTTCTTGACCTAGCATTCTTAATTAATGAAAGAGTTGATATGTCTTTGAACCTTATAAAACAATTATATGACTCTTCTGTGCTTATTGAGATAAGCGTTCTTAAAGAGAAATCCCTCATTTCATTTGATGATCGTTGTTCTATTGTGATGCACGATCTTGTGAAGAAAATGGGCCTTAAAATTGCCAGGAACCAGTTAATCTCTAATGCTAAAACCCCTATTCGACTGTGGCGGCACGAAGACATTGCTGAATTTTTCAATTGTGGCAAGGTAATGATTTATTCTGTTTATTATTATTGTAATTGTTGTTATTATTATCATTATCATCTTCATTGTCAGATTCCTTGTGATATTTTGTTTGTCGACATGTTTTTTATTTGTTAAAATCTTTGGTTGTACCACTCTGGTCTTATTTACAAGTTCTTTTTAACTAATTCTCACATACCAAGGAGAGTTAGTTAACTCATTAATTATGGACTAAATTTCCAATTTTGCAGTTATCTCTAATTGGTTCCAAAAGTCAACATGAATAAATTCATTTTGTTTATTGCAATTAATAGGGGTGAAAAAGTACAAAATGTATTTACTACCCTGAAACTGGACTTATAAATAGGACTAAATATTTTGGTCAAAAAGGACTTATAAATAGGATCAGAATGGTAAGTGTCAACATTTATCTTGAAGTTTCTTTAGTTTATTTTCTTTAATTAGATATTCCTATAAGAGATCCTTTCTTGATTTAAATGACTAAAATTGTATTGATGTGTAATTTACTCATCCACCTAAACATTAAATATAAATTAATGAGGACTATTGTGATTTGTGTTATTCTAGAAGATAAAAACAGTCTACAACAATTGATCATTAAGTGATAAATAAAATGATTCACAAGATTGATTTTTCTCTTACTAATTGTAGTGTAAAGGAGTATATGCATACGCTCGCATGAGCATGCTCTTATAATAGTAAAGAACTTAATGTTATTAGAGGAACAAGTCTTATGAAAGCCAAAAACAAATAAAATATATGGAGGGAAGGAGGCATCATCTTCCGCTTATATAGTGCATGAGATTCATAGGGATACTCATTTTTCGATGTATTATTATAATTTGCCTTGTCGTTAGTCTTTCGTTATGCTTTTTTCTTTAAATAAAGATTGAAAATTATGTATGCCAAGTGTTTTAAATGAATATCTGCATATGCAATAGCATGTAGGTATACGTATGAGTGTGTCTGCAAGTAGATGAGTTTTTAGAAATTCATTTATTATTAGGGAAATATGAATTGTAGAATTTTGTTAATAAAATGCACGATCTCATTACTAAATTGGATATTTTTAATAGCACATGTATTTAATTGTTCTACAGCATATTTCTGGTAATTTTTTAGGTAATGATAATCATGTTTCCCTTGATTTTCTATTACTAGGGGATTGAGGCAATTCGATGCTTGTCATTGGACGTGAGCATGATGAAAAGTATTACATTGAGGGCTAGTATTTTTCAGAAGATACGAAATTTAATATTTCTTAAAATTTACAAGTATGATTGGAGAAAGCCTTCGATGTTGAATATTTGTGGAGTTTTGAATTATCTTTCAGAAGAATTGAGGTTTTTGAGTTGGGAAGAATATCCACTACCATATGTGCCATTACATTTCTGTGCCGAGAATCTTATTACACTTGAAATGTGTAATAGTAATATCCGCCAACTTTGGAATGGAAATCAGGTACGTACGTACCATAATTCATGTCATAATTTTTTTAATGGAGTGATTCAAAGATCTCTTATATATGAAACATTGACCAAATAATGCACAATGCAAATGTTTGCTTTACTACCTTTAAATTGACGGTTAATGGTAGCCGTACTCTTTTATTTTTTTGGCAAGAAACCCAATTCATCTTTTAAATGCATTGACTTATTTTCATAATAAGCTCACATTTTTGTTAATTGGCATGGGAAAAATTATTGATTAAATTGTAGTTATGTGTCGTTATCTAATGTATTAAACTCTATTTCTTTTTGCAGCATTTTCCAAATTTAGAGGATATTGATTTAAGAAATTCAAAACATCTCACTGCACTGCCAGATCTCTCTCACTCCCCAAAGATTCAAAATTTGATTCTTGATGGTTGTGTGAATTTGGCTCAGATTCATTCTTCAACTTTCCTGGGAGAGGGATACCCTTTCTTTTTAAGCATATTTGGTTGTGGGTCATTGCGGATAAAGGTTGGGGGCAGTATGAAAGAGAGAAGTTCAGGGGTAGCGATTGTGTCTAGTTATTTGGATCTTCGCTTCTTGTCATTAAACAAAGTGACAGAGAAGGTGTTGGTATGTGGCAACATGATATGTGGTGGTAGATTCAAACATGAGGTAATGCCATTGGAAGAGATAGAAGAATTGGAAGAGATAGAAGAATTGAGAAAGTTGGGGTCTTTACTTCCATTTGTGAGCAAAGTTAAATGGTCACAGAGTGTAATTGATTTTGGGTGTGATCTCAACCTACTTTATGACTATTATTATGATTACTCTACTAGTGATGATGATATGGAGGAGAGGGGTGATAGAGGGGAAATGATGAATGAACATCAAGTGGTGATGATGCCATTAATGGAAGATGATGAAGAGGATGATGTGTTAATGGAAGATTGTTGCAGCAAGAGTGTTACATTCACAAAAGTTCCCAACAGCATCACTCGTTGGTCATTATTGGAGGAACTGACATTAAACTCACTTCGACTCTCTAATGAATGTTGCAGAAGGATTAAACCTCACTTAGACATAACACTCTCTTCCCCATCCCATTTAACTGGTACGGATATCGGTATTATATATACCACCAGTAATCCATTTCCCATAAGTGGTAATTTTTTCACCTTCCACTTATATGAGAGTACCGATAACGTTAGGCTGCAAGACAATTGGCAATTTTTTCGTAGTGTACACACAAACGATGGTCACTCCTTAACGGTTTCGTGTGATGGTCCAGAAAAGAAGTTAGTTATCAAGGGGTTGATCATATAGTTAGTTATATTGATGAGCAATTGTAGGGATATTATGATATTATTCACATCAGAATCAGAGTAGCCAACAGTGATTTGCAACTTTTCATTTTTTGGGGTGTGACTTGCAGGATACCGCAGCGTATCATATTCATTTATTCATTATTCAATTATATTCAATACAACCCTTTTTCATTTTTTTTATAAATTAAATATTGTCAATCTTATATATATATATATATCTTTTTTATATATATATATATATTAAAAAAATTACTACTTTATTTACTGCTTGTATATTAATTTTCACTTTTCTCTAATTTGATTTTAGTTATTTATAATTACCCACATAGTCACGCAAACATATCTTGTGTGCGAATGTTATGAATGAAACAATTTAATTTCACATACAATGGAATAAAAAAAAAATCACATTCAAAAAATGAATTAGACTTGGTCGTTCTATTTCTTTTCGACCAAAAATAAATATTTGAAGTTGTGTTTTTTTTACCCGAAATGTTTGAAGTTCTTTGGTGTCAACGAAAGTAGACTAAAATATAGACATGGATTTTAGTTCAGTTTTTTGGTTTATAATTAGCGCGTATCTCTATCTTAACAAAATTTTAAAAAATTGAGTTGGTACATTTTAAATAATATCATGATTTTATAAATGAGATGTAGATTAAAAAGGCATATTTTCTTAACCAAACGGGCCCTAGTTCGATTCATAATTTCGTTTCAAACATATCAGATCCTCATCGATTTGAGCCAAAAGGCACCTAACACATCTAAAAATAAGATGTTTCATTATAATATTCCCAAGCTATATCAATTTTAATTAAAAAAATAAATAAACTATAAAATGAATCTTATGTTAAGGAGGAGAGTATCAATGGAGGCTCTATTTATGTTTTTCCCTCCAAAGCTGGTCATGCAGGACAAATGAAATGAAACAACACAGCAGTACACAAAACAACAACAAAATAACAATAATCTTTGAAGCCAGCGACGACTTGATCTATTGACCATAAAGACATGTTTGGTAATGAATATAAAAAACTTCATTTTATGCCAAATCAATCATCTAAGATTTCATTATTCTCTCTAGCTATTTCTTTAATTTCTTGTGACTTTGATGCTTAATCAAGACATTACACTTTAATTCCTTATGACTTTATGCTTTAACTTATGAAAAGCAAAGTCCCAAAACCTTCAAACATATGAGTGGACTTCATTTGTTTTATTCAAATTTTTTTAACGTAGTCAACAACTGATTTATTTATTTATTTTATTAAAAACGCAAAGTGCTTGTCCTGTCATTCAACTTAATTAATCACTTCCCATGTCGTTATTATGCGTGCAAAAGCAATCAATTTAAAGCAACATGGCATATTCTCTTTCCTTATGTGTTACGTATAGAGACTAGCATAAAAATAATTTATTAAATTCCATTTCTTTACATTTTAAGAAGATTTTGATTAATTTTTTTATTATTTATAGTCATATTTTCTCTCCATTGATAGTGACAAAATTATATGTATTTATCACTAATGACAAAGTAATAGTTCATTTTATTTTTTTTATTATATTCTTCATACTCTTAATTTTTTTATTTCCTTGTCATGTATCTGCCTAAAAGTATGTGTTTATTCATTAAAATCTTTAGCAAGTATCAATGTTTATCTTGAAGTTCTTCAGTTTAATTTGTTTCTATGTTTTAAATTTTTTAATTAGACTTCACATCAAACAATTATTTTTAAGAAAATGATTAAAATTGTTTGGGCCATGCATTTGTGTTCGGTGTTATTTTTTAATCCTCAAAATAAACTTTGAAGTATTTGAAAATATGGTACGAGTAACACTAATAGTATATTAACTTGAGTTTTCACTCACATTAATTTTATTTATGGGTTGTTCACATTTTATTTTAGTTATACTCATGAGTTGTAGGGATTTTATCATATTATTTAAATTACTCATTCTTATGTTTATCAAATATGATTTGTACGATTTATGGAGGCATCTCATAATGGTTCTGTTGAGCGTTATTTGTTCTTTTGCGTCTGTAACTTATATTTATAGAATACTAAACAAATAATCTTTCATTACCATATTTAGACTCTTTTATGGTTTGTTTGGTGTGAGGGATTTGGAAGGGAAGGAGGGGAGAAAAAATTTTTATGAGTTAAATTTTAAAAGATTGAAGAAGTGGGGTAATAAAATTTTAATGATGAAAATATATAAGATAAAAGAGTAAGAAAAATTAATAAAAAAATTTTAAACCCATTTCTCTAATTTTTTTTTAAATTCAACTCAAAAAAATGTTCTTTTCACCCACTTTCCCTCCCCTCCCCTCATACCAAACAAACCCTTAGTGTACGTTTCTCTATATATGTGTATAGCTGGTTTTTTTCTTTGCTTTCTTTCTCTTGCCAACCTATGTAGGTCTAAGTGTTGAAGTAATAATATATAAATCACCAATAAAAGATGTGCTCACATTTACTATCTAATAACATCTCGGATAAAATTGTTTCAAATAAAACAAAATTCATGTCCATTAAATTAGGTATGATGCTACCTCATTGCCCAGTGGACTGACAAATAAGTTTAAATTTAAATCTATGGGCTAAAGTTTGACAACAACCAAAACTAGCTTCATTTTTTATTTTTAAAAACTGAAAAAATTAAGGGCTTGTTTGTTTTTCCTATCATAAATACAATATTTTCTGTTTTTTTAGAACAAAAAAGAACGGAAAATTGCACCTAAATCCCAGGTAAGACAAAATAAGAATCAAAGATTCTTTGAAATATCTAATTTGCAATATGTAAGATATTTGGATAATATATTCTAATTATGAAAGGACCTTAATACCCTTAATAAGGAAATGGGATGTCAAAATGGTTATTGGTGGTACAATACCGAAATAGAGGCAAAGGCAAGGACCAGTGTTGTGTCACGTGTGTGCGACTAATTGTTGGTTTGTCCGTACCATTGAAATCATATCGACATTTTCGACCAAAAATAAACACCATATCGACATCGGCCACCACACAAACTCCTCACTCAACTCATCATATTTAGGATCGGAGGGAGTATTTGGTGGCTTTTGATTGATCTAAGTATGAATTTCTTAAAAAATATTTGGGTCAAAAATATCATCATCTTCTTGAGGAAATGACCAAAAATTAAGACTCCCAGCTCCAATCCCAAAATTTCCAATTTCATCCTTAGCTTGAGGATGAACCTCATTGCCTTGTTCTTGAAAGGCATCTTTATAAAACAGTGTGTAACAAACCAAATTATAAAATTAGTAACATATAATATAAATAAAAAAAGTAACATGCCTAACTCTAAAATTTAAAACATCTAACCTTCATCATTGATGGTAATTTTTGATATTGGTAGTGTGGTATCATCATAAATGATGTGTTCCTCTATCTCTTCAGCGAAAAGTGTTGAAAGTGGAAGAGAATCAACTTCTTCCATTATCCAATATTCAATCTTATCAATACTTTCATAATCAATGGGATTAAAGTCTTTTTTCCTGCTTGTCTACCTTCGCTAGAGTAATGTCATAACTGCTTTCTATGTTATTTATAAGATATAGATGGTTTTCTATGGTTGTCATTATCTTCTCCTGTGTTTCACTTGGTTTTCTATGGTAATTTTTGGTATTGGTAGTGTGGTATCATCATAAATGATGTGTTCCTCTATGGATCACCTTACCTCTGTAGAACTGAGCAATGTAGTTCTATATCTAACATTATTTTCTCTTTAACACAATAAACTGAATATAAAGTAATCGAATGCTATATGTTTCTGTTTATGTGAGTATTCTTTTGTTGTTTAAACTTATGAAACCAGATTTTATTCTGGTCAATACTTATGAAACCAGGGTTTGTCTATCCTGCGGGCGAGACTAATTCACTTCCTTTGTATTTAAGTGCAAAAAGCTCACCAACCAAAAAATTGCATGGAATGTGTGCATTATACTAGAACTTTTAAGTGTTTGATGATTTGCATTAATATATTTTAGATAGATCTTTCGTTTTTGTCTGTGTTTGACATTGGTATTTGCTCATTTAATTATGTTTTGGTGTATCCTTTGACAGCTTCCAAAACCCAATTTTTACGCAATGCCATTTGCATGAATTAAAGTGACATGATGGCTTTGGTGATGCCTTGAATACTGGTTATCATCCTTTCCTCAAAAGGCGAGGTCCTCAAAAGGAGAGGAAAATAAACTATGCAGTTTGCAATGCTGAATTTGGTCCAACGAGCAGTCAACAAGATGTCGCTAGGGGAAATTTACAAAGCAAATGGTCCATGTCGTCACCCTCATCAGATTGAACATAGTTAAATAGCGCTCTATTAGTGGCAGGCTCTCATTCAAACTGAGTACAATTTGATTATATTTTTAGTTGATAAATGTTACTTTATTATTATGAATAAAACTCTTCCATGCATGCACTACTTGGTTATGGTTTATCTGTTCTTAAGATCTATTGTGTGAATAAAACGAGGTTATGCTCTATTTTATCATATCATTTCTATGAATAAGACGAGGCAAATTGTAATGACTAAGCCATATCATAAAAAAAGAGACATTGAGAAGCTCAGAATAAAAAGAGGGTCAGAGCAAGGTATCTAATGAAATAAGCCATTATTTTATTCTGGTGAATTTGTTTTAAGGATTTGAGAAGTCATTCTGATTAAAAAAAAAATGCCATTTTAGCCTATTTGTTTGAACTTTAGTCAAAGGTTACTATAAAAAAGAGGCTTTCCTTCCTTAGTGTTCTATAAGATTTATAGGTGGTGTTAGTGTTTCGTTTCAAAGGAAATTGCCTATTAATTACTTAGAAAGTTCTTGTTTGCTTTCAAGTTATACAATTTCTACTTTTGTAAGTTTGATAATTGTTGTCAATGAAAGTGAGTGTGGGTGCAAGAGCAGAATAAAAAATGTTTTGCACAGTGAGGTATCTAGATATGTTGATGCATCATCTTATTGAGTGGTACCATTCTTAAAGTTATATTAGATGATTTAAAAAAAAAAAAAAGTCTTCTGATTTACAAGCTCGATTCTCACATGATACTATTGTTTATAATACAAAGAGATATTTAAAAATCATGATACATCATCATACTAAATTTATCAATTTAAAAATTGTATGAAGAAAAATTTGTTGTGTAGTTATTTATGATTTAAATAATATTTTATTATATTAATTTTTTTGCATATAAAAAATAATATGACTTTCAAAGTATCAAATAAAGAAAAATGATATAAAAAAGAACAAGCTCCTCGTATAACGTACAGGTAATACATGCTCGTTGCATGAAAAATCTTGCCAATTGCAAATATCAAAGAGGTAGGAAGCAGATTCTCTTAGCATCTTTCTTCTCAGCGTCTCTCAGTATCTTAAGATCGTTGCCGTAAAAAATGATCCAAGAGTTGACAAGGAACCACATCATCTAGGCTATTAAAAACAAATATTCATCATCATTCTGCTTTTCTCTCCTCTTCCGACTGCCTTCTGCCTTGTGTGTTGGTTATTAAATTAGGAAGTTTGTGGTCCAGTTGATTTGGCTGCTACTTTACACTGATATGGATTGATCCTTTCACTGAAACCTGCATTAAAATTGCAAATAAACAAAAACAAAATCCAAGAAAATTGAGAAGTGATTTCCCTTGAGCAACGACATACACACTCAATGGCTTCTTCATAAAATTCAAAGACAGAAAATACGAGTAAAGTTGCAAATAGCACCAAACCAGTGAAGAAAGCTGGTGACCCAGAAAAGAGAAGCACTTGGACAAGAAAAACAAGACTAATAAGAAGAAAAAAAAACTTAACAATTCTGATGTGAATAAATAAAGAAATAATTGTTCCATCTTCCAGCACCGAGTGTATGAAAAATCCAAAGAGGAAGAGCATAAGGAAGACAAGACCGAGACCACAAATGGCATAACAATCCAACCGAACCCAAAAAGTTAAAAGAATGAAATTTGATGATTGAGACGAAGCCGAAGGGAAAGGAGACACCAAAGGGAATGTATTTCCTAAGTAGTACCTAGACCATAATTGGGGGCAAAGATCTTGACTTGCATATTTCCCAGGAAGCCATATTTGTCATCAACAAAGCCACGGTATTTTTATCTCCATATCTAATTTGTTCTACAGTGGGTAACCACCTTTATGTTCTGTATGTAGATATCCTAAAGCTCAGTTTGGTGCTGAGACTTGATTCTTTAAGAGTGAATTGTTATCCATATTATGCTTGTTAGCTCATGAGAGGGACTTGGACACCTTTGTAACCAAATTTCATTCTCGATGTATTTCTTTTTATGGTCTACTCTCAGATCAGCTTATGTAAGTTCACTTCTTATATTCACTACATCAGAAATGTCATTCTTAGAGATCATATATATCTCTCAGAATTTCTATTTTATCCCTCAAGAATGCCAGATGGGCCTCTGTTTCCAAGAGAAGGTGGCAGAGGCGGAAAAAGAGAGTCAGCCACAAAGACTTGGTCCATAGCCGAATTTAGAACAAGGCTTCGCTTGTGGCAGCAACCCTACGAATGTCACCATAGACAATATTGGAGAATGGCCAATGTGCGGGAATTAAAAAGGAGGATGAGGAATAGCCATGGAAGGCACAGTAGAGACAGTGGTTAAGGTTGGGAGTCGGAAAAGGGGAGAGAAGCTAAAGGCTGAAATGATTCATTTTTAATGGGTTGATGGTTTGACGCATTTTGAGCTTTTGGATCATTTAAACGATTAGGAATTAGGACGCTGAGGGATGAGGAGAAAAAGGCTTCTGAGACAATCCGGACCCCAAAGAGATATTGAAAAGAGCCTTTGAATTTCTTGAATTATTTGTTCTGAATTGCCCATATAATGTGGAGAGCTGCATTACACCTAATTCATATAAGATATACAAAGGTAATAATCCCCTTTAGTATTATCAAATCACCGTCCTTGTTGGGAGTCTGGAAAGAAAGGAGATGGGTCACCTTCCATGGTTATTATACCGAGGAACAAAATTTTTCTGTCTCTATGAATTTTTTTCCCCCGTTAAAATAAGACACTCGTCTGAAACGAGATACACAAACTAAAATATTTTTAATAAGTGAGTTTTTGACATTTATAACTAAGCTTTTTGATTTTTAGAAGTAGCTACATATGTCTTCATTTTTTTGGGGCCATATCCGCTACGTCTCCAATTGAGTATGAACATTTTGATCTTTTTTTTTTCAAAAAAAATCACTATATAAGATTTTGGTCCTCAGTTGTCATTCCTTAAATACGGGATTTTTATAAAGAAGCGTGACAATTAATTAAGAATCTTGCAAGAAAGCTAATATAAATGTTTCAAAAATAGTCTTTTATGGTACCTCCATTTAGGTTCTTATTTCAAAAATAGTCTTTACATGAACGTTTGAGATTAAATTTTACTAAATTAAATTCAATTATTTACATTTTTATTCAACATTTTAATATCAATTTACTAATTAAATCTTAATTACCACCTCTACCCTGTTATATAAGAACTAGATCTTTTTTAAAGAAATAAAAAAAGTTAAATAAATTACTTTAAAGTATTTATATTTATTATTTTTCTTCATACTAATTGGCTTGATTTACAAATTGATATATAATATAATAATACGCAATATATAAACAATAAAACCTTACTCTAGTAGGTGGGGTCAGTTATATAAATCAAACGAAGTCATTGAGTTCGGTCAAAAACTAAATCTCAAAATAAATTGTCAACTAAGAGAACATATGCTATAATTAAATAATTTATTTAGGTTCATTAACCTCTTTAATATGATCTTATATCAAGGACGGTAGAAGTATTCAAGGATCTGTTTGCTTTAAGGGGAAGGGAGGGATTTTGCTCCCTTCCCCTTATTTGGCAACATAAAAATTTAAGGAGGTAAATGAAATTGTTTTGAAATTTCCCCTCTCCTCCCCTTATAACCCTCCCCTCGAAAATGGGGGATTTGAGGGGAGGGATGATATTTTGACATGATGTGACTATTATGTGAATGAAAATTTTTAATATTCCTGTTATTCCTTTCTGATTTTCTTCTTCATATCAATTCTCACTCTAATATTTTAGCATGATGTAATTATTATGCTAATGAAAGTTATAATTGTTCAATTTAATAATTATAAAATTATAAGTTTATATAATTATTAAACATTCTACAAAATTCATAAAATGACTTAACTAAAATAAGGATAAAGTTGTCCATATGAAAATATTTTACCTCCTTTTCCTTCATCAATCAAATAAAGTAATATTAAAATCCCTTCCCTCTCCTATTCTCCCATCAATCTAAATGAGGTAACATTAAAATCCTTTTCCTCTTCTCCTTTCCTCTCCCCCTCCGTTGAATCAAAGAGATCGTAAATTTAATTCAATGGCTAAGATGAATAAGCATTAACTAACGAAAAATTTTGAATTATTTAGATAGTGTTCGTTTGGAATAGCTTATTTTTAGGTAATAAGTGCTTATAAATCGAGATTCACGGTATACGAGGTAAGTATGTGAGAGGAGTTTTATCTTAGCTTGAGTAATAAGGACTTATTGTCCAAAAATAAGCCAAACCAAACACACACTATAATTGGCAGTGAAGAGCGTTGGCAAAAAAAAAAAAAAAAAATTTGCGGAGAAGAGACCTCCCCCGTCTCAAGTACAGAGGTAGATAAGGAACGTGAAAAAGGAAAAAGAAAGGTTGACAAAGAGAGAAACAACCATTCAAAGGAAAATACGAATGAACGAACGTACCGTGTAATGTCCAGAGTGAGGGGGCCGTGGCACGAAATAATTCAAAAGTGGGCATGTGATTATTATTATTATTATTAGGTTAAATTTAGAAAATGGCCTTGTGTGGTTTGAGAGTGATAAACTCTAGAACTCATTACTGCAGCGGTGAATCCAAATTCAAAAAACCTATCATTTTCTCTCGTTTCGCAATAAGGTTCAATTCTTCGTCTTCTTCATCTTCACAAGGGGTTATTGCATCTACAATGGCTTACGAGAAGGAGCTCGCCGCCGCTAAGAAAGCAGTCACTCTCGCTGCTCGCCTCTGCCAGGTATTCTTCCATTCGCTTCTTTCATAATTTGTGCTCTTCATTCGAATTGGAACTGGGGATCGATACTTCAGAATCTGAAATAATTTTCGCTGAAAATTGTTTAATGTAGCTGTAATTATTCACTTCGATTTTGGATTCTTAGGTTCAATGTGAAAGTGTCGATGTAACAATTGATACTGGTTCAGCTTGATGTGATCCTAAATATCTGCGAGTTAGCTAGTGAAGGGTTAGGTTAAGAGTGGGTCAAACTAATGGCATTGATACGTATGGGAGGCAGCTGGTAAAACAATCTGAATTCATAATGAGATTGATTTGAAGTACTGAAGTTCTTTTCTTTCTCTCAGTATCCCTTCTTTCTTCTCTTTATTTCTTTCTCTCTCTATTTCCTTTACGGTTCTCAATGCTGCTTTTGATGGTTTTGTCCAGAAAGTGCAAAAGGCTCTGCTCCAATCTGATGTCCATTCGAAATCAGACAAGAGTCCTGTTACTGTGGCTGACTATGGTAAGTTGAATTACTTGTATCATAATACTGTCTAATCATAATCGTTAATATTGATTCTAGGATGAATCTTTTCATTGTAATCGTTCATGTCGCTGAGCTAAATCATATCATATGGTACATTGTCTATTAGCTTGTGTTTGTGGAATATCTCAGGCAACGGCAAAAAGAAAAACAAAGAAATTAAGAAAAGAAAATGAAATATCATAGTCGTCTCGACTTTTGTTTTAAAGAAAAAATGATTATTTGAGTGAGGTGCCACGTCTATTTTGACCCTACCAACTGGATTTGGCTAGCGTCCGCTGCCCCTAACGTCCGCTGCCCATCCTTTTCCTCAAAACTACACCGTTTTGATGTAGTTTTGGGATAAAATGTTGGGGCTGATCTTTTTTTTTTTTTTAAAATGGTATCTAGTATTTTGAAGTATTTTTCTGGATATATCTAATATCTTAAAATATTTTTTAAGTAACATGCAACATCCTAAAATAATTTTTAATGTTTTTAATCTCTTAAAATATTTTTTAGTTATACTCATTCTATTAGCAAAATGATAGTAATATTACCTTTAATGTACTTTTTCAGTTCCAAAAATTACTTTAAAATATTAGAGTGGATTTTAAAGTAATTTTTAGAACTGAAAAAGTACATTAAAAGTAAAATTACAATCAGTCTGCTAATAGACGGGGTATAACTAGAAAAATATTTTAAAAAATTAAAAACACTAAAAATTATTTTAGGATACTACATGTTACTTAAAAAATATTTTAAGATAGTAGATACGTCCCTTCAAAATACTAGATACCATTTAAAAAAAAAAAGGTCAACCCCAACATTTTATTCCAAAACAACACCAAAACGGTGTGGTTTTGGGGAAAAGGATGGGCAGCGGATGCTAACCAAATCCCTACCAATTGCCCATATTGCAATGACACTGATGAAGATTATAAATCAAGTGCGCTACTCTTGGAGAAAATTTAAAGCTCGCTTGCACATTCACTCATCACCTACCTAGCTAACTGTAATGGGTTACTGGTATTTTTCAAGCCACTTTTCTAGGGTTGGCTCTTCACTTTAATCAATACCATCAAGTAATGAAATAAAATAAAAAATTACAGCAGCACCAAGTCTCAACGAAAGAATGTAATTACTAAAAAGTCTTACAATAAATAAACAACATACAATATAACTGGTTCTAATAGAAAAAATAACAACCTGTTTATGTTACCCACTTGTCATTAAAACTTTTTGTTGCGTGAAATTTGAGTTGAGACTTGAGAGTATGTAGGTGATGAGACGTAAAAGTAAACACATGTAAAATTCAGGAGGGGCTAGGTAATTAATGATTCAGGTTAGTTAGATTGCTGAGGTGGGTGGGACACAGGTGATAAGACGACTACCATATAAAACTATTGTAGCTATTTTTTAATTGCTTGTTACCTGTCACACTCTCATTCAATGAATTTTAGCCAATTGCAAATTTACTTTTTATTTTCGAGGTTCACAAGCCGTAGTTAGCTTTGTACTTGAGAGAGAACTTCCTTCTGAACCATTTTCATTAGTAGCTGAGGAGGTGAATTTCTAATCTCTCCCTGAACATGAAGAATCTTCTTTTCTATTCTTGAATGTAAAATTCGGTCTTAAAATTATAGGATTCCGGGGATCTTCGTGAGGAGAGTGGTCAAGAAACACTAAAGCGCATTACAGAACTTGTCAATCATACTTTAGCTAGTGAAGGATTAGATGGTTTCTCTGCCTTAACAGCAGAAGATATTACTAGAGCCATTGACAATGGTAAGTCTGAAGGAGGTTCTAGTGGTCGGCACTAGGTTCTAGACCCCATAGACGGCACTAAAGGATATGTATCCTCAAAACTAAATCAAGGTGAATTCTTTCTTTGGCATGCCTACCTTTCTTAAGTTCGGCTTTCTAACTTGTTGCTGTTCTGTTATTGTGCTTATAATCACTTATGACCACCAAGTAGCTCATGCTTGTCTGATGGATGACGTTGTAGGTTTCTTAGGGGAGACCAATATGCTATAGCATTAGCTTTGTTGCATGAAGGGAAAGTTGTATTGGGAGTCTTGGCTTGTCCAAATCTTCCACTGGCGTCTATTGGCAGTAATCAGCAGCATTCTGGCAATGAAGTTGGTTGTCTTTTCTTTGCCACAGTTGGAGAAGGTGCATATATGCAGACTCTGGATGGTTCTTCAAAAACTAGGGTACGTGCCTATAGAATGATACTATTGATATGTCATTGATTGTTGTGCTAAGATTAAGTATCTTGCTATCATTATCCAGGTGCATGTCAGTGCAACTGAGAATCCAGAAGAAGCGTCATTTTTTGAATCTTTCGAAGCTGCGCACTCTTCTCATGACTTGTCAAAGTCTATTGCGGAAGTAATTTTATTCTTATAATCTACCATGCACATTTTTTTCCCCTTCTATTAAAATAACTGAAATTGATTAGTACTTTGGCTTCAAAAAAATAACATACTCGCTGGACATTAACTCTTTCACCGTCTTCAGATTACTTGACAAAATGATTATACTACGCATCGAAGTTAGCATATTCATATGCTAACCTGGGCAGTTACTAATAGTTGTTGAGTTATTGAATGTGAGGCTAAAAATTAGAATGCTTTGGCATACCCGCCCACCAAAATGGTGATATGTATCCGGTGCCTCAATGCATTGCAAGTGTCGATAGTTAAATAAGACACTTGTGTTCTGAGCTTCAACTATTGGCATTCAATGATGAATGTCACCAATGAGTTACGATTCTCATTCTATTCGCACGTTATTGAATGTTGTTACTCAGATTCATGAAGATATGACACTTTCTTTTTATAAAGAAAAGTTTATATGAGCTGGATCTTGTAGTATACTAAGATTATGGCATGAAAATATAACATTTATCAACTCCTTTGATTCTACATAGATGTCGGTGCCTGCAGATAGTTTGTTGAGTATCTATAAATTATTCATAAATTGTGTATGTACCTGCTATTAACTTTAAATTAAGGTGTGTCTCCTACTAATTACCCGTCTGTCTACATTTTTAGATTGAGAAATTAGAGAGGCACCTAGCTCTTTTATCATGTGAATAATTTTTCCAATGTTCATTTGAAGCTCTCACTTCTTAATAAAAGTTTATTCATATAATGTTTTTCTTATAGGAAAAGACAGCTAATACATCAACAACTATGCGAAAGCTTTCTTGGAAAAAAAAAAAAAAACAGCACAATAATACATAACCCCAAAAACATAGCATTAAAGAATACATGTGTTGGTTTTATAACCAAGGAAGTTGTAGAAATTTTAGATACTAATTGGTCTACAAATCATAAGGGCACTTTCTTAGTTTTCTTTTAGGAGAAATTAAAATGAGGTTCTAATGAAAGAATATAATAATGAAAAAATCTCATAATAAATATTATTGACCCTATTGTTATTTTCTACATCAGAACTTGTCATTGCAAATTGGTTAACCAACTTTTTATCAAGACTTTTGATAATTACGTTTCTTCCTTATAACTTCATAATGATTTTCCCTTTCTTTTCCAACTAACTTCAACTTTTCAGTGCGTAGTACGGGAAAATATTACAATCAATGTTGACAACATCCGAATTCTTCTTAATACATTAGTATTGTAGCATGTCGAAAATAACATCCAGAATGTGCAAAAATATAAGGATCTACTATGGTATGAATTCAACCTTGTCAGCCATTTAAATTTGTAAAACATTTAAAATCATTTTGTTTAGAGTTTGAGTGAAGAATAAAGCAATACTATCAAGTAGTGTAGTGGTATCTCTATGTAGGCCTTTCTAATTCTTTTCTTAGGCTAAGCCATGTGGGAGTCCATGACAAATTAAACAGCATGCATGGCCACGTGACAATGTACACACGGGGATCGTAAGAAAATATTTTGACTTGAATTTTTAAAAAATTTAATTGAGAATTTTTTCTCCAATTTCTCCGTTTCCCATTATAAGTTGATAAACGGTCTCATAAATTGCTTATGTTTGTTTCATTACCTAATGTGTAATTGAATTATTTGGATTTTTCTTACAAATTTAAAAACTTAACAAACTTATATTAAGATGTATGAAAATGTTAATAAGGATATGACATATAGGGAGTACATAATAGAAGTGTTACTTTGTCTCATTTCGTGAAAGTGAAAGTTGATTGAAGACATCTCAAAAATTGCCAATTGCCATGTTGTCTAATGGTATGAGTACTCTTTTGTAAGTTGAAGGTCGTGGATTTCATTCCACTTATAATGTATCACTCTGATATTAATTATAAATCTCTTTTAACTAAATCTTACATACCAAGTTGATGTAGTTAATTCAATGATTATGGGATAAATTTTCAACTATGCCTTTATTTATGATGAATACTTTTCAACTTTTTCTTCTCTATCTATTTTTAAATTATTTCTTCATTAATATAATAAATAGTGACAAAATTATTACAATCTTATTTACTACATTGAACTGATTTTATAAATAGAATTAAATTTTTGGGTTAAGTAGCAAATTTGCTCTGGAAGTATGGGTCTATGAGCAATTTTGCCCTGGAAGTTTTTTGGGAATCAATTTCGCCTTGGAAGCTTCAAAACGTAGCAATGTTGCTCTTTTCTATTAAATAACAAATGTTGATGGTTAAAAAATTGACCTTGATTGTTAAATTTTTAACTGAAAAGGGTAATATTGCTATGTTTTGAAATTTTCGGGGGGAAATTGATCGCAAAAAAATTTCACGGTAAAATTGTTCCTGGATCCATACTTCTGGAACAAATTTACTATTTAACCCTAAATTTTTTAATAAAAAAACTTATAAATATAATGGTGTATTGTTGGTGCATGCTCTTTAACTAAAAAAAAAGGAAAGAAAAGAAAGAAAACATCCCGCGTGATATAGTGGGCCCGCAGAGTGTCACTTTAATTCAGCATACACAAATTAAGTGGGCCCGCAGAGTGTCACTTTTCGCAAAGGCATAATTGCAGAGAAGCAACACTGCAATTTACAAAAGTCTCCAATTGCGGACGACTTGACTGACTTTTTGAATAAAAAAGGCCACGCGTGATATAAAGAAAGTAAGGAGTTTCCCGGAAAAAGGAGTAAGAGACTGAAACAAGAGATTATTTATTGGGTTTGTTCATCTCTGAAGAGAAAGCAAGATCTGCAAATTCTGAAGCTGCCGTATTTGAGAACTTTGCTTGTGAGAGCTGCTTCTTTTTCGCTTCCATACTCATCGATCCAGGTTATTTCTTCTCTTTTGCTTGCTTTATCCCGATGGATCCATCATCCTTCTTCTGTTTTGCCTTCATTTTTCACAGAAAAATTCTGCAAAAGATTTTTTATGTTTTCTTCTAATCATTTAAAATTTTTTGTACTTTTACTTCTGAAATACAAAGTCCCATAACCTTCAAACATTATGGCTGGACTTGATCTATTGACTTAAATCTTCATTTATTTTAAGAACTGTTTGGAAGAGGAGGAAGTCTCTGCAGATCCCAAAGCTGACATTTTTGCCATCTTTGTGAACTATCTTCCCTTCACATATCTAGGTTCAGCTTACTTTCTTCTCTTTTTTTTATTCCACTTGTTTCACCCCTTCTATTTACTGTTTTGCGAAATTTTCATCTGAGATCTTAGCGTTCGTGTACAGGAAAAAATCCTGCAACTATCTGATTTAGATAAATTTCTCTGTTTTCACCCCTTTTTTTTTTTAAACTCAAATCAATCATTGTCAATCTTTTAATTATTAGCTTCATAAAACCATTCAATCCTTTGTGGCTTTTATGGATAATCAACAATTATTCAAATATATTGTTAAATGCTCCTGTCACTTTTACAAGTTGAACCCATTTGACAATTTCGTGTTGATGGAGTGTTTAATTAGTTATGCATAAATACAGTTTCTGTGAGATAAAGTCTATTCAGTTTTAATTTTTTAGTAGAACTTTTTTGTTATTTATTAGTCATGCTATTCAAATTCTTTATTAAATTAGTTTATCAATACACAAAGATACAGGTTATTGTAAAAAAATTGGTTAGTCATACAATCCTTTTCCTTCTTTGTCTATTAAGTTGGTTTTAAGAACAATTTTTTCATACATGATTTCATACTTTCTTTGTTCTAAAATATGATTTCTTAGAATAATCAATTATGCAGTTTTTTTCACTTACCAAAATTTCTTCTAAAAAATAACTTCAGAAAACTGCTCTAAGACATAAAAACTAAAAGAGAATCAAACAATGCCTATATTTAATTTGAGGGATTTGGCATCCTTTCCCGTACTTTTAAGTTCTTATAATTCAACGGGCTCTTTCATCTTTCACACGGTTGGTTTGGTTCATCTACTTCAAAAATTATTACATGTCATATTCAGATACAATCTAATATGTGGTAACACACACACACGAGCGTAAATATGTTGTTACAAATTAATATCCGTTAGATTTTTATTGGGTTACAAGTGAAAGGAAGTTCTTTTATAATGATTCCTTATTTACAAAACTTTCAACAATATTTTTTACTACAAAAAATAAATAATCGAACATGTAATTATCGTTAGCTCGCATTTTGTTGTGAGATGAAAGGGAAGATGGGAAAAAAACAGATGAAGTGTGAGAAATGCTACTCCCTATTTTTTTGTTAAAAAAAATTCATATTCATATAAGAAATATAATAATTATCCTTCAACAATATATTGAGACCTTGTGAGCTATTTCTTTGGCTTCCCACCATATCCGCTAGTTTAAGACAATCGATTGTTTCTTTTCTGTTTTTTCTCTTGCACTTGATTCATACCATTGATATGCTGTTTTGCTTGCTCTTTCTATCGCATTAGTTTCAGGTTGTTGAAGGTCAGAACTATAAATTGCATCACATGGGTGGAGCTATTGTTTTAACGCTCATAGAAGCGTTATTGATCCTATTAGCTTTATTAATTTCCAAAGCTATCAGATTTATCTCTCCTTCACTTTATGGTGACCAACTTGTTGCTGTTGATGATAGGTAATTATCTTCTTCTGAATAACCTCTCAGTCTTTATTTTCTTGTTTAATTTGCTCCTATATATAACCCAAAGTTTGTTGACGGTTTGTTTCTATTTGTAGCACTAAAGATGATGTGATTTTAACTCAAACAGCTTCTTCTCCATCTTCGCATATTGTTGTTTCTCTTCCTGCTACAAAGTATGATGTGTTCCTTAGCTTCAGAGGGGAAGACACCCGCCACACTTTTGCAAGTTATCTTTACAAAGGACTTTGTAATGCAGGCATTCACACTTTTATGGATTATGAGCTTCGCAAAGGAGAACATATCTCACAAGTTCTTTTGAGGACAATAGAGGAGTCTGAAATATCAATAATTATTTTCTCTAAGAATTATGCTTCTTCAACATGGTGTATGGATGAACTTGTTCACATATTGGAATGCAAAAAAAAATTTGGAAGGGTTGTCATACCTATTTTCTATAATGTAGATCCCTCAAACATACGCAAACAAAATGGGAGGTTTGGAAATGGATTTGATGAGTTGAAACAAAGATTTAAAGACAACCCAAAAAAATTGCAAAGGTGGAGAAATGCTTTAATCCAATCTACAAGTTTCTCAGGATGGGATTCCAATTGTACCAGGTAGCTTCAAAAATATTCCCTTTGTTATTGGTTTCAAGGATTTATTTAATTAATCTTTAGGACTCTAACAAATTGTTGTAGTTGTTTTTGGATTTTATTTATTTTCTACATATTAAATATGCCTTTGCTTTTGTTTGACATTTATGCTAGACCTGAATTCAAACTTGTTGAAGAGATTGTCAAAGACACTTTGAGCAAGTTGAACAATAAACTGTCACCTCATCTTGAAGGACTTATTGGCATTGCTCATCATATTGAAAATGTTGGTAAGCTTCTAAGTGAGTCTGGCATTGTGGGAATTTGGGGTATGGGTGGTGCTGGTAAGACCACACTTGCTAAAGCTATATTTCAACTGTTGAGAGATCAATTTGATGCTTTCTCCTTTATTGAAAATGTCAAAGAGCAATTAGAAAGAATTACTTTGGATGAATTTCAGCAAAACTGCCTCAAAGAATTATTAAAAGATAAGGACATTAGCATCTATGACATAAAATCAACTTCTGTGAAAAATAGGCTACGTCGTAAAAAAATCCTTCTCATGCTTGATGATGTGGACTGTTCAGAAATAGCTGCAAATTTAACTGAAGTTCTTAATTGGTTTGGGGAAGGAAGTAGAATTATTATTATATCAAGAGATATGCGAGTGCTTCAGAATGCATCTGCACTTTCCACATATCATGTTCTAGATATGGGTTTCCATGATGCCATTCATCTCTTTAGTTTGAAAGCATTCAAGCAACATGAGCCTTTTGAAGGTTACATGGAGTTATCAAAATCAGTAGTGAAATATTGCCAAGGAAATCCATTAGCCTTGATAGTGTTGGGTTGCTTTCTTTGTGGCAGAGAAAAAGAAGATTGGGGAAGTGCTTTAGAAAAACTAAACCAAAATCCACCCAAGCGCATTGTTGATGTTTTGAAGTTGAGTTTTGATGGACTTGATGAGAAACAACAGGGTGTGTTTCTTGACCTAGCATTCTTAATCAATGAAGGAGTTGAAATCTCTTTGAACCTTATAAGACAATTATATGACTCTTCTGTGCTTATTGAGATAAGCATTCTTAAAGAGAAATCCCTCATTTCATTTGATGATTGTTGTTCTGCTGTGATGCACGATCTTGTGAAGAAAATGGGCCTTAAAATTGCGAGGAACCAGTTAATCTCTGATGCTAAAACCCCTATTCGACTATGGCAGCACGAAGACTTTGTTGATTTTTTCAATTGTGGCAAGGTAATGATTTATTCTGTTTATTATTATTGTAATTGTTGTTGTTGTTGTTGTTATTATTATTATTATTATTATTATTATTATTATTATCTTCATTGTTAGATTCCTTGTGATATTTTGTTTGTGTACATGTTTTTTATTCGTTAAAATCTTTGGTTGTAAGTGTCAACATTTATCTTGATGTTTCTCTGTTTTATTTTCTTTAATTAGATATTCCTATAAGAGATCCTTTCTCGATTTAAATGACTAAAATTGGATTGATGTGTAATTTATTCATCCACCTAAACATTAAATATAAATTAATGAGGACTATTGTGATATGTGTTATTCTAGAAGATAAAATCAGTCTACAACTATTGTTCATTAAGTGATAAATAAAATGATTCTCAAGATTGATTTTTCTCTTACTAATTGGTGTAGTGTAAAGGAGTATATGCATACGCTCGCATGAGCATGCTCTTATAATAGTAAAGAACTTAATGTTATTAGCAGAGTACAAAAAATCGGACCAGACCGGCCGGTTCGACTAGTTGAACCGGGAACCGGTCCCTGGTCCGGTCCTATTTGATCAGTAAACCGATTTGATCGGTTCAACCCGTCAGAACCGGTTGGACCGGTAAAACCGGTGGTCCAACCGGTTGACCCGGTTTCTTTCTTTGTTTTTTTTTTTTTAAATTTTTCAAATTTTTATTTTGTGTTTTTTGAGGGCAAAATGGAAAGTTGAAGACTAAAATGAAGAGAAAAATAGATAAAGAAAAAACAAATCTAAAAAAATGAAGAAAATAATGAAAAAAATTATTTAAAAAGATATAATAATTATAGGAAATGAGATATCTTTGCATAAGTATATGTATTATAACTAATACTAATAGATTTTAAACATTTTTTTCTAAAAATCTTTATTTTTATCTATAGAAGTTTAAAAATATATTAATATATATTATCACTAATAAATTATAATATTTTAATATGACCGGTTATGACCAGTTCAACTACCGGTTAGACCCCGATTGACCCATTAACCCTTGAACCTATACTGTGACCGGTTCATTGACCGGTCCGATTTTTCGTTCCTTGGTTATTAGAGGAACAAATCATATGAAAGTCGAAAACAAATAAAATATATGGAGATGGAAGGAGGCACCGTCTTCCGCTTGTATAGTGCATGAGATTCATAGGCATTTTTCGATGTATTATTATAATTTCCCTTGTCGTTAGTCTTTCGTTATGCTTTTTTTTTTTTTTTGAAAAAAAATAAAGATTGAAAATTATGTATGCCAAGTGTTTTAAATGAATACCTGCACATGCAATAGCATGTAGGTATAATGTATATGTATGAGTGTGTCTGCAAGTTGATGAGTTTTTAGAAATTCATTTATTATTAGGGAAATATGAATTGTAGAATTTTGTTAATAAAATGCACAATGTCATTACTAAATTGGATATTTTTATTAGCACATGTATTTAATTGTTATACAGTATATTTCTGGTAATTTTTTAGGTAATGATAATCATGTTTCCCTTGATTTTCTATTACTAGGGGATTGAGGCAATTCGATGCTTGTCATTAGACGTGAGCATGATGAAAAGTATTACGTTGAGGGCTAGTATTTTTCAGAAGATACGTAATCTAATATTTCTTAAAATTTACAAGTCTGATTGGAGAAAGCCTTCGATGTTAAATATTCGTGGAGTTTTGGATTATCTTTCAGAAGAACTGAGGTTTTTGAGTTGGGAAGAATGTCCACTACCATATGTGCCATTACATTTCTGTGCGAAGAATCTTATTACACTTAACATGCATAATAGTAATATCCGACAACTTTGGAATGGAAATCAGGTATGTACCATAATTCATATGTCATAGTTTTTTTAATGGAGTGATTCAAAGATCTCATATATATATATATATGTGAAACATTGACCAAATGATGCTCAATGCAAATGTTTGCTTTACTACCTTTAAATTGAGGGGTCATAGCAGCCGTATTTTTTTTTTTGGTAGGAAACCCAATTCATCTTTTAAATGCATTGACTTATTTCCGTAATAAGCTCACATTTTTGTTAATTGGCATGGGAGAAATTATTGATTAAATTGTAGTTATGTGTCATTATCTAATGTATTAAACTCTATTTCTTTTTTCAGCATTTTCCGAATTTAAAGGAAATTGATTTATCATATTCAAAACATCTCACTGCACTGCCAGATCTCTCTCAGGTCCCTAAGATTCAAAATTTGATTCTTGTTGGTTGTGTGAATTTGGCTCAAATTCATTCTTCGACTTTCCAGGGAAAACTTCTTGGGTTAGGCATAGGTGGTTGTGGGTCAATGCAGATAAAGCTTGGGGGCAGTATGAAAGAGAGAAGTTCAAGGGTAGCGATTGTGTCCTGTTTTTTGGATCTTGACTTCTTGACATTCAACAAAGTGACACAGAAGGTGTTGGTATGTGGCAACATGATATGTGGTGTTAGATTCAAACATGAGGTAATGCCATTGGAAGAGATAGAAGAATTGAGAAAGTTGGGGTCTTTACTTCCATTTGTGAGGATGGTTAAATGCTCAAAGAGTTTAATTGAGTTTGGGCATGATCTCAACCAACATTATGACTATTATCCTCATGACTTTACTAGTGATGTTGATATGGAGGAGAGGGGTGATAGAGGAGAAATGATGAATGAACATCAAGTGGTGACGATGTCATTAATGGAAGATGACGAAGAGGATGATGTGTTCATGGAAGATTGTTGCAGCAAGGGTGTTACATTCACAAGAGTTCCCAACAGTATCACTCGCTGGTCATTATTGAAGGTATTGACATTAAAATCACTCCCACTCTCTAATGAATGTTGCAGAAGGATTAAACCTCTGTTAGATGTAACACTCTCTTTTGCATCCCCTTTACCTTGGACGTTTCTCGATATTAAATATTCCTCCATCCGCCAACATCGCAGATTTGGTCGTTCTTTTTTCTTCCAATGTCAGCCTGACCATTGGTCTCCTCGTTCTTTTAGTCACAACTTATGCCCTATTTGGTATGGTGGAATTGAAGGCATGGAATTGGAATTGGAATTCAATTCCATGAGTTGTGCATGTATGGTACAAAGAAATGCTCATGGAATTTAATTCCATATGGAAGCCAAATGGGGCCAATTCCATCAAACTCAATTCCACCCAAATAGCTAAGATTTGTAATTCCATGTTTTCAATTCCAACCTTACCCTTTCTGTGATGAGACCCAGGTTCAGGAACCCGGACCGGACCGGCCTGTTCAGCCCGAAAACCGGTGAACCGGTTCGGTCCGCGTTCCAATTTTTTAAATTTCTTTTTTATATTTTTGCTTTAGAATTTCATACTATAAGCCTAAAATTTTTAATTTCTTACAAAGGAGAGAGATTTTTTATTTTTTAATTATAAAGGCATTTTGGTCTTTTCACGTATAAATTAAGACTCATTTCCATAACATACAAAACATACTTTTAAACCTCATTTATATTTCTATATATATTTCCATCAAAATCAATTCCATTGCACCAAACGGGCCCTTAGTGTGTGGTTGGGAGATCCCCCAAACGCTCAAATTGAGCAAAGTAGCTCAATGAGTAATTTGGAAAAAAAAAAAAATTGAGTGTTTGGTTTCCAAAGTGAGCAATTGAGCTTAATTCCATCTTAATAGCTTTTGCCATAAGCTCCATTTCTTAGCTTTTGCTGATTCAGCTTTTGGGGAGAGTAAGAATGGTTAAAATATTTTTTCAGTTGTGTTTAGTGTACTATCAGACTTATTGCAATTTTACCTTTAATGTATTTTTTTTTGCTACAAAAATTAATTTCAACTATTATTTGGTGCTTTTAACCCTTAAAATATTTTTTCAACTGTACCCAGTGTGTTATCAGACTGATTGCAATTTTATCTTTAATGTACTTTTTCAGTTCCAAAAATTATTTAAAACTTTTTTGGTGTTTTTAACCGTTTAAAATATTTTTTCACCCATTCTTTCTTACTATTATCACAAAAGTCACTTGTACTTAAGTCAATCCAAACAAGTTTTACTTTTACAAAAGTCATTTATACAATTGTTATTCTAATCATAAATCACATTACACAATCGAGCTTCTACTAAAAATAAAATTACCAAAAGTTAAATTGAGAAACTCCATTTCTCCTATCGTTGATTCAAACACACACTTAGTAGTTTCCTGTCGGGATGCTTCCTATCGAGACATTTGGGGACAAGGAATGGATTTAGAAGAGTTGCTGATGCCATTGATTTTATCAAGGAGGCGATCATATAGTTAGTTATATTGATGAGTAATTGTAGGGATATTATGATATTATTCACATCAGGATCAGAGTAGCCAACAGTGACTGGCAACCATTCATTTTCTAGAGCATGACTTGCAGGATACTGCGGCCTATCATATTCAGTTAGGGAAAATTCTAAAAAACTACATTGGAAATAGTAAAAGGACAATTCAGTACATTAAAATTACAAAAGGACAGATCAGGCTGTGTCAGACGGGCAGACGAATCTGGCGTTTTGAAATTTCGGCCAAATGACGAAAATGCCCTTCAGCCCTCAGTCGGAATAACAACATAAGAGTTGTTAATAGTGAATCCGGAGTTGTTAATGGCGAGATCGATGGTGTTATTGACCTTGAAATTTGTCAAGTGCGAAAGAAGAAAATGGAGTTGTTAATATCGAATCCGGAGTTGTTAATGGCGAGATCGGTGATGTTATTAGCCCTGAAACTTGTAAATTGTAAAAGAAGAATTGAAGTTGTTAATAACGAATCCGGAGGTGTTAATTCCGAGGATCATGTTGTTATTCTGAAGTGCTGAAGGGCATTTTCGTAATTTGGCCGAAATTTCAAAATGCCAGATTCCTCATTTTTCTGACACCCGCCTGATTCGTCTTTTCTGAATTTCGATGTACTGATTTGTCCTTTTTATATTTTAAGTGTAGTTTTTTGGAATTTTCTCATTCAGTTATTCATTATTCAATTATATTCAATACAACCCGTTTTTTTAAATATTTTTCTATAAATTAAATATTGTCAATCTTATACACACACACATATATGTTTGTATATATTAAAAAAAATTACTATATTTACTGTTTTATATTAATTTTTGCTTTCCCCTAATTTGATTTTAATAGTTGTTTATAGTTACACACACACATATCTTGTGTGCGAATGTTATGAATGAAACAATTTAATTTCACATACAATAAAATTAAAAAAAAATAACATTCAAAAAATGAATTGCACTCAGCCGTTCTATTTCTTTTCGCCCAAAAATAAATATTTGAAGTTGTTTGGTGTTAGCAGAAGTAGACTAAAATATAGACATGGATTATAGTTCAGTTTTTTGGTTTATAATTAGCGTGTATATCTATCTCACGTAACAAAATTTAAAAAATTGCGTTGGTACATTATAAATAATATCATGATTTTATAAATGAGATATAGATTAAAAAGGCATATTTTCTTAGGCAAAAAAAAAAAGGCATATTTTCTTAACCAAACAGGCTCTAGTTCTATTCATTATTTCGTTTCAAACATATCAGATCGTCATCGATTTGCACCAAAAGGCACCCAACACATGAAAATAAGATGTTTTCTTATAATATTTCCTGAGCTGTGTCAATTTTAATTAAAAAAAAATTAAACTACAAAATAAATCTTATGTTAAGGAGGAGAGTATCAATGGAGGCTCTATTTATGTTTTTCTCTCCAAAGCCGGTCATGCAAGACAAATGAAATGAAACGATACAATAATATACAAAACAACAATAAAGTAACAATAACCTTTGAAGCTAGTGACGACTTGATCTGTTGACTATAAAGACATGTTTGATAATGAATATAAAAAACTTCATTTTATGCCAGATATATTATCTAAGATTTCATTATTCTCTCTAGCTATTTCTTTAATTTCTTGTGACTTTGATGCATAATCAAGACATCACACTTTAATTCTTTATGGCTTTATGCTTTAACTTCTGAAAAGTAAAGTCCCAAAACCTTCAAACATATGAGTGGACTTCATTTGTTTTATTCAAACTTTTTTTAATGAAGTAAACAACTGATTTATTTATTTATTTTATTAAAAACCCAAAGTGTTTGTTCTTTTATTCATCTTAATTAATCACTCCCCGTGTCGTTGTTATGCGTAAAAAAGCAATCAATTTAAACCAACATGGCGTATTCTCTTTTTTTATAACTTAGCTGCAATGTTACCGATTGGGACTCTTCATTCTAATGATGACTCCTTCTTATGTGTTACGCATTGAGACTGGAATAAAAACAGTTTATTAAATTCCATTTCTTTACATTTTAAGAAGATTTTAATTAATTTTTTTCATTTGTACTCGTATTTTCTCTCTATTGATAGTGGCAAAATTATATGTATTTATCACTAATGACAAAGTAATAGTTCATTTTATTTTTTTTATTATATTCTTCATACTCTTAGTTTTTTTATTTCCTTGTCATGTATCTGCCTAAAAGTATGTGTTTATTCATTAAAATCTTCAGCAAGTATCGATATTTATCTTGAAGTTCTTCAGTTTAATTTGTTTCTATGTTTTAAATTTTTTTAATTAGACTTCACATCAAAAAATTCTTTTTAAGAAAATGATTAAAATTGTTTGGGCCATGCATTTGTGTTCGGTGTGATTTTTTAATCCTCGAAATAAACTTTAAAGTATTTGAAAATATGGTCCGAGTAACACTAATAGTATATTAACTTGAGTTGCCACTCACATTAATTTTATTTATGGGTTGTCAACATTTTATTTTAGTTATACTCATGAGTTGTAGGGATTTTATCTTATTATTTAAATTATTCATTCTTTTTTTTTTGGCCAAAAATTACTCATTCTTATGTTTATCAAATATGACTTGTACAATTTACGGAGGCAATTCATAATGTTTCTATTGCGCTTTACTGTTCTTTCGCGTCTACAACTTGTATTTATTGAGTACTAGACAAATAATCTTTCATTACCATATTTAGACTCTTTTAGTGTACGTTTCTCTATATATGTGTATAGCTGGTTTCTTTCTTTGCTTTCTTTCTCTTGCCAACCTATGTAGGTCTAAGTGTTGAAGTAATAATATATAAATCACCATTAAAATATTTGCTCACATTTATTATCTAATAACGTCTCGAATAAAATTATTTCAAATAAAATAAAATTCATGTCCATTAAATTAGGTAAGATGCTACCTCATTGTCCAGTGGACTGACAAATAAGTTTAAGTTTAAAACTATGAGCTAAAGTTTGACAACAACCAAAACTAGCTTCATTTTTAACTTTTAAAAACCAAAAAAATTAAGGGCTTGTTTGTTTTTCCTATCATAAATACAATATTTTCTGTTTTTTTAGAATAAAAAAAACGGAAAATTGCACCTAAATCCCAGGTAAGACAAAATAAGAATAAAAGGTTCTTTGAAATATCTAATTTGCAATAAAGTCCTATAAGATATTTGGATAATATATTTTAAATATGGAAGGACCTTAATACCCTTGATAAGGAAATGGGATGTCAAAATGGTTCTTGGTGGTACAATGCCAAAACAGAGGCAAAGGCAAGGACCAGTGTTGTGTCACGTGTGTGCGACTAATTGTTGGTTTGTCCGTACCATCGAAATCATATCGACATTTTCGACCACAGAAAAAAAAAAAAACCATCATATCGACATCGGGCACCACACAAACTCCTCACTCAACTCACCATATTTAGGACTGGAGGGATTATTTGGTGGCTCTTGATTAATTGATCTAAGTATGAGTTTCTTGAAAAGCATTTGGATCAAAAATATCATCATCTTCTTGAGGAAATGACCAAAAATTAAGACCCCCAACTCCAATCCCAAAATTTTCAGTTTCATCCTTAGCTTGAGGATGAACCTCATTACCTTATTCTTCAAAGGCATCTTTATAAAACAGTGTGTAACAAACCAAATTATAAAAATTAGTAACATATAATATAAATAAAAAAAGTAACATGCCTAACTCTAAAATTTAAAATATCTAACCTTCATCATCGATGGTAATTTTTGGTATTGGTAGTGTGGTATCATCATAAATGATGTGTTCCTCTATCTCTTCAGCGAAAAGTGTTGAAAGTGGAAGAGAATCAACTTCTTCCATTATCCAATATTCAATCTTATCAATACTTTCATAATCCATGGGATTAAAATCTTTTTTCCTGCTTGTCTACCTTCGCTAGAGTAATGTCATAACTGCTTTCTATGTTGTTTATAAGATATGGATGGTTTTCTATGGTTGTCATTATCTTCCCCTGTGTTTCACTTTGGTTTCTTTACTTTTCTTCTGGGATCACCTTACCTCTGTAGAACTGAGCAATGTAGTTCTATATCTAACATTATTTTCTCTTTAACACAATAAACTAAATACAAAGTAATCGAATGCCATATGTTTTTGTTTATGTGAGTATTCTTTTGTTGTTTAAACTTATGAAACCAGATTTTATTCTGGTCAATACTTATGAAACCAGGGTTTGTCTATCCTGCGGGCGAGACTAATTCACTTCCTTTGTATTTAAGTGCAAAAAGCTCACCAGCCAAAAAATTGCATGGAATGTGTGCATTATACTAGGACTTTTAAGTATTTGATGGTTTGCATTAATATATTTTAGATAGATCTTTCATTTTTGTCTGTGTTTGACATTGGTATTTGGCTCATTTAATTATGTTTTGGTGTATCCTTTGACAGCTTTCAAAACCCAATTCTTACACAATGCCATTTGCATGAATTAAAGTGACATGATGGCTTTGGTGATGCCTTGAATACTGGTTATCATCCTTTCCTCAAAAGGCGAGGTCCTCAAAAGGAGAGGAAAATAAACTATGCAGTTTGCAATACTAAATTTGGTCCAACGAGCAGTCAACAAGATGTCACTAGGGGAAATTTACAAAGCAAATGGTCCATGTCGTCACCCTCATCAGATTGAACATAGTTAAATGGCGCTCTATTAGTGGCAGACTCTCATTCAAACTGAATACAATTTGATTATATTTTTAGTTGATAGATGTTAATTTATTATTATGAATGAAACTCTTCCATGCACTACTTGATTATGGTTTATTTGTTCATAAGATCTATTGTGTGAATAAAACGAGGTTATGCTGTATTTTATCATATCATTTCTATGAATAAGACGAGGCAAATTGTAATAACTAAGCCAGATCATAAAAAAAGAGACATTGAGAAGCTCGGAATAAAAAGAGGGTCAGAGCAAGGTATCTAATGAAATAAGCCATTATTTTATTCTGGTGAATTTGTTTTAAGGATTTGAGAAGTCATTCTGATTAAAAAAGATGACATTCTAGCCTATTTGTTTGAACTTTAGTCAAAGGTTACTATAAAAAATAGGCTTTTCTTCCTTAGTGTTCTATAGGATTTGTAGGTGGTGTTAGTGTTTCATTTCAAAGGAAATTGCCTATTAATTACTTAGAAAGTTCTTGTTTGCTTTCAAGTTATACAATTTCTACTTTTGTAAGTTTGATAATTGTTGTCAATGAAAGTGAGTGTGGGTGCAAGAGTAGAATAAAAAATGTTTTGCACAGTGAGGTATCTAGATATGTTGATGTATCATCTTATTAAGTGGTACCATTCTTAAAGTTATATTAGATGATTTAAAAAAAAGTCTTCTGATTTACAAGCTCGATTCTCACATGATACTATTGTTTATAATATAAAGAGATATTTAAAAATCGTGATACATCATCATACTAAATTTATCAATTTAAAAATTATATGAAGAAAAATTTGTTGTGTAGTTATTTATGATTTAAGTAATATTTTATTATATTAATTTTTTTGCATATAAAAAATAATATGACTTTCAAAATATCAAATAAAAAAATGATATAAAAAAGAACAAACTCCCCGTGTAACGTATAGATAATACATGCTCGTTGCATGAAAAATCTTGCCAATTGCAAATATCAAACAGGTAGGAAGCAGATTCTCTCAACATCTTTCTTCTCAGCGTCTCTCAGTATCTTAAGATCGTGGCCGTAAAAAATGATCCAAGAGTTGACAAGGAACCACATCATCTAGGCTATTAAAAACAAATATTCATCAACATTCTGCTTCTCTCTCCTCTTCCGACTGCCTTCTGCCTTGTGTGTTGGTTATTAAATTAGGAAGTTTGTGGTCCAGTTGATTTGGCTGCTACTTTACACTGATATGAATTGATCGTTTCACTGAAAGCTGCAATAAAATTGCAAATAAACAAAAACAAAATCCAAGAAAATTGAGAAGTGATTTCCCTTGAGCAACGACATACACACTCAATGGCTTCTTCATAAAATTCAAAGACAGAAAATACGAGTAAAGTTGCAAATAGCACCAAACCAGTGAAGAAAGCTGGTGACCCAGAAAAGAGAAGCACTTGGACAAGAAAAACAAGACTAATAAGAAGAAAAAAAAACTTAACAATTCTGATGTGAATAAATAAAGAAATAATTGTTCCATCTTCCAGCACCGAGTCTATGAAAAATCCAAAGAGGAAGAACATCAGGAAGATAAGACCGAGACCACAAATGGCATTACAATCCAACCGAACCCAAAAAGTTAAAAGAGTGAAATTTGATGATTGAGACGAAGCCGAAGGGAAAGGAGACACCAAAGGCAATGTATTTCCTAAGTAGTACCTGGACCATAAATGGGGGCAAAGATCTTGACTTGCATATTTCCCAGGAAGCCATATTTGTCATCAACAAAGCCACGGTATTTTTATCTCAATATCTAATTTGTTCTACAGTGGATAACACTCTTTATGTTCTGTACGTAGATATCCTAAAGCTCAGTTTGGTGTTGAGACTTGATTCTTTAAGAGTGAATTGTTATCCATATTATGCTTTGTTAGCTCATGAGAGGGACTTGGACACCTTTGTAACCAAATTTCATTCTCGATGTATTTCTTTTTTTGGTCTACTCTCAGATCAGCTTATGTAAGTTCACTTCTTATATTCACTACATCAGAAATGTCATTCTTAGAGATCATATATATCTCTCAGAATTTCTATTTTATCCCTCAAGAATGCCAGATGGGCCTCTGTTTCCAAGAGAAGGTGGCAGAGGCGGAAAAAGAGAGTTGGCCACAAAGACTTGGTCCATAGCCGAATTCAGAACAAGGCTTCGCTTGTGGCAGCAGCCCTACGAATGTCACCATAGACAATATTGGAGAATGGCCAATGTGCAGGAATTAAAAAGGAGGATGAGGAATAGCCAGGGAAGGCATAGTAGAAACAGTGGTTAAGGTTGGGAGTCGGAAAAGGGGAGAGAAGCTGAAGGCTGAAGATGATTCATTTTTAATGGGTTGATGGTTTGACGCATTTTGAGCTTTTGGATCATCTAAACGGTTAGGAATTAGGATGCTAAGGGATGAGGAGAAAAAGGCTTCTGAGACAATCCGGACCCCAAAGAGGTATTGAAAAGAGCCTTTGAATTCCTTGAATTATTTGTTCTGAATTGCCCATATAATGTGGAGAACTGCATTACACCTAATCCATATAAGATATACAAAGGTAATAATCCCCTTTAGTATTATCAAATCACCGTCCTTGTTGGGAGTTTGGAAAGAAAGAGGAGATGGGGTCACCTTCCATGGTTATTATACCGAGGAACAAAATTTTTCTGTCTCTATGAATTTTTTTTTTCCCGTTAAAATAAGACACACGCCTGAAACGAGATACATAAACTAAAATATCTTTAACAAGTGAGTTTTTAACATTTATAACTAAGCTTTTTGATTTTTAGAAGTAGCTACATATTTCTTCATTTTTTTGGGGCCATATCCGCTACGTCTCCAATTGAGTATGAACATTTTGATCTTTTTTTCAAAAAAAATCACTATATAAGATTTTGGTCCTCAGTTGTCATTCCTTAAATACGGGATTTTTTATAAAGAAGCGTGACAATTAATTAAGAATCTTGCAAGAAAGCTAATATAAATGTTTCAAAAATAGTCTTTTATGGTACATCCATTTAGGTTCTTATTTCAAAAATAGTATTTACATGAACGTTTGAGATTAAATTTTACTAAATTAAATTCAATTATTTACATTTTTATTCAACATTTTAATATCAATTTACTAATAAATCTTAATTACCACCTCTGCTCCTTTATATAAAACCTAGATCTTTTTTAAAGAAATAAAAAAAATTAAATAAATTACTTTAAAATATTTATATTTATTATTTTTTTTCATACTAATTTACTTGATTTATAAATTGATATATAATATAATAATACGCAATATATAAACAATAAAACCTTATTCTAGTAGGTGGGGTTAGTTATATAAATCAAACGAAGTCATTGAGTTCGGTCAAAAACTAAATCTCAAAATAAATTGTTAACTAAGAGAACATATGCTACAATTAAATAATTTATTTAGGTTCATTAACCTCTTTAATATGATCTTATATCAAGGACGATAGAAGTATTCAAGGATCTGTTTGCTTTGAGGGGGGGATTTTGCTCCTTTCCCCTTATTTGGCAACATAAAAATTTAAGGAGGGAAATGAAATTGTTTTAAAATTTCCCCTCTCCTCCCCTTATAACCCTCCCCTCTAAAATGGGGGATATGAGGGGAGGGATGATATTTTGGCATGATGTGACTATTATGCCAATAAAATTTTTTAATATTTCTATTATACCCTTCTGATTTTCTTCTTCATCTTGATCCTCACTCTAATATTTTAGCATGATGTGACTATTATACTAATGAAAGTTATAATTGTTCAATTTAATAATTATAAAATTATAAGTTTATATAATTATTAAACATTCTACAAAATTCATAAAATGACTTAACTAAAACAAGGATAAAGTTGTCCATATGAAAATATTTTACCTCCTTTTCCTTCATCAATCAAACAAAGTAACATTAAAATCCCTTCCCTCTCCTATTCTCCCATCAATCCAAACGAGGTAACATTAAAATCCTTTTCCTCTTCTCCTTGCCTCTCCCCCTGCGTTGAACCAAAGAGACCGTAAATTTAATTCAATGGCCAGATGAATAAGCATTAACTAACGAAAAATTTTGAACTATTTAGATAGTATAATTGGCAGTGAAGATCGTTGGAAAAAAAAAAAAAATTTGCGGAGAAGAGACCTCCCCCGTCTCAAGTGGTTCAGCTTGATGTGATCCTAAATATCTGCTAGTTAGCTAGTGAAGGGTTAGGTTAAGAGTGGGTCAAACTAATGGCATTGATACGTATGGGAGGCAGCTGGTAAAACAATCTGAATTCATAATGAGATTGTTTTGAAGTATTGAAGAGTATCCCTTCTTTCTTCTCTTTATTTCTTTCTCTCTCTATTTCCTTTACGGTTTTCAATGCTGCTTTTGATGGTTTTGTCCAGAAAGTGCAAAAGGCTCTGCTCCAATCTGATGTCCATTCGAAATCAGATAAGAGTCCTGTTACGGTGGCTGATTATGGTAAGTTGAATTACTTGTATCATAATGCTGTCTAATCATAATCGTTAATATTGATTCTGGGATGACTCTTTTCCCTGTAATCGGTCATGTGGCTGAGCTAAATCATATCATGATACATTGTGTACAAGCTTGTGTTTGTGATACCTCTCAGGCAACAGCAAAAAGAAAAACAAAGAAATTAAGAAAGGAAAATGAAATATGGTAGCCATCTCGACTTTTGTTTTAAAGAAAAAGGATTATTTGAGCGAGGTGCCATGTCTATTTCGACCCTACCAACTGCTCATATTGCAGTGACACTGATGATGATTATAAATCAAGTGCACTACTTTTGGAGAAAATTTAAAGCTCGCCTGCACACTCACTCATCACCTACCTAGCTAACTGTATGGGTTACTGGCGTTTCTCAAGCCACTTTTCCAGGGTTGGCCCTTCACTTTAATCAATACCATCAAGTCATTAAATAATATAAAAAATTACAGCAATACTGAGTCCCAACGAAAGAACGTAGTTACTAAAAGGTCTCACAATAAGCGAACAACATACAATACAGCAGGTTCTAATAGAAAAAATAACAACCTGTTTATGTTTGCCCACTTGTCATTAAAACCTGTTGTTGCGTGAAATTTGAGTTGAGACTTGAGAGCATGTAGGTGTTGAGACCTAAAAGTAAGCACATGTAAAATTCAGGAGGGGCTAGGTAATTAAGGATTCAGGTTAGTTAGATTGCTGAGGTGGGTGGAACACAGGTTATGAGACGACTACCATATAAAACTGTTGTAGCTGTTTTCCATTTTAATTGCTTGTTACCTGTCACACTCTTTCATTCAATGAATTTTAGCTAATTGCAAATTTACTTTTTATTTTCCAGGTTCACAAGCCGTAGTTAGCTTTGTACTTGAGAGAGAACTTCCTTCTGAACCATTTTCATTTGTAGCTTAGGAGGTGAATTTCTAAACTCTCCCTGAACATGAAGAATCTTCTTTTTCTATTCTTGAATGTAAAATTCAGTCTTAAAATTATAGGATTCCGGGGATCTTCGTGAGGAGAGTGCTCAAGACACATTAAAGCACATTACAGAACTTGTGAATGATACTTTAGCTAGTGAAGGATTAGATGGATTCACTACCTTAACAGCAGAAGATATTACTAGAGCCATTGACAATGGTAAGTCTGAAGGAGGTTCTAGTGGTCGGCACTGGGTTCTGGACCCCATAGATGGCACTAAAGGGTATGTATCCTCAAAACTAAATCAAGGTGAATACTTTCTTTGGCATGCCTACCTTTCTTGAGTTCGGCTTTCTAACTTGTTGCTGTTCTGTTACTGTGCTTATGACCGCTTATGACCACCAAGTAGCTCATGCTTGTCTGATGGATGACGTTGTAGGTTTCTTAGGGGAGACCAATATGCTATAGCATTAGCGTTGTTGCATGAAGGGAAAGTTGTATTGGGAGTCTTGGCTTGTCCAAATCTTCCACTGGCGTCTATTGGCAGTAATCAGCAGCATTCTGGCAATGAAGTTGGTTGTCTTTTCTTTGCCACAGTTGGAGAAGGTGCATATATGCAGACTCTGGATGGTTCTTCAAAAACTAGGGTTCGTGCCTATAGAATGATACTATTGATATTTCATTGATTGTTGTGGTAAGATTAGGTACCTTGCTATCATTATCCAGGTGCATGTCAGTGCAGCTGAGAATCCAGAAGAAGCGTCATTTTTTGAATCTTTTGAAGCCGCACACTCTTCTCATGACTTGTCAAAGTCTATTGCGGAAGTAATGTTATTCGTATAATCTACCATGCACATATTTTTTTCTCTTCTATTATCTCTTATCTGTCGACATTCCTACAATTCCATGATTAATTCATGAACAGAAACTTGGCGTCAAGGTGCCGCCGGTTAGAATTGACAGCCAAGCAAAATATGGAGCCCTGTCAAGAGGAGATGGGACTATATATCTGCGTTTTCCTCACAAGGGATACCGTGAAAAGATATGGGATCATGCTGCCGGCTGCATCGTTGTGACTGGTGTGTAAATTTTGTAATCCTTTCCTTTCATCTCATGGTCGTCCATAGTGTGTGTGGGCATGAGCATGCTCTCCGAAACGTAGAAATTTGACTTATTCAATTTGATACTTCTCTATAAATCATGTCTAGGTGACAGGCCAAAATAAAATAAAATAAAACAAGGGAATAACGTCTGGAAGGTTGAATGTGTTGGTCAGTATGTCTTACATGTCACAAGTGTTTTAGAGTATTGTCTTAAAAAATACGTATGTTGCTACATTCAGATTCCTGAATATGTTCCTTAAAGACTTGAGCCTTAAAATAACTGAAATTGTTTAGTACTTTGGCTTAAAAAATAACATACTCGTTGAATATTAACTCTTTCACCATCTTCAGATTACTTGACAAAATGATTATACTACGCATCAAAGTTAGCATATTCATATGCTAACCTGGGCAGTTACAAATAGTTGGGGAGTTAGTCTATTTAATAGGTTTGATGGTTGATCCTGTGTATTTTCTTTATTGTATATATGATTAATTTGACAATTGAACATGTGCAGAAGCTGGAGGTGTTGCCACGGATGCTGCAGGAAATCCTTTGGACTTTTCAAAAGGAAGGTTTCTTGATGTTGCTTCTGGCATTATTGTCACAAACCAGAAACTGATGCCACAGCTTCTCAGAGCAGTGAAAGAATCCCTCAACGAGAAAGCATCATCCCTATAATTTCCGTTAAAAAAAGGACGATTCGATTTCTGAGCTTACTGGCTTTGTTGTCATATATCCACTCTTGTTCTTATTTTCTTCTCATCTCTCTGCTCGTTTATAAGGTTGTTGTGAAGCTAAAAATTAGAATGCTTTGGCATACCCACCTTCCAAAATGGTGATATGTATCGGGTGACTCAATGCATTGCAAGTGTCAATCTTTAAATAAGACACCTATGTTCTGAGGTTGAACTATTGGCATTCAAGATGTAAATTGATGAATGAAAATTGCTTGTCACCCATGAGTTACGATTCTCATTCTATTCCCACGTTATTGAATGCTGATACTCAAACTCATGAAGATGTAGCACTTTCTTTTTATAAAGAAAAATTTATATAAGCTGGATCTTGTAGATATACTAAGTTTATGGCATGAAAATATAACATTTATCAACTCCTTTGATTCTATAGAGTTGTCGGTGCCTGCACTTAGTTTGTTGAGTATATATAAATTGTTTCTGTAACTGCTATTAACATTAAATTTGACCTATCTTAAAGTGAGTCTCCTCCAAATTACCCGTTTGTCTGCATTTTGCGATTGAGAAATTAGAGGAGTACCTAGCTCTTTTATCATGTGAATAACTTTTCCAATGTTCATTTGAAGCTCTCACTTCTTAACAAAAGTTTATTCAAACAATGCTTTTCTTATAGGAAAAGATAGCTACTACATCAACAACTATACGAAAGCTTTCTTGGAAAAAAAAAACAGCACAGGAATACGTAACCCCAAAAACATAGCATTAAAGAATACATGTGTTGGTATTATAACCAATAAAGCTCTAGATATTTCAGATACTAATTGGTCTACAAATCATAAGGGCACTTTCTTAGTTTCCTTTTAGGAGAAATTAAAATGAGGCTCTAATGAAATAATATAATTATAAAAAAAATCTTATAACAAATATTATTGACCTTGTTGTTATTTTTTACATCAGGGCTTGTCATTGCAAATTGGTCAACTAACTTATTATCAAACCTTTTGATAATTACATTTCTTCCTTCGGGCCTCATAATGATTTTCCCTTTCTTTTTCAACTAGTTTCAACTTTCTAGTGCGCAATACGGGGAAATATTACAATCAATGTTGACAACCTTTGAACTCTTCTTAACATGTTAGTATCGTAGCATGTTGAAAGTCACACCCTTATCTTATTTTTAGCTATTTCAAAGTATTTACGGAAACTGATATGCAGTTCAGTGGGCAACACAGAATAACATAAATATACTGATAATATGTGCATGATTACAGATATTCCTCATAGGGCTTCGTACATGTTAATTACCATTAATGCAGCCGCATAAGGCTACTAGAGTATCTAAACTCGTCCTAGTAAAATCGAGATATCTTCTCGTCTTCGTTCCACCACCGCAATCCTCTCGTGCAGTTTTTTACTCTGATCTCTGCATACCTTATGTATTCACCTGTCTAAATTGTTGGTAGGGGAGGGTGAGATTCGAGAGAATCTCAGTAAGAAAATAATACCAATATGTATGCAAGATAAGTGCTTAATGCATAACATGCTTGCATTACATAAACTCATGCTTACACAATGACATATATGTGTGCTCAATGTTTCATGCAACAAAACTATGACCACAGTCTAAACAGAAACAGAGCTTCAATCAATCATATATGTTTGACATAAGTAATAAGATGCATCAATACACCAGCACAAATATCAAATACATGCAGGAGAGGTAAGTTCCCTACTTTAGACCTTTTCCACCTCGAATCGTGTGCCTCGATTTGTGTGCCAATCCCTTGGGCTCTCAACTCGATTCTAAAATGTCAAATGTATCATTTAGACACTTCCATAGTGTTTCTGGGGACTATATGAATTTATATTGAAAAATTACTAAAATGCCCTTAGGAATCCAGCCCGATCCCGCCGTACCCGGTCCTACCGTACTTTTCCTGAAATTTTGACATGGGCTACATTAACATAATTTCGCCCAAGGAATCCATTTGTGACCTCAGTTTTCTCAAATTCCAGCCCTAAGTATGAATTTACCCATGACAGCCCCTATGTGAGGGTTTTAAGGCTATTTTTGTCATTTCACTTTCTAAGGCTTTTCTCACTTCGCACCCAACATGAATCCCACACGATTTTCCATTCTAAATCCAATGGAATCATTAAAACCACCAAAATCCAGTTCAGACATAGCCAAAACAGCTGCTGGACAAAATTCCATAAAAATTGCAAAAGTGGAATTTCTTGATTTCAATCCATAAACCACATTCTTTACACCTCTAATGACTTATTTAACTCCTAAATCACATTCTAAACATGATTAGACTAAATTTGGGTAGCACCTCCCCTTAGGGTTTTAGGATTCCAAATCATAAAACCAACCAATACAAGTCAAGAATCCAATCACAACAACAACACAACCTTGAATTCAACCAAGAAAGTAAGGTTTATGAGTTTACCTTTGATTTCTCTCTCTAGACTCCAATTTCATCCTCCCTCTCTTCTTCTTTCCCTTGATTTTCCTCTTGCTATATGTATGTTTCAAGAAGGATTAGAGGTTAGAAAGAGTTGCTCGTGAATTTAGAGGTAAAAACAAGTAGAAATCACTTTGAACGTACCTTGGATTTTCCTTTTATGCTCTCCTTCTTTCTATGTTTCTTGAACTCTCTCTCCCTCTTGTCTTATGCTTGCTAGGCGTGAAAATGGCCAAAGAAAGATGAAGGAAGGCCTTAAAATATCCTACATGCCCCTTATTTAATAAATGGTGACAAACATGTTTATGACATCACATATGTACTTGATCCTATCTTTATCAAATTTGTATCATAAGCTTAATTACACTTGAACTAACTTTTCCTCCCTCTAGTTAGCCCAAGAATGACGTCCAAGAGCCCTTCATGCACACAATTGGGCTTCAATTCCATTGATCAAACCACATGTACCAAAATACTATTTTACTCTTAATTTGAACATGTGCACAAACTTTATCAATTATAATTAAATCCCTTGCCTTAGGATAATGACACTTGGCACGTACACAATCAAAATAATTATTTCCCCCTCTTATTTTCTTATTCCAGAATTTATACAATTGCCAACATATTTTATTTTCCAATTTTCGGAATTGTTGGCCTTCTTGGTAGATTTTCTGCCCTAATTTTGAAAAATCAGAACTAAATTTGTAGACATTGTTTTAGGGTGATTCCAAAGGCTATGAAACCCTTATTGAGTCTAGTTTCAAAGAAGAATATATCATTTTGCTAGCTGGAACCATGTCATTCCCAGATTTTCAATCTTTATATGTTGTTCTAGAAAATAGTCAATTTCGCTTGGCAAAATTCAAAAATTCATAACTCTTTATATATAGCTTCAATTGTTTCATATGACTTATCAAATTAAAGCTTAGGATGTCTACTTTCACCCTGTAAAATTTCATAATTTTTTATTATCATTTAGTCTTCCAAAACCCATGACAAGTTCACGGCCTCACACGAAATTTCATTGAAAGCATAATTACTTTATTCAAAATTCACCATTTTATTTTCTTTTATGCCCAAAGATATAAGAAATATTAGAGAATAGATTTGGGACACCTACTAAATTGGGGCTTAGCAGTCTGCTTAATTTAGGTTTATTCTCAAACATTCTATCCCAAAATTTTGGATATTACAATAACATCCAGAATGTGCAAAAATATAAGGATCTACTATTGATCAAGTAACATTAACAAGCTACCTATAAATTCAACCTTGTCGGCCATTTAAATTTGTAAAACATTTAAAATCATTTTGTTTAAAGTTTGAGTGAAGAATAAAGCAATACCATCAAGCAATGTAGTGGTATCTCTATGTGGACTTTTCTAATTCTTTTCTTTTGCTCTTTTTCCAAAATCCATGTGGGGGTGCATGACAAATTGAACAACACGCATGGCAACGCTGCAATGCACACACGGTGACCGTATGAAAATATTTTGACTTGAATTGATAAAAAATTAATTGAGGATTTTTCTCCAATTTCTCCGTTTCCCATTAGAATTTGATAAATGGTCTCATAAATTGCTTATGTTTGTTTCATTACCTAATGTGTAATTGAAATATTTGGATTTTTCTTACAAATTTAAAAACTTAACAAACTTATATTAAGATGTTTGAAAATGCTAATAAGGATATGACATACCAGGGAGCACATAATAGAAGTGTTACTCTGTCTGATTTCATGAAAGTGAAAGTTGATTGAAAACATTTCCAAAATTGCCAATTGCCTTATAGCCTAATGTTATAGGTACTCTTTTATAAGTTGAAGGTCGTGAGTTCCATTCCACTTATAATGTACCATTCTGATCCTATTTATAAGTCCCTTTAAACTAAATCTCACATATCAATGGGATATAATTAACTCAATAGTTATGGAATAAATTTCTAAGTATGCCTTCGTTTTTTAATGAGTACTTTTCAATTTTTTCTTCTCTATCTATTTTTAAATTATTTTTTCATGGGTATAATATATAGGGGTAAAATTGTCAAAATCTTATTTACTATACTAAAACTGAATTTATAAATAAGACCAAATTTTTAATAAAAAAATTTAAAAATAGAATAAGAGTAGTATAATGTGCATGCTCTTTCAACTTAAAAAAAAGGAAAGAAAAGAAAGAACACATCCCAAAAATTCTGGATACATAAATTAAGTGGGCCCGCAGAGTGTAACTTTTCCCAAAGGCATAAAGGCAGAGAAGCAACACGGCAATTTACAAAAGTCCCAAACGCGGACGACTTGAGTCACTTGTTGAGTAAAAATTAAAAAAGGCCACGCGTGATATGAGAAAGTAGGGAGTTTCCCGAAAAGAGAGGAGTGAGAGACTGAAACAAGATTATTTATTGGGTTTGTTCATCTCTGAAGAGAAAGCAAGATCTGCAAATTCGGAAGCTGCCATTTTTGAGAACTTTGCTTGTGAGAGCTGTTTCTTTTTCGCTTCCATACTCATCGATCCAGGCTGAAACAAGAGATTATTTGTTCATCTCTGAAGAGAAAGCAAGATCTGCAAATTCTGAAGCTGCCATTTTTGAGAACTTTGCTTGTGAGAGCTGTTTCTTTTTCGCTTCCATACTCATCGATCCAGGTTATTTCTTCTCTTTTGCTTGCTTTATTTCAATCATTGTCAAGCTTTTAATTATTAGCTTCATAAAAATTTTCAATCCTTTATGGCTCTTATGGATAATCAACAATTATTCAAATTTAAATATATTGTTAAATGCACCTGTCGCTTTGACAAGTTGAACCCATTTGACAATTTCGTGTTGATGGAGTGTTTAATTAGTTATGCATAAATACAGTTTCTGTGAGATAAAGTCTATGCAGTTTTAATTTTGACTAGGTTATTTTTTTTAGTAGAACGTTTTTGTTATTTATTAGTCAAGCTATTCAAATTCTTTATTAAATTAGTTTATCAATACACAAAGATACAGGTTATTGTAAAACAATTGGTTAGTCATACAATCCTTTTCCTTCTTTGTCTATTAAGTTGGTTTTAAGAACAATTTTTTCATATATGATTTCATACTTTCTTTATTCTAAAAAAAATAACTTCAGAAAACTGCTCTAAGACAAAAAAACTAAAAGAGAATCAAACAATGCCTATACTTAATTTGAGGGGTTTGACATCCTTTCCTGTACTTTTAAGTTCCTATAATTCAACGGGCTCTTTCATCTTTCATGCGGTTGGTTTGGTTCATCTACTTAAAAAATTATTGCATTTCATATTCAAATAACAATCTAATATGGGGTAACACACACACACACATGTTGTTACAAATTAATATCCGTTAGATTTTTATTGGGTTTGAAGTGAAAGGAAGTTCTCTTATAATGATTTCTTATTTACAAAACTTTCAACAATATTTTTTACTACAAAAAATAAATAATCAAGCATGTAATTATCGTTTGCTCGCATTTTGTTGTGAGATGAAAGGGAAGACGGGAAAAAAGATGAAGTGTGAGAAATGCTACTCCTTATTTTTTTTTGGTTAAAAAAAATTCATATTCATATAAGAAATATAATAATTATCCTTCAACAATGTATTGAGACCTTGTGAGCAATTTCTTTGGCGTCCCACCACATCCGTCAGGTTAATACAATCGATTGATTCTTTTCTTTCTTTTCTCTTCCACTTGATTCATACCATTGATATGCTGTTTTGCTTGCTCTTTCTATCGCCTTAGTTTCAGGTTGTTGAACGTCGGAACTATAAATTGCTATCACATGGGTGGAACAATTGTTTTAATGCTCATAGAAGCTTTATTGATCCTATTAGCTTTATTAATTTCCAAAGCTATCAGATTCATCTCTCCTTCACTTTTTTATGGTGACCAACTTGTTGCTGTTGACGATAGGTAAGTATCTTCTTCTGAATAACCTCTTACTCTTTATTTTCTTGTTTGATTTCCTCCTATATATAGCCCAAAATTTGTTGACGGTTTGTTTCTATTTGTAGCACTAAAGATGAAGTGATTTTAACTCAAACGGCTTCTCCTCCATCTTCACATATTGTTGTTTCTTTTCCTGCTACAAAGTATGATGTGTTCCTTAGCTTTAGAGGGGAAGACACTCGCCACACTTTTGCAAGTTATCTTTACAAAGGACTTTGTAATGCAGGCATTCACACTTTTATGGATTATGAACTCCGCAAAGGAGAACATATCTCACAAGTTCTTTTGAGGACAATAGAGGAGTCTGAAATATCAATAATTATTTTCTCTAAGAATTATGCTTCTTCAACATGGTGCATGGATGAACTTATTCACGTATTGGAATGCAAAAAAGAATTTGGAAGGGTTGTCATACCTGTTTTTTATAATGTAGATCCTTCAAACATACGGAAACAAAATGGGAAGTTTGGAAATGGATTTGATGAGTTGAAGCAAAGATTTAAAGACAACCCAAAAAAATTGCAAAGGTGGAGAAATGCTTTAATCCAATCTACAAGTTTCTCGGGATGGGATTCCAATTGTACCAGGTAGCTTCAAAAATATTCCCTTTGTTGTTGGTTTCAGGGATTTATTTAATTAATCTTTAGGACTCTGACAAATTGTTTTAGTTGTTTTTTTATTTTATTTATTTTCTACATATTAAATATGCCTGTTCTTTTGTTTTTCATTTATGCTAGACCTGAATTCAAACTTGTTGAAGAGATTGTTAAAGACACTTTGAGCAAGTTGAACAATAAACCGTCACCTCATCTTGAAGGACTCGTTGGCATTGCTCCTCATATTGAAAAAGTTTGTAAGCTTTTAAGTGAGGCTCGCATTGTGGGAATTTGGGGTATGGGTGGTGCTGGTAAGACCACACTTGCTAAAGCTATATTTCAAATGTTGAGAGATCAATTTGATGCTTTTTCCTTTGTTGAAAATGTCAAAGAGCAATTAGCAAGAATTACTTTGGATGAATTTCATCAAAACTGCCTCAAAGAATTATTTAAAGATAAGAACATTAGCATCTATGACATAAAATCAACTTTTGTGAAAAATAGGCTTGGTCGTAAAAAAATCCTTCTCATGCTTGATGATGTGGACAATTCAAAAATAGCTGCAGATTTAACTGAAGTGCTTAATTGGTTTGGGGAAGGAAGTAGAATTATTATTACATCAAGAGATATGCAAGTGCTTCAGAATGCATCTGCACTTTCAACATATCATGTTCCGGATTTGGATTTCCACGATGCCATTCATCTCTTTAGTTTGAAAGCATTCAAGCAACATGAGCCATTTGAAGGTTACAGGGAGTTATCAAAATCAGTAGTGCCCTTGATAGTGTTGGGTTGCTTTCTTTGTGGCAGAGAAAAAGAAGATTGGGGAGGTGCTTTAGAAAAACTAAACCAAGATCCACCCAAGGATATTGTTGATGTTTTGAAGTTGAGTTTTGATGGACTTGATGAGAAACAACACGATGTGTTTCTTGACCTAGCATTCTTAATCAATGAAAGAGTTGATATTTCTTTGAATCTTATAAGACAATTATATGACTCTTCTGCTCTTATTGAGACAAGCGTTCTTAGAGAGAGAGCCCTCATCTCATTTAATAATCGTTTTTCTATTGTGATGCACAATCTTGTGAAGAAAATGGGCCTTAAAATTGCTAGGAGCCAGTTAATCTCCAAGGCTAAAACCCCTATTCGACTATGGCGGCACGAAGACATTGCTGATTTTTTCAATCGTGGCAAGGTAATGATTTCTTATATTTATTATTATTGTAATTGTTATTATTATTATTATCCTCACTGTCAGATTCCTTGTGATATTTTGTTTGTCTACATGTCTTTTTTCGCTAAAATCTTTGGTTGTAAGTGTCAACATTTATCTTGAAGTTTCTTTGTTTTATTTTCTCTAATTATATATTCCTTTAAGATATCCTTTCTCAGTTTAAATGACTAAAATTGGATTAATGAGTAATTTATTCATCCACCTAAACATTAAATATAAATTACTGAGGACTATTGTGATATGTGTTATTCTAGAAGATAAAATCAGTCTACAACTATTGATCATTAAGTGATAAATAAAATGATTCACAAATCATATGAAAGTCAAAAAAAAATAAAATATTTGGAGAGGGAAGGAGCCATTGTCTTCCGCTGATATAGTGCATAAGATTTATAGAGACACTCGTTTTTTGATTCATTATTATAATTTGCATTGTCGTTAGTCTTTCGTTATGCTTTTTCTTTAAATAAAGATTGAAAATTATGTATGCCAAGTGTTTTAAATGAATATCTGCACATGCAATAGCATGTAGGTATACGTATAAGTGTGTCTGCAAGTTGAAGAGTTTTTAGAAATTTATTTATTATTAGGGAAATATGAATTGTAGAATTTTGTTAATAAAATGCACAATGTCATTACTAAATTGGATATTTTTAATAGCATATGTATTTAATTGTTATAGAGTATATTTGTGGTAATTTTTAGGTAATGATAATCATGTTTCCCTTGATTTTCTATCACTAGGGGATTGAGGCAATTCGATGCTTGTCATTGGACGTGAGCATGATGAAAAGTATTACATTGAGGGCTAATATTTTTCAGAAGATACGTAATTTAATATTTCTTAAAATTTACAAGTCTGATTGCAGAAAGCCTTCGATGTTGAATATTCATGGAGTTTTGAATTATCTTTCAGAAGAATTGAGGTTTTTAAGTTGGGAAGAATATCCACTACCATATGTGCCATTACATTTCTGTGCGGAGAATCTTATTACACTTAACATGCGTAATAGTAGTATCCGACAACTCTGGAATGGAAATCAGGTACGTACCATAATTCATATGTCATAATTTTTTAATGGAGTGATTCAAAGATCTCATATATATGAAACATTGACCAAATAATGCACAATGCAAATGTTTGCTTTACTACCTGTAAATTGAGGGTTTAATAGCAGTCGTACTCTTTTTTTGGCAGGAAACCCAATTCATCTTTTAAATGCATTGACTTATTTCCATAATAAGCTCACATTTTTGTTAATTGGTGTGGGAGAAATTATTGATTAAATTGTAGTTATGTGTCGTTATCTAATTTATTAAACTCTATTTCTTTTTTCAGCATTTTCCAAATTTAGAGAAAATTGATTTATCATTTTCAAAACATCTCACTGCACTGCCAGATCTCTCTCATGTCCCTAAGATTCGAAGATTGAATCTTGTTGGTTGTGTGAATTTGGCTCAAATTCATTCTTCAACTTTCCTGGGAAAGGCTGTCTCTTTAAGCATAGGTGATTGTGGGTCAATGCAGATAAAGGTTGGGAGCAATATGAAAGAGAGAAGTTTAGGGGTAGCGCTTGTGTCCAGTTATTTGGATCTTCCCTTCTTGTCATTCAACAAAGTGACAGAGAAGGTGTTGGTATGTGGCAACATGATATGTGGTGTTAGATTCAAACATGAGGTAATGCCATTGGAAGAGATAGAAGAATTGAGAAAGTTGGGGTCTTTACTCCCATTTGTGAGCTTAGTTAAATGCTCAAAGAGTCTAATTGAGTTTGGGCATGATCTCAACCAACATTATGATTATTATTCTCCTGACTTTACTGGAAGAATTGTGAAAGTTGGAGAAATGGTGAATGAACATCAAGTGGTGGTGATGCCATTAATGGAAGATGACGAAGAGGATGATGTGTTAATGGAAGATGTTGATATGGAGGAGAGGGGTGATAGAACGGAAATGATGAATGAACATCAAGTGGTGACGATGTCATTAATGGAAGATGACGAAGAGGATGATGTGTTAATGAAAGATTGCTGCAGCAAGAGTGTTACATTCACAAGAGTTCCCAATAGCATCACTCCATGGTCATTATTGACGGAACTGACATTAAAATCACTTCGACTCTTTAATGAATGTTGCAGAAGGATTAAACCTCATTTAGATGTAACACTCTCTTTCCCATCCCCCTTACCTCGGACGGTTTTCACTATTCAATATTCCACCAGCGACCAACATTTCGCATTTCGTCATCATTTTTACTTCACCTATCGGTCTCCTGATTTAATGGTTTCCTGTCAAGACTCTTGGAGACGAATAAATGATTTAGAAAAGTTGCCGGAGACATTGATTTTATCAAGGGGGTGATCATATAGTTAGTTATATTCATGAGTTATTGTATGGATATTATGATATCATTCACATCAGAATCAGAGTAGCCAACAGTGACTGTCAACTATTCATTTTCTAGAGCATGACTTGCAGGATACCGCGGCCTATCATATTCAATTATATTCAACACAACTCCTTTTTTCAAATATTTTTCTATAAATTAAATATTGTCAATCCTATATATATATATATATTAAAAAAAATCACTATTTTATTTACTGTTTGTATATTAATTTTCGCTTTTCCCTAATTTGATTTTAATAGTTGTTTATAATTACACATACAGTCACACTCACATATCTTGTATGCGAATGTTATGAATGAAACAATTTAATTTCACATACAATAAAAAAAAATCATATTCAAAAAATGAATTGCACTCGGTCGTTCTATTTCTTTTTGACCAAAAATAAATATTTGAAGTTGTTTTTTTTATCTGAAATGTTTGAAGTTGTTGGTGTTAGCGAAAGTAGACTAAAATATAGACACGGATTATAGTTTAGTTTTTTGGTTTATAATTAGCGCGTATATCTATCTTACGTAACAAAATTTTAAAAAATTGCGTTGGTACATTATAAATAATATCATGATTTTATAAATGAGATATAGATTAAAAAAACTTCATTTTATGCCAAATCAATCATCTAAGATTTCATTATTCTCTCTAGCTATTTCTTTAATTTCTTGTGACTTTGATGCTTAATCAAGACATTACACTTTAATTCCTTATGACTTTATGCTTTAACTTATGAAAAGCAAAGTCCCAAAACCTTCAAACATATAAGTGGACTTCATTTGTTTTATTCAAACTTTTTTAATGTAGTAAACGACTGATTTATTTATTTATTTTATTAAAAACGCAAAGTGCTTGTTCTTTCATTCACCTTAATTAATCACTTCCCATGTCGTTGTTATGCGTGAAAAAGCAATCAATTTAAAGCAACATGGCATATTCTCTTTTTTCATAACTTAGTTGCAGTGTTACCGATTTGGTCTCTTCATTCTAATGATGACTCCTTCTTATGTGTTACGTATAGAGACTAGAATAAAAACAATTTATTAAATTCCATTTCTTTACATTTTAAGAAGATTTTAATTAATTTTTTATTATTTGTACTCATATTTTCTCTCTATTGATAGTGGCAAAATTATATGTATTTATCACTAATGACAAAGTAATAGTTCATTTTATTTTTTTATTATATTCTTCATGCTCTTAATTTTTTTATTTCCTTGTCATGTATCTGCCTAAAAGTATGTGTTTATTTATTAAAATCTTCAGGAAGTATCGATGTTTATCTTGAAGTTCTTCAGTTTAATTTGTTTCTATGTTTTAAATTTTTTTAATTAGACTTCACATCAAAAAATTCTTTTTAAGAAAATGATTAAAATTGTTTGGGCCATGCATTTGTGTTCGGAGTGATTTTTTAATCCTCGAAATAAACTTTAAAGTATTTGAAAATATGGTCCAAGTAACACTAATAGTATATTAACTTGAGTTGCCACTCACATTAATTTTATTTATGGATTGTTCACATTTTATTTTAGTTATACTCATGAGTTGTAGGGATTTTATCTTATTATTTAAATTACTCATTCTTTTTTTTTTTGGCCAAAAATTACTCATTCTTATGTTTATCAAATATGACTTGTACAATTTACGGAGGCAATTCATATTGTTTCTATTGCGCTTTACTGTTCTTTCGCGTCTACAACTTTTATTTATAGAGTACGAGACAAATAATCTTTCATGACCATATTTAGACTCTTTTAGTGTACGTTTCTCTATATATGTATAGCTGGTTTCTTTCTTTGCTTTCTTTCTCTTGCCAACCTATGTAGGTCTAAGATTTTATTTAATAATATATAAGTCACCATTAAAAGATGTGCTCATATTTATTATCTAATAACGTCTCGAATAAAATTGTTTCAAATAAAACAAAATTCATGTCCATTAAATTTGGTAAGATGCTACCTCATTGTCCAGTGGACTAACAAATAAGTTTAAGTTTAAATCTATGGGCTAAAGTTTGATAACAACCAAAACTAGGTTCATTTTTAACTTTTAAAAACCGAAAAAATTAAAGGCTTGTTTGTTTTTCCTATCATAAATACAATATTTTCTGTTTTTTTAGAATAAAAAAGAACGGAAAATTGCACCTAAACCCCAGATAAGACAAAATAAGAATCAAAGGTTCTTTGAAATATCTAATTTATAATAAAGTCCTATAAGATATTTAGATAATATATTCTAATTATGAAAGGACCTTAATACCCTTAATAAGGAAATGATATGTCAAAATGGTTCTTGGTGGTACAATACCGAAACAGAGCCAAAGGCAAGGACCAGTGTTGTGTCATGTGTGTGCGACTAATTGTTGGTTTGTCCGTACTATCGAAATCATATCTTTCGACCAAAAAAGAACACTATATCAACATCGGGCACCACACGAACTCCTCACTCAACTCACCATGTTTAAAAAGCATTTGGATCAAAAATATCATCATCTTCTTGAGGAAATGACTAAAAATTAAGATCCCCAACTCCAATCCTAAAACTTTCAGTTCCATCTTTAGCTTGAGGATGAACCTCATTACCTTGTTCTTCAAATGCATCTTTATAAAACAGTGTGTAACAAACCAAATTATAAAAATTAGTAACATATAATATAAATAAAAAAAGTAACATGCCTAACTCTAAAATTTAAAATATCTAACCTTTATCATTGATGGTAATTTTTGGTATTGGTAGTGTGGTATCATCATAAATGATGTGTTCCTCTATGGATCACCTTACCTCTGTAGAACTGAGCAATGTAGTTCTATATCTAACATTATTTTCTCTTTAACAAAATAAACTGAATACAAAGTAATCGAATGCTATATGTTTCTGTTTATGAAACTTATGAAACCAGATTTTATTCTGGTCAATACTTATGAAACCAAGGTTTGTTTATCCTGCGGGCGAGACTAATTCACTTCCTTTGTATTTAAGTGCAGAAAGCTCACCAGCAAAAAAATTGCATGGAATGTGTGCATTATACTAGAACTTTTTAAGTGTTAGTTGGTTTGCATTAATATATTTTAGATAGATCTTTCGTTTTTGTTTGTGTTTGACAGTGGTATTTGGCTCATTTAATTATGTTTTGGTGTATCCTTTGATAGCTTTCAAAACCCAATTCTTAGACAATGCCATTTGCATGAATTAAAGTGACGTGATGGCTTTGGTGATGCCTTGAATACTGGTTATCATCCTTTCCTCAAAAGGAGAGGAAAATAAACTATGCAGTTTGCAATGCTGAATTTGGTCCAACGAGTAGTCAACCAGATGTCGTTAGGGGGGAATTTACAAAGCAAATGGTCCATGTCGTCACCCTCATCAGATTGAACATAGTTAAATAGCGCTCTATTAGTGCCAGACTCTCATTCAAACTGAATACAATTTGATTATATTTTTAGTTGATAGATGTTACTACCTCCGGTCCTAAATATAGGACAAAGTTTATAATGTAAATTGTACTACAAACTTTATCCTATATTTAGGATCGAAGGGAGTACTTTATTATTATGAATGAAACTCTTCCATGCACTACTTGGTTATGGTTTATTTGTTCATAAGATCTATTATGTGAATAAAACGAGGTTATGCTCTATTTTATCATATCATTTCTATGAATAAGACGAGGCAAATTGTAATGACTAAGCCAGATCATAAAAAAAGAGACATTGAGAAGCTCGGAATAAAAAGAGGGTGAGAGCAAGGTATCTAATGAAATAAGCCATTATTATATTCTGGTGAATTTGTTTTAAGGATTTGAGAAGTCATTCTGATTAAAAAAAAAAGGCCATTATAGCCTATTTATAGGTTACTATAAAAAATAGGCTTTTCTTCCTTAGTCTTCTATAGGATTTATAGGTGGTATTAGTGTTTCATTTCAAAAGAAATTGCCTATTAATTACTTAGAAAGTTTCTGTTTGCTTTCAAGTTATACAATTTCTACTTTTGTAACTTTGATAATTGTTGTCAATGAAAGTGAGTGAGGGTACAAGAGCAGAATAAAAAATGTTTTGCACAGTGAGGTATCTAGATATGTTGATACATCATCTTATTGAGTGGTACCATTCTTAAAGTTATATTATATGATTTTAGAAAAAAAGTCTTCTGATTTACAAGCTCGATTCTCACATGATACTATTGTTTATAATACAAAGAGATATTTAAAAATCGTGATACATCATCATACTAAATTTATCAATTTAAAAATTGTATGAAGAAAAATTTGTTGTGTAGTTATTTATGATTTAAATAATATTTTATTATATTAATTTTTTTTGCATATAAAAAATAATATGACTTTCAAAATATTAAATAAAGAAAAATGATATCAAAAAGAACAAGCTCCCCGTATAATATACGGATAATCCATGCTCGTTGTATGAAAAATCTTACCAACTACAAATATTAAAGAGGTATTGAAAAGAGCCTCTGAATTCCTGAATTATTTGTTCTGAATTGCCCATATAACGTGGAGAGCTGCATAGCCTGCATTACACCTAATCCATTTAAGATATACAAAGGTAATAATCCCCTCTAGTATTATCAAATCACCGTCCTTGTTGGGAGTCTGGAAAGAGAAGATGGGGTCACCTTCCATGGTTATTATACCGAGGAACAAAATTTTTCGGTCTCTATGAATTTTTTTTTCCCGTTAAAATAAGACACACGCCTGAAACGAGATACATAAACTTAAATATCTTTAACAAGTGAGTTTTTGACATTTATAACTAAGCTTTTTGATTTTTTGAAGTAGTTACATATGTCTTCATTTTTTTGGGGCCATATCCGCTACGTCTCCAATTGAGTATGAACATTTTGATCTTTTTTTTTTTTTTTTTTAAATCACTATATAAGATTTTGGTCCTCAATTGTCATTCCTTAAATACGGGATTTTTATAAAGAAGCGTGACAATTAATTAAGAATCTTGCAAGAAAGCTAATATAAATGTTTCAAAAATAGTCTTTTATGGTACATCCATTTAGGTTCTTATTTCAAAAATAGTCTTTACATGAACGTTTGAGATTAAATTTTAATAAATTAAATTCAATTATTTATATTTTTATTCAACATTTTAATATCAATTTACTAATTAAATCTTAATTACCACCTCTGCTCCTTTATATAATACCTAGATCTTTTTTAAAGAGATAAAAAAAGTTAAATAAATTACTTTAAAGTATTTATATTTATTATTTTTCTTCATACTAATTTGCTTGATTTACAAATTGATATATAATATAATAATACGCAATATATAAACAATAAAACTTTATTCTAGTAGGTGGGGTCGGTTATATAAATCAAACGAAGTCATTGAATTCGGTCAAAAACTAAATCTCAAAATAAATTGTCAACTAAGAGAATATATGCTATAATTAAATAATTTATTTAGTTTCATTAACCTCTTTAATATGATCTTATATCAAGGACGGTAGAAGTATTCAAGGATCTGTTTGCTTTGAGGGGAAGGGAAGGATTTTGCTCCCTTCCCCTTATTTGGCAACATAAAAATTTAAGGAGGGAAATTAAACTGTTTCGAAATTTCCCCTCTCCTCCCCTTATAACCCTCCCCTCTAAAATGGGGGATTTGAGGGGAGGGATGATATTTTTGTATGATGTGACTATTATGGTAATGAAAATTTTTAATATTCCTGTTATATCCTTCTAATTTTCTTCTTCATCTCGATTCTCACTCTAATATTTTAGCATAATGTGACTATTATGTTAATGAAAGTTATAATTGTTCAATTTAATAATTATAAAATTATAAGTTTATATAATTATTAAACATTCTACAAAATTCATAAAATGACTTAACTAAAACAAGGATAAAGTTGTCCATATGAAAATATTTTACCTCTTTTTCCTTCATCAATCAAACAAAGTAACATTAAAATCCCTCCCCTCCCCTATTCTCCCATCAATCCAAACGATGTAACATTAAAATCCTTTTCCTCTTCTCCTTTCCTCTCCCCCTCCGTTGAATCAAAGAGACCGTAACTTTAAGGGAGAATTACACAAGGGTCCCATGGAAGCTAAAATACGAAGAAATGGCCCTGGGAAAATCTGAAATTACCCTCAAGTCCCAAGGAACTATTTTGTAATAAAATCCAGGTGAGAAAAGTCTCAAACACCCTTAAGGAAGGGGGCAAAAACAGAACAGCGTGGGCTTTGCTCATTCAAAATCAGATTTTTCTTTTTTCCTCTTTCCTCATTCGAAATCCATCAGAACAGAAGGCATTCGGCCAAATCTTTGAAAGCTGGGACTCGATGGAGTGCAACGGAAGGGAGCAGCGTGTGCGACAGTGTTGGTGAGATCTGGAGAGAGACTGAGCTTCTTTTCTTCTTTCGAAATAAGAAGGCATTCGGCCAAATCTGTGAAACCATAGACTCGACGGTGTGCGACGAAAGGCAGAATCGTGTTCGACGATGTTGGTGGGATCTCGCCAGTGCAGTTCAGGCGCCGGCGGCCGGGTAAAGGAACTCCGATCTTCCCTCTTTCGTGGTTAGGGTCTGACGAGTGGCATTCTCAAAATCAGTAAGCTTCTACAATTTCTAGATTCATTTGATTGAAAAATGCAATTCATATAATGGTTATGAGATGTAAGGAAACTGATGCTGTTGTATATGTTGATGATTTTAAGTAATTACCCAATAACTAATTGGCAATGAACCTAACTGAACCAACTGGTGCATCCAATTCTCAGTTATCATGCATTATGCGAGCAAGGGACCATTTCATTCTTAAGCTTAGCCAGATAGAAGAAACAAATGAATGGCTTTATTAACCTATCTAACACACACCTCACAGACCACCAAAAGGGAAAAAAACAAAATCAAAAGAACTCACCTAAGGATTCTCGCTTGGACATCTTAGTCTCATAAATGTGCCTATCAAGGAACTAGGGAAGTGGATTTAGTAGACCAGGTACTGTCACATATTACACATTGCCTCCTCTTCTGGAGCAGTTTAACAGGAAAATGATTCTAATAAAACCTACATTTTTTCCTTCCCCTTGTAGTTTTATTTTCATCCCCAACATTCCTTCCATTACTTACTAACAAGTGACTACCTTGAGAACTAAAGCTAGTTACAAATTGTACCACATCAACAGAACTCAAATTGAAGTAGTATGAGAATATATCAACAACTCAAATTTTCTTCTTTTTTTTCCCCAACTATATATATATATATATAAGTGACCCAACTATATATATGTATCTAAGTCATATCAGTCACTTTGTCTACTAAAATACTAGACTCCATCAGTGTTGAAAATAATGTAGCAGTTCTTTTGTGAAGTATAATAATAGGGATAGGCCCAAACTATAAATTAAAGAAAGCCTATAACAGTAGGGCTTGTCTTGCATTATTATTATTATATATATATATATACACACACACTAAATTTCTTGTCAAACTTCAATAATGATAAATATCTTGGAATTATGAGGTGTCCTAAGTTCTTAACACAGATATGGAATGGGCATGTTTGTCTCAAAATTAAATTATTCCCTTCGTTTAAATCTCTAGTAACTTCATTTTAAAAAAGTAAGTACATTTCTAGTGGGAAAAAGCTACTCATTTGATGATAAGTTAATTTGGTGGCACTCTTAAAAGACAAACACGTAACCTGTCCTTATCCCATGTCAGTAAATGTAAAGAAAGCTATTATTAATTAATTAATCAATCAATCAATCAACACAGTCAAGTAACTAGCTAGGTTCTCTTAATCTCTTCCACAACCTGATTATATGTATTTTTCCCCTTAAGCTCTACTCTGATTTTCTATATCATTCTATTCACCAAATTTTTTCCTTGGCGTCTGCTATATTGTTCTGCAGTAGGTTCCTATTTTCTGGATTATTGATAAAAAAATCAGTTACAGAGGCATAGGAATATTGTATTCAATTATCTACAGTTTAAGATGTTTTTGGCATTATTTGCACCAATGTTCTTCTTTTGTTTGCATTTTTTAATCATTAGTAATAAGCAATTATGAGGCATGGTTTGTGTTTCCAACTAGTTCATTCCTCTACTGTACTTGCTATTTTTGGAATGTGTTTGTTTATAATAATTACTCTGTTCCTTGTGTTATATTTGAAAGTTTGAGTGGTCGTTTTTTTCGGACATGGATTGATTCAATTATGCATTTAAATATTTTGGTTTGCCATGTTTGGTCTTGTAAATAAAGTTTTGCTTATATGATAAGATTTAGGGAAAATCCTGAAATTTTCTTTGGCTATGTCTGTGGTTTATGAAAAATTCTGAATCTGATGGGCCTCTTTTTGCTGCATATGTTAAATTTCTTAGTAGTTCCATGTTAAACTTTTAGCAGCATATAATTTTGCAGTGAAGTGCAGTAGGTCTTTGTATAAAAACTATCACATATTTTTCATTAACCATGTCCAGGAAAGGAAGATGAAAAAAGTTGCTGTATAATGCTTTTCTCTCTAGCTCTCTTGACAATTTTTACATAGTGGCTACTGGCAAATTATTTTTGGTCTGAAGTTTTCATTCCCTTTGTATGTTTTATTTTTCATGTTGAGGTGTTATTCACTAGGTGAATTATTTTGGTGAGATTTTTTGGATGTTGCATTGCCAATTCAAATAAGTAGCAATTATAATGTGTATGAAAATTGTATTATCAATGCATGCTTTTGCATCTACTTGCAGCTTAACATCTATTGAAAGTCTTGGTGAGTCTCTGCTTGATGTTGCAAATAGTGGAATTCCTATATTTTTACATATCTGATTGTATGTATTAAATTTAATTTCAGAAGACACGAATGCACTTGACTCCAATTCTGGATGACTGATTCTTATCCTCTCACTGTGAAAGATATAGCAAAGAAAGCTCTATTTGAAGAGCTAAGTCTGGCCCGGTCCATTGTAGTTGCCCTGTAAATTTGAAGCAAAAAAAAGTTGGAATATGTGACTTTTAAACAAGACACCCCTTGTGGAGAAGTTAGCAGTCACCTCTTTCAAGAACATGCCTGGTTATCTGGAGCTACAATCCTTAACATTAAACTTTGTAGTCTTATTGATTTTGCAATTTATGCATTGAAGAAGCTACTTGTTTATTCAGTGAAAGGAAAAAGAAGCTTTGTAATGTTTTTCTCTGTAATGGTCACGTCCTAGTATGTTGTTGAAACTTTGTAGCCTTGTTAAAATTCTAATTTATGCAATCAAGAAGAAGGTGCTTCTTTATTCGTTCAAAGAAAAGAGATGTTTCTAGTTTATTCATATAAGCATGCCCTGGTGCTATAGCGAACCCACAGCGTACGCGGTCAGAAAGGCCTATTTTTTATGTGTTTTCGCTTTTTCTTCGCTATAGCGAACCCACAGCGTACGCGGTCAGAAGGGCCTATTTTTGATGTATTTTCGCTTTTGCTTCGCTATAGCGAACCCACAGCGTACGCGGTCAGAAGGGCCTATTTTTTATGTGTTTTCGCTTTTGCTTCGCTATAGCGAACCCACAGCGTACGTGGTCAGAAGGGCCTATTTTTTGTGTTTTCGCTTTTGCTTCGCTATAGCGAACCGAAAGCGTACGCGGTCAGAAGGGCCTATTTTTGATGTATTTTCGTTTTTTCTTCGCTGTGGCGTAACAAAAGCAACCGAGGGCACCTTCAAGCTACTTTGATGTTCCTTTTTGGCTTTTGTTCTTCTTTTCTCTACCTCCAAGGATCCATGTAAGCTTCCATTTCTTGTCATCATCCTCCTACAAAGAGAAGGATTTTATGAGCTTCCCAACTTTCTTCAATTTAATCTAAAACCCTATACATCTAGCTCAAAATTTGCACTTTTTCAAGTATTTTCAACACATCACATTTTCCTTCATATGTATAAAGTTTATGCACAATTTTAGTTTAAAACCACAAATATATAATAAAAAAGTGATGAAATACAAGATTTTCCAGAGAATAACAGCCTCTACTGACAACTGAAGGGGCCTTCAATGACAACTCAAGGGGCCTTCATTAACAACTTTAGGGGCCTTCACTGACAACTCTAGGGGCCTTCACTAATAACTCAAGGGGCGTTCATTAACAACTCTATGGGCTTGCACTGACAACTGAAGGGGCCTTCAATGACAACTCAATGGGCGTTTATTAACAACTCAAGGGACATTCACTGACAACTCAAGGAGCCTGCATTGACAACTCAAAGGGCCTCCATTGACAACTCTAAGGGCCTTCACTGACAACTCAAGGGGCCTCCATTGACAACTCTAGGGGCCTTCACTGACAACTCTAGTGGCCTTCACTGATAACTCAAGGGGCGTTCATTAACAACTCTATGGGCCTGCACTGACAACTGAAGGGGCCTTCAATGACAACTCAATGGGCGTTCATTAACAACTCAAAGGGCCTTCACCGATAACTCAAGGGGCATTCATTGACAACTCTATAGGCCTTCACTGATAACTCAAGGGGCCTCCATTGACAACTCTAGGGGCCTTCACTGACAACTCTAGTGGCCTTCACTGATAACTCAATGGCCGTTCATTAACAACTTTATGGGCCTGCACTGACAACTGAAGGGGCCTTCAATGACAACTCAATGGGCGTTCATTAACAACTCAAGGGGCCTTCACTGACAACTCAAAGGGTCTTCACTGATAACTCTAGGGGCGTTCACTGACAACTCTAGGGGCCTTCACTGACAACTCTAGGGGCCTTCACTGACAACTCTAGTGGCCTTCACTGACAACTCAAGGGGCCTTCACTGACAACTCAAGGGGCCTCCATTGACAACTTAAGGGGCCTCCATTGACAACTCTAATGGCCTTCACTGATAACTCAAGGGGCGTTCATTAACAACTCTATGGGCCTTCACTGACAACTCAAGGGGCCTGCACTGACAACTCAAGGGGCATTCATTGACAACTCTATAGGCATTCATTGACAACTCAAGGGGCCTTCACTGACAACTCAAGGGGCCTGCACTGACAACTCAAGTGGCGTTCATTGACAACAATATGGGCCTTCACTGACAACTCTAGGGGCCTCCACTGACAACTCTAGGGGCCTCCACTGATAACTCAAGGGCCTCCTATTAACAACTCAAGGGGCCTCCACTGACAACTTAAGGGGCGTTTAAGTAACAACTCAAGGGGCCTCCACTGACAACTGAAGGGGCCTTCAATGACAACTAAAGGGGCGTTCATTAACAACTCAAGGGGCCTTCACTGACAACTCTAGGGGCCTTCACTGACAACTAAAGGGGCGTTCATTAACAACTCTATGGGCGTTCACTGACAACTCCATGGGCCTACAATGACAACTTGACGTCCCTTCATTGACAACAAAATTTACATCAACTTGAAACATTAAAAACATAGCAGTGGTTTACACAAATGTCAACATTACTGCATAAATATATATTAACAACTCCATGGGCCTACAATGACAACTTGACGTCCCTTCGTTGACAACAAAATTTACATCAGCTTGAAACATTGAAAACATGACAGTGGTTTACACAAATGTCAATATTACTGTATAAATATATATTAACAACTCCATGGGCGTTCATTGATAACTCCATGGGCCTAAAAGTGAGATTAATTCCACATTTTTAAGCTGCAATGAATGAGATTTTCAAAACGGATAATTTTGAAAAAAAACATAATCAATTCCACATTTTTAACAATTACGTATGTTTTTTTTGTTAAAAAAGCCTTGCTAGAGTGGTTCGTAACTTCCAAAAGACTATGAAAACTTGAAGGCTTTGGAATGTATATATTTATATAATAACAAGACATATATAGCTGCTCAATCAATTATTAATAATTATTAACAACTCTCCACATATTTTGGACGATCTACATATTACACATCAACTTCATTGAGTTGTCAATGAAGACACCAGAAGTTGACAGTGGGGCCTGTAGCATTGTGCAACCAAAATCATCAAATGTGCATATTTGTACGACTAACATTTACTAACGCAATTAACTATGTAATTCATAAATATTCAAAACATCTCAAGTACAAGTTTGAAGTTGATCATAACCAAAAACATCATATATATACAATGTGACTATACTTGATCATTATAAAAAAGTTACCATATTTACAATTAGTGTGCACATGATCATTACAATCCCCTAATTTGCCGCCTGACACAATTTCTAGGAGCAAAATTCCAAATGAGTAAACATCACTCTTGGGAGTGAGTTGGTATATTTTCATGTACTCAGGGTCTAAATAACCAACTATTCCTTTCACTTTGGTTAAAATGTGTGTCTGATCGGAGTTTGTGGGACCGAGCTTTGCAAATCCAAAATCTGTGACTTTAGCCTCATGCTTTCAGTTAGAAGAATGTTGGATGATTTCATATCTCGATGGATAATCTACTTTTCTGTTCAAAGATAAGCAAAATGTCAGACATAAATTGACAGATTTATAAACATCCAAGACTCAAGTAAATCTTTGGAATGAATATGTCAAATTGACATAATCAAAGAGTGGCACTACATCCAAAGAAAATTATCGCCAAAGGTTAAGAAAGGCAAAACCAAACAGAAATCATCAGAGGTGGTGGTGCTAGAGGACTTGGGTGTTGAATATCTTGAGCAACTTCTCACCATATCTGATCAGACTACAAGCTAGCTAGATGCTTCCAATACTCAAACCTATTTCACAGCCTATTACTATCATTTCTATCTATTTGTCCATATATTATACTTCAAGTATATTTGGAGGGACCCTTCATCTTATTTTCATCCTTCTTTCTTTATTATGTGGCCATGATCTTAACTCACCATTTGGGATTGATAGCTTCGCAATTATAACAACACTATTGGTCTTCCTTTAGCAGTTTAGCATTGCATCCCTTTTCCCTCATATCCTTAAACAAATTCTTAGCAATTTTAGTTTGTCATAAAGCTTCAATTACTGAAAATTTTCAACAGTGTAATATGCAATTTATAATTGAATAGGCCAATACTCAAACTAGGAATCACAAATCCATGCTGAAATGGACACACATGAATTCAACTCAATCCAAGTTAGATAGACATTCTTAAGGTGTAGCAGAAACTCACCTCAACAAATCACAACCAGTACCTAATTCAATCACATTAACATTCACAATATGCAGTGGTTATAGTTGACAAGATTTATTTAATAAAATCAACAATTTGAACATGTGCAATTTTTGAAATAATATTGCATCAAGGATATGAACCCAATCATATTTTAACTACATTTTCATCCATAAAACATTCAGACTGCAAACCAACAAAAATTACACAGGCAACACATATAACTCGTCTCTTATGCCACCCACAAATATTTGCAAGCAAATTGATACAATGCCCAACCTTAAGACAAACATAAACACTAGTCTTTGTAGTAATATTCTAATAAACTAGGAAGGTAATTCCTAACCCAATGGGCCACTCTCAAATTCAAGAACCTAATCAACACATTAAACAATATAGTTCCATGTACACATTTCAGACATGAAAAACCAACTCCTAGTCCAAAAATGTAGTGAAAAATAGATAACATCTAATAAGTTCATTTACTTTCAAAGACTAATTTAAATTTTAAGATAAATGTAGGGTTCGTGGAAGAAATTAACCTCTCAAATTAAAAGGATTCAAGGGCCAAAATATGCTTAATTATAATAAATTTATTCTTTGCTACACTAGTAAGAACCTTAGATTTAATTAAGAGTTTTCTTTTTAACCTCCGTGTCAATTTGTTTTTCCGGTTTTGCAATTTTTGGTGTCCCTAATCAAGCAAAAGAAAGTAAGGTTGATTGAGTTATTAAGAAGGAAAAATAATATGAGATGAAATTAATGATTGGAGCGTTTGATCCTTTGTTACCTTCGAAGCTTTTGTCAATACTACCACTTCTTTTGAAAAGTTGGTCCAAGTATGGCTTGCAATAAAGAACTCCCTCAAAAGAATTGTAGTTGCTAAGCTGCAAAACACATTGATCAGTTAGTAAACTTCCAAACACTGTCGTCTGGAAACTGCTTAGAATTTTAGGAAACAACATAAACTGATTCCAACACCATTTGCTCATCATACAGTGATACAACTAAAAAAAGTAAAAAACTAGGTAAGTTGAGTTTTTACTGTGTAAAATGAAAAATAGAACATCCGTAAGGGCAAAGAATCATATGTACCTTAATTTTCCAGAGTTTGGATAAATGCTAAAATTCATCCAGTTCAAAAAATAAGTACTTCCATTCAAGCCACAAGAACAGGCGAAGTTTCCTTTGCTTTGGGTGATAAATAGATAAGGAAAGTGTAATACACTAATACTCTGATTTTTCCATATTTGGAAAAAAAGAAAATATTCTGGGTATGAAACTAAAAGAATTGTTTTCCACATTAAATTCATGGGTTAATCTAAAATTCTTTAGCAAAAAAATCATGGTGTGCTTTGAGGACGAAAATCAGAACTAACCAGAAAAACATAAAAGATATGATGATACAAGAAACCAATAGAAGTTCTGGTATTTTATATGTCCTAGGATGAATATGCCTTATTCTAGAACACCAAAGAATGTTGAATTAAAAGTAGTGCAAACGCAACAGGGACGAAGAAACAATAAAGACAAGTAACCCTACTCTAAACTTACAGATGGCAAACAAACCTCGCCGGAGAGGACCCGCGAACACCGCCGCTCACGATGATAGCTTCCGTTTGCCGATGATGTCGCCTATCGGGGATCAGAGCACTGGCCGAATCTCGAGCGAGTGAATGAGGAAAGTAGGTCTGATGTCTCTGCCTTTTTGCCCCATTCTTAAGGGCATTTCAGTCTTTTGCTAATTGGAATATATTACAAAATGGTCCCATGGGACTTGAGAGTAATTTCAGATTTTCCTGGGACCATTTCTTCGTATTTTAGCTTCCATGGGACTGAAGTGTAATTCTCCCTAAATTTAATTCAATGGCTAAGATGAATAAGCATTAACTAAGGAAAAATTTTGAACTATTTAGATAGTATAATTGGCAGTGAAGATCGTTGGAAAAAAAAAATTTGCGGAGAAGAGACCTCCCCCGTCTCAAGCACAGAGGTAGATAAGGAACGAAAAAGGAAAAAGAAAGGTTGACAAAGAGAGAAACAACCATTCAAAGGAAAATACGAATGAATGAACGTACCGTGTAATGTCCAGAGTGAGGGGGCCGTGGCAGGAAATAATTCAAAAGTGGGCATGTGATTATTATTATTATTAGGTTAAATTTAGAAAATGGCCTTGTGTGGTTTGAGAGTGATAAATAGAATTGAGGGCTTGAAAAGGGAGGATGGTAGTTGGACGTTCGATGAGTTTGAATTGAAGACTCTTGCCATTAATTATTTTACGAATCTCTTTAGCAGCAGCGGAGCTTGTGCCATTCAGCTCATAACTAGCTCATGCTTTCCTACATTGAGTGACAGCGATATGGAGCAACTTCATGCAAGGGTAACAAATGAGGAAATAAAACAAGCGATTTTTGATTTGGGAGCTTTCAAGGCTCCAGGACCTGATGGTATTCAAGCTATTTTCTACCAAGAGTTCTGGTCTATTGTGGGAGAGTCCATTTTTTCTCTGGTAAGGGATTTTTTCAACGAGCCTATGTCGGTAAGAGGCATAAATAATACCAATATTGTGCTCATCCCCAAGCTAGATTGTCCTCAAACAATCATGGATTTTCGGCCTATATCTCTCTCTAACGTGAGCTACAAAATTATTACTAAAACTATTTCGCATAGACTTCGGGAGATTATGGGGAAAGTTATTGGTAATCATCAGTGCAGCTTTATTGCTGGAAGACAGAGTAGTGACAACATAATTGTGGCTCAGGAGGTTATCCACTCAATGAAGACTAAAACGAGTAAGACGGGTTGGATGGCACTCAAGGTTGACCTTGAAAAAGCTTTTGATCGTCTTGAATGGGGTTTTATTCAAGATACTCTTAGATTGTTGGGACTTGAGGAAAAATTGTGTAAAGCCATCATGGCATGTATTACCACCTCATCTTCTCAAATCCTATGGAATGGGGAAGCTACTCCTACTTTCAATTCATCTAGAGGTATTCATCAAGGGGATCCAATCTCTCCATATATTTTTACCCTGTGTATGGAGAGATTAAGCCATATTATTAATGATGCTATTAACAATGACATGTGGACACCGATTAAGCTGAACAGAGGAGGTCCTTGTATTTCTCATCTATTCTTTGCTGATGACCTCATTCTGTTTGGGGAGGCCTCTGATAGTCAGGTTAAAGGGATGTTAAATTGTATCCAGAGATTTTGTGAGGCTTCGGGGCAAAAAATGAACCGAAGTAAGACAAAAGTCTGTTTCTTGAGGAATGTGAATTTCTCCAGAGCTTTAAATATGAGTCGTAATATGGGAGTTGGACTTACAGGAGATCTGGGCAAATACCTGGGAATTCCTTTGATTCACAAAAGAGCCAATTACATCACTTTTATGCCTATCTTGGATAAAACCAGGAAAAAGCTTTCAGGATGTAAAAGGAGATATCTGAACCTGGCTGGTCGTGCAACTCTTGTTAAATCAGTATTAAATGCCTTGCCTTCGTACTTCATGCAGACAATGCTATTACCCAAAGGAATGCTGAACGAGATAGAAAAAAGAAGCAGAAACTTCCTATGGGGTGAAGAAGATGATAGAAAGAAACTTCATTTGATATCTTGGGATCAAATAACCAGAGATAAGAAAGACGGAGGGCTTGGGATCCGTGAAATGGGAAGAGAAAATGAAGCTTTTTTAATGAAGTTATGTTGGTATCTCCTTAATAACAAAGATGCTCTATGGATCAAGGTTCTTCGATCAAAGTATAGATGTGGCAATGGCTTTATGCCAATGATTCAACGCAAGAAAAACTCGTCTGTGACTTGGAGAGGTATATGTGCTGTCTGGGAAAAATTTATCAAAGGCGTTAGAGTCAATATTGGGAATGGGAATTTGACCTCTTTCTAGCATGATAATTGGTCAGAGATGAATAGACCTTTAATTGAGCTCATTCCGGGTTTTGAAGCTTTTGTGAATAGGGAAGCTAAAGCCAGTGACTTCACTAACCTATTGGGAGAATGGAACAGGGATATGCTTAGCCAATGGTTCCAAACTCATGTTATTGATTGTCTTATGCGCGCCCACCCCCCTCGTGAGGAGAGAGGGGAGGATAAGTATTACTGGAAGCCGTCTTCGGATGGCTGTTTTTCAGTTAAATCTGCATATTATTTTCTTTCTGCAGGTACTCATGCTGTCAGAGAACCATTCTGGAGAACACTGTGGAGATGCTCAATTCCAGAGAAGATCAAATCTTTTATATGGTTAGCCTCTCATAATCGTCTTCATACGGCGAAATTGAGATCCCAGAGAGGCCTTCTGGATTCGGCAAGTTGTTCTTTCTGCTGTAACCAAGAAGAGGACATGATGCATATGCTTAGAGATTGTGTGAACGCTCGGGAGCAATGGATTGCTTTAATCCACCCGACCTTGTGGGATAAATTCACATCATTACAAGGGAGAGAGTGGATAAATTGGAATCTTAAACATGGATTGGGAAGAGACTTCACGAGAAAAGTCCAATGGGCTTCCTTGTTTGGTTATGTTTGTTGGGATATATGGGCAACCAGATGCAGGAAAGTCTTTGGTGACGATCTTGAGTCCTATGCTCATGATGGCCAGGCCAGCTTCTTTCGCGCTAGCTGGGATCAAGATCTGCTCGACCATTGCCAGTTTTACTCTCATCAGTCTTCTGCAGATCAGAGTGTGAGGGACAGGCAAGCGGGATTTGTTCACTTGGAGATAGATGGTTCGGCTATGGACTCAGGTCAATGCAGCTGTGGGGGAGTTCTAAGTGATACGGATGGAGCTTGGCTTGGGGGTTTCACCTGTAAGCTGTTGACAGTTCCTCCTGCAATTACTGAGATTTTAGCAATTATCCAAGGACTTCAGATTTGTTGGAGCAGAGGCTACAGAAACATTCTGATTCACACTGATTGCATTGAGGCAATCAATTTGTTAACGAGAGGTGGAGAGCAATACCACCCTTTCAGTATTGTTATTGTAGAGGCCAGATTATGGTTATCTAGGAATTGGCATGTTTTGTTAAATTATATTCCTAGAGAACAGAATAGAGATGCTGATCATATTGCCAGGTTAGGGCATTCTATTGCGGATGTTTTTGTCTTCTTTGATCAACCACCACATTCCCTAGAGGAGGCGGTCGTTGATGACTAATTTGGGGTTTCCCCTTGATTTGTATTAAGTTCTTATTTGTAACTTAATGATTCCAGTTTCCATTCAAAAAAAGAGTGATAAACTCTAGAACTCATTACTGCAGCGGTGAATCCAAATTCAAAAAACCTATCATTTTCTCTCGTTTCGCAATAAGGTTCAATTCTTCGTCTTCTTCATCTTCACAAGGGGTTATTGCATCTACAATAGCTTACGAGAAGGAGCTCGCCGCTGCTAAGAAAGCAGCCACTCTCGCTGCTCGCCTCTGCCAGGTATTATTCCATTCTCTTCTTTCATAATTTGTGCTCTTCATTCGAATTGGAACTGGGGATCGATACTTCAGAATCTGAAATCATTTTCGCTGAAATTTGCTTAATGTAGCTGTAATTATTCACTTCGATTTTGGATTCTTAGGTTCAATGTGAAAGTGTCGATGTAATAATTGATACTGGTTCAGCTTGATGTGATCCTAAATATCTGCTAGTTAGCTAGTAAAGGGTTAGGTTAAGAGCGGGTCGAACTAATGGCATTGATACGGATGGGAGGCAGCTGGTAAAACAATCTGAATTCATAATGAGATTGATTTGAAGTATTGAGGTTCTTTTCTTTCTCTCAGTATCCCTTCTTTCTTCTCTTTATTTCTCTCTCTCTCTATTTCCTTTACGGTTCTCAATCCTGCTTTTGATGGTTTTGTCCAGAAAGTGCAAAAGGCTCTGCTCCAATCTGATGTCCATTCGAAATCAGATAAGAGTCCTGTTACGGTGGCTGATTATGGTGAGTTGAATTACTTGTATCATAATGCTGTCTAATCATAATCGTTAATATTGATTCTGGGATGACTCTTTTCCCTGTAATCGGTCATGTGGCTGAGCTAAATCATATCATGATACATTGTGTACTAGCTTGTGTTTCATGTGATACCTCTCAGGCAACAGCAAAAAGAAAAACAAAGAAATTAAGAAAGGAAAATGAAATATGGTAGCCATCTCGACTTTTGTTTCAAAGAAAAAGGATTATTTGAGCGAGGTGCCATGTCTATTTCGACCCTACCAACTGCTTATATTGCAGTGACACTGATGATGATTATAAATCAAGTACACTACTTTTGGAGAAAATTTAAAGCTCGCCTGCACACTCACTCATCACCTACCTAGCTAACTGAATGGGTTACTGGCGTTTTTCAAGCCACTTTTCCAGGGTTGGCCTTTCACTTTAATTAATACCATCAAGTCATTAAATAACGTAAAAAATTACAGCAATAATGAGTCCCAACGAAAGAAAATAGTTACTAAAAAGTTTCACAATAAGCGAACAACATACAATACAACAGGTTCTAATAGAAAAAATAACAACCTGTTTATGTTTGCCCACTTGTCATTAAAACCTTTTGTTGCGTGAAATTTGAGTTGAGACTTTAGAGTATGCAGGTGTTGAGACCTAAAAGTAAGCACATGTAAAATGCAGGAGGGGCTAGGTAATTAAGGATTCATGTTAGTTAGATTGCTGAGGTGGGTGGAACACAGGTTATGAATTTTAATTGTTAAAAGTATGAAACTTTAGGGTCTTAGTTTTAAATCTCTAAAAGTGAGGGGAGGTAATTCGTAACATGCCCAAAGTTTAGGGAGGTTTTTTATATTATGGCATTTAAAAAAAAAAACCTCTCTCACTCTAAATTCTTCTTCGTCATCAACCCACCAAAGCATTCAAACCAATCATTAGTGGGACGAATAGCAAGCAAACCTGAAACTGAGGAAAATATGCATATGAAGACTGAGAAAAGGAAAAAGGGTGTGTGTGTGAATGTAATAGCGTCTCCTCTCATTCCTTCTTCCTTCTCAACTCCGCTCTCTTCAGTACATAACTTCCATATGTAATACCCCTCCAATTGAACTACAAAGTATGTGTTACATTAAGAATATGAGGGAATAATACTTTCTTCAATTTCCCACTACAAATGCATCATCCGATTCATACAAGTTTATCCAATATAAAAAGTAAGCATTAATAAGCAGTGGAAATTGTAGGTGTTTTCCATTTTAATTGCTTGTTACCTGTCACACTCTTTCATTCAATGAATTTTAGCTAATTACAAATTTACTTTTTATTTTCCAGGTTCACAAGCCGTAGTTAGCTTTGTACTTGAGAGAGAACTTCCTTCTGAACCATTTTCACTAGTAGCGGAGGAGGTGAATTTCTAAACTCTCCCTGAACATGAAGAATCTTCTTTTTCTATTCTTGAATGTGAAATTCAGTCTTAAAATTATAGGATTCCAGGGATCTTCGTGAGGAGAGTGCTCAAGACACATTAAAGCGCATTACAGAACTTGTGAATGATACTTTAGCTAGTGAAGGATTAGATGGTTTCACTACCTTAACAGCAGAAGATATTACTAGAGCCATTGACAATGGTAAGTCTGAAGGAGGTTCTAGTGGTCGGCACTGGGTTCTGGACCCCATAGATGGCACTAAAGGGTATGTATCCTCAAAACTAAATCAAGGTGAATACTTTCTTTGGCATGCCTACCTTTCTTGAGTTCGGCTTTCTAACTTGTTGCTGTTCTGTTACTGTGCTTATGACCGCTTATGACCACCAAGTAGCTCATGCTTGTCTGATGGATGACGTTGTAGGTTTCTTAGGGGAGACCAATATGCTATAGCATTAGCGTTGTTGCATTAAGGGAAAGTTGTATTGGGAGTCTTGGCTTGTCCAAATCTTCCACTGGCGTCTATTGGCAGTAATCAGCAGCATTCTGGCAATGAAGTTGGTTGTCTTTTCTTTGCCACAGTTTGAGAGGGTGCATATATGCAGACTCTGGATGGTTCTTCGAAAACTAGGGTTCGTGCCTATGTAATGATACTATTGATATTTCATCGATTGTTGTGGTAAGATTAAGTACCTTGCTATCATTATCCAGGTGCATGTCAGTGCAGCTGAGAATCCAGAAGAAGCGTCATTTTTTGAATATTTTGAAGCCGCACACTCTTCTCATGACTTGTCAATGTCTATTGCGGAAGTAATGTTATTCGTATAATCTACCATGCACATATTTTTTTCTCTTCTATTATCTCTCATCTTCTGACATTCCTACAATTCCATGATTAATTCATGAACAGAAACTTGGCGTCAAGGTGCCGCCGGTTAGAATTGACAGCCAAGCAAAATATGGAGCCCTGTCAAGAGGAGATGGGACTATATATCTGCGTTTTCCTCACAAGGGATACCGTGAAAAGATTTGGGATCATGCTGCCGGCTGCATCGTTGTGACTGGTGTGTAAATTTTGTAATCCTTTCCTTTCATCTCATAGTCGTCCATAGTGTGTGTGGGCATGAGCATGCTCTCCGAAAGGTAGAAATTTGAGTTATTCAATTTGATACTTCTCTATAAATCATGTCTAGATGACAGGCCAAAATAAGATAAAATAAAACAAAGGAATAACGTCTAGAAGGTTGAATGTGTTGGTCAGTATGTCTTACAAGTCACAAGTGTTTTGAGTATTGTCTTCAAAATACGTATGTTGCTACATTCAGATTCCTGAATATGTTCCTTAGCGACTTGAGCCTTAAAATTACTGAAATTGTTTAGTACTTTGGCTTCAAAAAATAACATGCTCGTTGGATTATTGACTCTTTCGCCATCTTCAGATTACTTGACAAAATGATTATACATTTATACTACGCATCAAAGTTAGCATATTCATATGCTAACCTGGGCAGTTACAAATAGTTGGGGAGTTAGTCTATTTAATAGTTTTGATGGTTGATCCTGTGTATTTTCTTTATTGTATCTATGATTAATTTGACAATTGAACATGTGCAGAAGCTGGAGGTGTTGCCACGGATGCTGCAGGAAATCCTTTGGACTTTTCAAAAGGAAGGTTTCTTGATGTTGCTTCTGGCATTATTGTCACAAACCAGAAACTGATGCCACAGCTTCTCAGAGCAGTGAAAGAATCCCTCAACGAGAAAGCATCATCCCTATAATTTCCATTAAAAAGAAGGACGATTCTATTTCTGAGCTATCTGGCTTTGTTGCATATATCCACTCTTGTTTTTATTTTGTTCTCATCTCTCTGCTCCTTTATAAGGTTGTTGTGAAGCTAAAATTAGAATGCTTTGGCATACCCACCCACCAAAATGGTGATATGTATCCGGTGCCTCAATGCATTGCAAGTGTCAATATTTTAATAAGACACGGATGTTCTGAGCTTGAACTATTGGCATTCAAGATATAAATTGATGAATGAATGTTGCTCGTCACCCATGAGTTACGATTCTCATTCTATTCCCACGTTATTGAATGTTGATACTCAGATTCACGAAGATATAGCTCTTTCTTTTCATAAAGAAAAGTTTATATTGAGAAATTACCCATCTATCTTCATTTTTAGATTCAGAAATTAGAGGGGTAACTAGCTCTTTTATCATGTGAATAACTTTTGCAATGTTCATTTGAAGTTTCTTAACAAAAGTTTATTCAAATAATGCTTTTCTTATAGGAAAAGATAGCTAGTACATCAAGAACTATGCGAAAGCTTTCTTAAAATAATAATAATAATAATAACAGCACAAGAATATGTAACCCCAAAAACATTGCATTAAAGAACACATGTGTTGGTATTATAACCAAGGAAGCTCTTGAAATTTTAGGTACTAATTGGTCTACAAATCATAAGGGCACTTTCTTAGTTTCCTTTTAGGAGAAATTAAAATGAGGTTCTAATCAAAGAATATAATTATAAAAAAAATCTCATAACAAATATTATTGACCCTGTTGTTATTTTTTGCATTAGGACTTATCATTATAAATTGGTCAACTAACTTGTTACCAAACCTTTTGATAATTATGTTTCTTTCTTAGGGCCTCATAATGATTTTCCCTTTCTTTCTCAACTAGCTTCCACTTTCCAGTGTGTAGTATGGGGAATTATTACAATCAATGTTGACAACCTCCGAACTCTTCTTAATACATTAGAATCATAGCATGTCGAAAACAACATCCAAAATGTGCAAAAGTATAAGGATCTACTATTGATCAAGTAACATTAACAAGCTACCATGGTATGAATTCAACCTTGTCAGCCATTCAAATTTGTAAAACATTTAAAATCATTTTGTTGAAAGTTTGAGTGAAGAATAAAGCAATTGTAACACCCCAAAATTTATATTCACCAAAATTATTGTAAATATTTAAGAAATTCAATAAAATGGTGAATATTCATGAATTTGGAATTTATGAATTTATAAATGTTCAATTTCATGAGAAATTGGGAAAAAATAATTAAGGAATTAACTTGGGTAATTTAAAAAGCCCAATATTAAGATCCAAAAATGAAGGAATATTAGAGAAAATATTTGGTCCAAAAATAGATGGAAATTGGCCAAAGAAAAATAAGAAAAGAAATTGGATTAGAAAGGTAATGGCAAAATTGTAATTTTGCCAAAATAGCACAAAATAAATTATTTTCCAATTAATTAAAGTTAATTTCAATTAATTAAGGAAAATAAAGGTTAAAAATATATTTAGAATATTTTGGTCAATTTAATATGAATTTATGGAAAATTTGAGCAAAAAGTGCAATTTTGACCAAAATTGAGACTTTACGTGTATACGTAACCTAGACAAATTGTGAAGCCAATGGAAACCATAGGGAGGGACCCCTAGGTGTCTCCTACATGCCGCATAAATAAGGAAATATTAGTTGAGTTTAATGAGCATGGTTACATGTACAAAAGGATTTATGTACATAAGTTAAGTTTTGAAATTTTGGAAATTGGTAAATGGATAAAATAAGATATAATATTAGGATATATTATTATTTCCTTCTACCTTCAGCTCATTTCACGCAAGAACAGGTCTGAAATAGAGAGAGAGATGTTGAGGTTTGGAGAGAGAGAGAGAGAGAGAAGAAGAAGAAATCTCACAAGGTAAGCCGATTTCTCCGACGATTTAGCTCTTAACGCGTATAAATTCACTCCTAAACTATTCCTCTATGTTCTTCAAGGTTTGTGGAGCTCAAATTTGGGTGTTCAAGGACCTAGGGTTTCAGCCATAATTGGAAAAAACTTATGGGAGCTTGAGGTAATTTCCAAACCTTCGTATATTAACTATTCTGGCTGCTGTAGACAATTTAATCGGTAAAATTCCATGGGATTGTCTTTATTTGTAAATTTTGGAAATGTGACATTAGAAGGTTTATGCTGCCCAATTTTAGTTCAAATGGTTTTTATGACTCAATTAGATGGTTAATAAAGTGGTTAGGAGTAGAAAGGAACGCGTTTATGGAGCCAAAATCGCAAAACCCTGATTTTTCCCGAAGGATCCCATAATTTCGGTCAGCCCTAGATCTAGGGGTAGAAGTTGGATTTTCAATGATTTGATGGTTCCATTGGGTTCAAGAGGGAAAATTAGGTGGGGTTACAGTTTGGCACTTTTTCAGAAAAGGCCGAGAAAGCATAATTACGAAACGCCCCTAAAACCCTAAAGGTAGGGCTGCCAAGGGCAATTTCGTAATTTGACATTGAATTTGGTAATTTTGAGCCCGGAAATGGATTCCTTAGACGAAAATATGTTAGGATAGCCCTAGTCAAAAATTTTGGGAAAGCGTGCCATCGGGCCGGGTACGATGGGGTCGGTCGGGGTCCGGGGGCATTTTGGTAAATTTTCACCATAGGCTAATATAACCACAAGAAACACTATGGAAGTGTCTAAAATGATACGTGGATAGGTTATGACCTATTTCTTGTACATTTAATATTTTAGGACCGAATCGGGAGTCGAAAATCGACACGTTTCACGAGGCACACAAAAAGGGGTCGATAGAACTTCGAGGTAGGGACTACTATCTCTCATATACTATGTGATTATTTGTATGATGCGTGTTACTGTATTTTGTGATCTGAACACGTGCTGGAGGCATATTACCTAACTGTGGTCTTGGACCTAGCTGAGGTACACTAGTCTTACCTAGCTGTAGTCAAGGACTCAGCTGAGGTACATGTAAGGGTTTCAACGGGTTAGTTGGCCCTGAATTTTGTGAACACACACGGATGATATGAGTTTTCATTTTACTTGATACGGTGCATTGCATATTTAATTTTTGCATTTTATGTGTTGATCGTATATTTTTACTAAGATTCCTTGGAATCTCACCCCTTTTTCTAAACCAAACATCTCAGCGGGTGCTAGCGGATCAAAAGGCAAGGACGTGGATAAAGGAAAGTGACTGGCACGTGTCTTGAGGCGAAGTTAAAGTCTGTGGTTATAGATAGCTTATATTGTAAATATTATCACCTTTTGTATCTTAACTTTTGACTGTAAACAAATACTTTTATCAATATATATGTACTTTTCTATATGCCTGTGGAACTTGGTCTCTATTACTCTGTGAAGATCGAAATGGAAACGGGTGTTGACAGTAATACTATCAAGTAGTGTAGTGGTGTCTATACGTGGGCCTTTCTAATTCTTTTCTTTTGCTCTTTTTCCAAAAGCCATGTGGGAGTGCATGATAAATTAAACAACATGCATAGCAACGCGGCAATGTAGAGACAGTGACCGTAAGAAAATATTTTGACTTCAATTTTTAAAAAAATTAATGGAGAATTTTTCTCCAATTTCTCCTTTTCCCATTAGAATTTGATATATGGTCTCATAAATTGCTTATGTTTGTTTCATTACCTGATGTGTAATTGAAATATTTAGATTTTTCTTACAAATTTAAAAACTTACAAACTTATATTAAGATGTATGAAAATGTTAATAAGGATATGACATACCAGGAAGTACATAATAGAAGTGTTACTTTGCCTGATTTCATGAAAGTTAATTGAAAAATCTCAAAAATTGCTAATTGACTTGTAGCCTAATGTTATGGGTATTCTTTATCAATACACAAAGATACAAGTTATTGTAAAAAAATTGTTAGTCATACAATCCTTTTCCTTCTTTGTCTATTAAGTTGGTTTTAAGAACAATTTTTTCATATATGATTTCATACTTTCTTTATTCTAAAATATGATTTCTTAGAATAATCAATTATGCAGTTTTTTTTCACTTAACAAAATTTATTCTAAAAAATAACTTCAGAAAACTGCTTTAAGACATAAAAACTAAAACAGAATCAAATAGTGCCTACATTTAACAATGTATTAAAAACCGGACCGGACCGGCCGGCTCAGACCGGAAACCGGTGAACCGGTCGACGGACCGGTCCGGTTGAGGTAAAAAAATCGGGATCTAACTGACCCAGTCGACCTGGTCTGAACCGGTCTAACCCGGGGTGACCCGTGGTGAACCGGTTTGCCCCCTTTTTTTAATTTTTTTTTAATTTTTTAAAATTTGTTATATCCCAAGCAACATCATTTTGTCTTTTTTTAAAATTATTTCTTTGAAATTTTTTGATTTGCAAGGAGTTTTAAAAGTATTGTGAAATATTTTTGCTGTTTTACATTGGTTGGAGTAAAATCCTTATATACTTAATGATACTTTTGTAGGTATTAGGTTCACGAGGTTATATTTGACTATTGGTTGAAAAAAAACTTTTATATAGTTTTTTAAATGGTATACATGAATATTTAAATTATATATATTTTTTAATTAACCCCGGTTTGACTCCCGGTCTGACCCCCGGGTTGATCCTGGTCTGAACCACTGACCCTTGACCTAGTGTCTCGACCGGTTCAATGTCCGGTCTGGTTTTCAGTAACTTGATATTTAATGTGAGGGGTTTGAAATCCTTTTCCGTACTAAAATTATTGCATGTCATATTCAGATAACAATCTAATATGGGGTAATATATGGGCGCGCACACACATATATGTTGTTACAAATTAATATCCGTTAGATTTTTATTGGGTTACAAGTGAAAGGAAGTTCTCTTATATAATGATTTCTTATTTACAAAACTTTCAACAATATTTTTTACTACAAAAAATAAATAATCGAACATGTAATTATCGTTAGCTCGCATTTTGTTGTGAGATGAAGAGGAAGACAGGGGGAAAAAACAGATGAAGTGTGAGAAATGCTACTCCCTATTTTTTTGTTAAAAAAAATTCATATTCATATCAGAAATATAATAGTTATCCTTCAACAATATATTGAGACCTTATGAGCTATTTCTATCGCATTGGTTTCAGGTTGTTGAACGTCGGAACTATAAATTGCTGTCACATGGGTGGAACAATTGTTTTAACGCTCATAGAAGCTTTATTGATCCTATTAGCTTTTTTAATTTCCAAAGCTATCAGATTCATCTCTCATTTACTTTATGGTGACCAACTTGTTGCTGATGATGATAGGTAATTATCTTCTGAATAACCTCTCACTCTTTATTTTCTTGTTTGATTTGCTCCTATATATAAACCCAAAGTTTGTTGACGATTTGTTTCTGTTTGTAGCACTAAAGATGATGTAATTTTAACTCAAACAGCTTCTCCTTCTTCACATATTGTTGTTTCTCTTCCTGCTACAATGTATGATGTGTTCCTTAGCTTCAGAGGGGAAGACACCCGCCACACTTTTGCAAGTTATCTTTACAAAGGACTTTGTAATGCAGGCATTCGCATTTTTATGGATTATGAACTCCGCAAAGGAGAACATATCTCACAAGTTCTTTTGAGGACAATAGAGGAGTCTGAAATATCAATAATTATTTTCTCTAAGAATTATGCTTCCTCAACATGGTGTATGGATGAACTTGTTCACGTGTTGGAATGCAAAAAAAAATTTGGAAGGGTTGTCATACCTATTTTCTATAATGTAGATCCTTCAAACATACGGAAACAAAATGGGAGGTTTGAAAATGGATTTGATGAATTGAAGCAAAGATTTAAAGACAACCCGAAAAAATTGCAAAGGTGGCGAAATGCTTTAATCCAATCTACAAGTTTCTCGGGATGGGATTCCAATTTTACCAGGTAGCTTCAAAAATATTCCCTTTGTTGTTGGTTTCAGGGATTTATTTAATTAATCTTTAGGACTCTAACAAATTGTTATAGTTGTTTTTTTTATTTTATTTATTTTCTACATATTAAATATGCCTTTTTCTTTTGTTTGACATTTATGCTAGACCTGAATTCAAACTTGTTGAAGAGATTGTCAAAGACACTTTGAGCAAGTTGAACAGTAAACCGTCACCTCATCTTGAAGGACTCGTTGGCATTGCTCATCATATTGAAAATGTTGGTAAGCTTTTAAGTGAGTCTCGCATTGTGGGAATATGGGGTATGGGTGGTGCTGGTAAGACCACACTTGCTAAAGCTATATTTCAAATGTTGAGAGATCAATTTGATGCTTTCTCCTTTATTGAAAATGTCAAAGAGCAATTAACAAGAATTACTTTGGATGAATTTTAGCAAAACTGCCTCAAAGAATTATTAAAAGATAAGGACATTAGCATCTATGACATAAAATCAACTTTTGTGAAAAATAGGCTTGGTCTTAAAAAGATCCTTCTCATTCTTGATGATGTGGACAATTCAAAAATAGCTGCAAATTTAACTGAAGTGCTTAATTGGTTTGGGGAAGGAAGTAGAATTATTATTACATCAAGAGATATGCGAGTGCTTCAAAATGCATCTGCACTTTCAACATATCATGTTCCCGATTTGGATTTCCACGATGCCATTCATCTCTTTAGTTTGAAAGCATTCAAGTAACATGAGCCATCTGAAGGTTACATGGAGTTATCAAAATCAGTAGTGCAATATTGCCAAGGAAATCCATTAGCCTTGATAGTGTTGAGTTGCTTTCTTTGTGGCAGAGAAAAAGAAGATTGGGGAAGTGCTTTAGGAAAACTACACCAAGATCCACCCAAGGGCATTATTGATGTTTTGAAGTTGAGTTTTGATGGACTTGATGAGAAACAACAGGATGTGTTTCTTGACCTAGCATTCTTATTCAATGAAAGAGTTGATATTTCTTTGAACCTTGTAAGACAATTATATGACTCTTCTGCGCTTATTGAGATAAGCATTCTTAAAGAGAAATCCCTCATTTCATTTCATTCTTAAAGAGAAATCCCTCATTTCATTTCATAATCGTTCTATTGTGATGCATGATCTTGTGAAGAACATGGGCCTTAAAATTGCTAGGAACCAATTAATCTCTGATGCTAAAACCCCAATTCGACTATGGCGGCACGAGGACATTGCTGATTTTTTCAATCGTGGCAAGGTAATGACTTATTCTATTTATTATTATTGTAATTGTTATTGTTATTATTATCTTCATTGTCAGATTCCTTGTGATATTTTGTTTGTCTACATTTTTTTTATTCAATAAAATCTTTGGTTGTAAGTGTCAACATTTATCTTGAAGTTTCTCTTTTTTATTTTCTTTAATTAGATATGCCTATACGAGATCTTTTCTCGATTTAAATGACTAAAATTGGATTGATGTGTAATTTATTCATCCACCTAAAGATTAAATATAAATTAATGAGGACTATTGTGATATGTGTTATTCTAGAAGATAAAATCAGTCTACAACTATTGTTCATTAAGTGATAAATAAAATGATTCACAAGATTGATTTTTCTCTTACTAATTGGTGTAATGTAAAGGAGTATATGCATACGCTTGCATGAGCATACTCTTATAATAGTAAAGAACTTAATGTTATTAGAGGAACAAATCATATGAAAGTCAAAAACAAATAAAATATATGGAGAGGGAAGGAGGCACCGTCTTCCGCTTATATAGTGCATGAGATTCTTAGGGATACTCATTTTTCGATGTATTATTATAATTTGCCTTGTCGTTAGTCTTTTGTTATGCTTTTTTCTTTAAATAAAGATTGAAAATTATGTATGCCAAGTGTTTTAAATGAATATCTGCACATGCAATAGCATGTAGGTATACGTATGAGTGTGTTTGCAAGTTGAAGAGTTTTTAGAAATTCATTTATTATTAGGGAAATATGAATTGTAGAATTTTGTTAATAAAATGCACAATGTCATTACTAAATTGGATATTTTTAATAGCATATGTATTTAATTGTTCTACAGAATATTTCTTGTAATTTTTTAGGTAATGATAATCATGTTTCCCTTGATTTTCTATTACTAGGAGATTGAGGCAATTCGATGTTTGTCATTGGACGTAAGCATGATGAAAAGTATTACATTGAGGACTGATATTTTTCGGAGGATACGTAATCTAATATTTCTTAAAATTTACAAGTCTGATTGGAGAAAGCCTTCGATGTTGAATATTCATGGAGTTTTGGATTATCTTTCAGAAGAACTGAGGTTTTTGAGTTGGATAGAATGTCCACTACCATATGTGCCATTACATTTCTGTGCAGAGAATCTTATTACACTTAACATGCATCATAGTAATATCCGACAACTTTGGAATGAAAATGAGGTACGTATTATAATTCACATGTCATAATTTTTTTAATGGAGTGATTCAAAGATCTCATATATATATATATATATGAAACATTGGCCAAATAATGCACAATGCAAATGTTTGCTTTACTACCTCTAAATTGAGGGTTAATAGCAGCCTTACTCTTTGCTTTGGTAGGAAACCTAATTCATCTTTTAAATGCATTGACTTATTTTCATAATAAGCTCACATTTTTAATTGGCATGGGAGAAATTATTGATCAAATTGTTGTCATGTGTCGTTATCTAATGTATTAAATTCTATTTCTTTTTTCAGCATTTTCCAAATTTAAAGGAAATTGATTTATCATTTTCAAAACATCTCACTGCTCTGCCAGATTTCTCTCACGTCCCTAAGATTCAAAAGTTGAATCTTTTTGGTTGTGTGAATTTGGCTAAAATTCATTTTTCAACTTTCTCGGGAAAGAATGTCTCTTTATGGATAGGTGATTGTGGGTCAATGCAGATAAAGTTTGGGGGCAGTATGAAAGGGAGAAGTTCAGGGGCAGTGCTTGTGTCCAATTATTTGGTTCTTCACAACTTGTCATTCAACAAAGTGACAAAGAAGGTGTTGGTATGTGGCAACATGATATGGGGTGTTAGATTCAAACATGAGGCAATGCCATTGGAAGAGATAGAAGAATTGAGAAAGTTGGGGTCTTTACTTCCATTTGTGAGCATAGTTAAATGCTCAAAGAGTCTAATTGAGTTTGGATATGATCTCAACCAACATTATGACTATTATTCTTGGGACTTTACTGGAAGAATTGAGAAAGTTGGACAAATGGTGAATGAACATCAAGGGGTGGCGATGCCATTAAATAAGTCCCAATCTCAGCACATCCTCTTTAATCTCAACCAACATTATAACTATTATTCTCATGACTTTACTAGTGATGTTGATATGGGGGAGAGGGGTGATAGAGGGGAAATGATGAATGAACATCAAGTGGTGACGATGTCATTAATGGAAGATGACGAAGAGGATGATGCGTTAATGGAAGATTGTTGCAGCAAGAGTGTTACATTCACAAGAGTTCCCAACAGCATCACTCACTGGTCATTACTGACGGTACTGACATTAAAATCACTTCCACTCTCTAATGAATGTTACAGAAGTATTAAACCTCACTTAGATGTAACACTCTCTTTCCCATCCCCTTTACCTTGGATGCATCTCAAAATTAAATATTCCACCATCCACGAACATCTCAGCTTTGATCATACTTTTTGTGTCCCCTGGCTGCTTGAACCTTGGTCTGTTTGTCACTTCTCAATGGTTTCGTGTGAAGACTCTTGGAGACGAATAAATGATTTAGAACAGTTGCCAGGTACATTGATTTTAGCAAGGAGGGATATTATATGAATTTATTCACATTAGAATCAAGAGCAGCCAACAGGGACTGGCAACTATCATTTTCTAGATCATGGACACCGCGGCCTATCATATTCAATTATTCATTATTTATAAGCAATTTTCTTTTTTATTGCGCAAAACGAACTGGTAGTTAAAAATAATAAGTGTGTTAAAAATGTCGTGTTCTTTTTCATATATACCTCTATTTATGAAAACAGTATAGAAGAGAGAATAGATAAAAAGTATGAGAGATATAGAGTATTTAATAAAGGTAAAACAAAATAACAATAACTTCTGAAGCCAGTGACGACTTGATCTGTTGACCATAAAGACATGTGGTAATGAATATAAAAAACTTCATTTTATGCCAGATCGATTATCTAAGATTTCATTATTCTCTCGCTATTTCTTCAATTTCTTGTGACTTTGATGCTTAATCAAGACATTACACTTTAATTCTTTATGGCTCTACGCTTTAACTTCTGAAAAGCAAAGTCCCAAAACCTTCAAACATACGAGTGGACTTCATTTGTTTTATTTAAACTTTTTTAATGAAGTAAACGACTAATTTATTTATTTATTTTATTAAAAACACAAAATGCTTGTTCTTTTATTCACCTTAATTAATCACTTCCCATGTTGTTGTTATGCATAAAAAAGCAATCAATTTAAATTAACATGGTGTATTCTCTTTTTTCATAACTTAGCTATAACATTACCGATTGAGTCTCTTCATTCTAATGATGACTCCTTCTTATGTGTTACGTATAGAGACTGGAATAAAAACAATTTATTAAATTCCATTTCTTTACATTTTAAGAAGATTTTAATTAATTTTTTTATTATTTATACTCATATTTTCTCTTTATTGATAGTGACAAAATTATATGTATTTATCACTAATGACAAAGTAATAGTTCATTTTATTTTTTTTATTATATTCTTCATACTCTTAATTTTTTTATTTCCTTATCATGTATCTGCCTAAAAGTATATGCTTATTCATTAAAATCTTCAGCAAATATCAGTGTTTATCTTTGAAGTTTTCCGGTTTAATTTGTTTCTATGTTTTAATTTTTTTAATATGACTTCACATCAAAAAGTTCTTTTTAAGAAAATGATTAAAATAGTTTGGGCCATGCATTGGTGTTCGGGGTGATTTATTAATCTTCTAAATAAACTTTGAACTATTTAAAAATATGGTACGACACTAGTGTAAAATATTGATTTAACTACATGATTTTGGCATCAATTACTTGAAGAACCGAAACAGTAATAGATATGTCATCTTTTTACTTTTTTTTTAAGTTTATCTGATGCCGTTGTTTACATTATGGCATCAATTGTATAAGCACCCGATACTATAATTAGGTTTATGATCTTTTTGAATCAGGTGCACTTCAAACAGATATCATATTAGCATTTATAGCATTAGTTTAGTAAGCACCAAACACTGTAGTTAATTAAAAGGATATAAATGAAGTTTTGAGCTTTTTTTTGTAATATAGATTGAAAAATAAATAAATATTTTAAATATAACTTTTAACAATTTTAATTAAATAAAGAAAACAAAGTTTTAAAAATAACAATATTATAGTTACATTAAAATGACATTTTTTTAAGCCAGAAATTTGTTTAGTTGTACATTAATTGGTTGCATATGAAGTAGGTTCTCAAATGAAGGACTATATAAATTTAAGGTGTTAAAAAAATTATATTCCTAATACAACATCAATTATAATTATAGCTGTTGCCATAATATACAAATATGGCATTAGTTTAAACAAAAATGGATATCATAATCAATTAAATAATTACCTTCTATTATGACATCAATTTTATTTGGGTATGCTGTTGTAATGCATTTATTCATTTACAGTGTCATGTCCTTATTAACCGATGCCATAATATAGGTCCTTTCACTATAAAAAAATGAAGCTAGGGACGTAATTTTATATATAAAAATTATTGTTTCTTATTTTTTATTAAAATATGTGAGTTTTTCAATAATATTATATATAAATATAAATATAAATATTAAATACAAATCAAAATCAAAATATATAATATAAATATTATTTTATAAAACATTTTTTTACTTTTTTGAATAAATAATATATTAAGTATTAATAAATAATTACATGAAAAAAGAAAATTAAAAATAAATATTATATCTATATATATAATTTTGTAAATAAAGATTATAAGTTCATCACAACTCAACTAGGAAAGACATATCAGAACGTGCGTAAAGTCAGAGGTTTGAATCCTCTCTAAGTAGGTATCTTGTCCACATTTCTTTTCTTACATTATTAAATGAAAAAAATTTCTTTAGTATTGAGTGTGGCCCAATTATATAAAATGCCAAACCTTTCTTTTAATTCACCTTCAGCACTAGAAATTTGATCCTCTCAAACTTTAGAAATCCAATGCTTTTATTTCATCACTAAGCTTCAGTGCTAAACTTTTCATTTTCATCAAATACACCTAAAGCATTTCAGTTCTCTTCCAAAATGATTTGAACATTTCCAAAAGCTTATTTTCCTGCAGGAAGCTTATATGAGAGGTTATATACTTACAATGATCACTCCACAAAATAGAAGGTCCAGCACATCAGTGACAAGCCTTCATTTCGTGTTAAAATCATCATAACTATCAGGAACAAAGAATGTGCAAAGAATATTAAAAGTAGAAAACAAATTGGACCTCAAAGACAATTATGTGTAACATGTGAAGTGATAGGCTTTATCATATTCAATTAAGAGTATGAAAAGACAGAGTAAAGTAATAAACCACCAGAGTGAGTTGCATAATTCTTCCAATCCTACAAAATTGCTATTAAAGAACTTGAACCGTAACAATTCCATTGCAGAATTGAGATGACTCACTGAAACATCCTTTTGTATCTGAACTTCCAAGACGAGTTCCCTGCATTTATAAGTTCAAGACATCCATGAGATGGTCGTACACATAAATTTGGCAAAGATTAATATTTTAATAAAAACAGATTTTATAGAGGAAATATTATAATTTATTAGCGGTTATCATTGGGTAAGCTTTCAATTTAAGTGCTAGTTTGTTTATAATTATGGAAAAAGTGATTTTAGTTGATTAAATATGAATGAGTTATTAGGAGTTGTTGGGAGAAGCTTGATGGGGGATAAGTTGAAAATAATATACTTCTAAATAAATTATATATTTGGAAAATAACTTAATTGTTATATAAAAAGAAAATAAATTAATAAAATCCAAAAAACTAGAAATCATGGATGGTAAGGTAGAAATTTAATACACAGACTACTTTTGAATTATTAAAAACAGAAAAAGTAAAGTTCACATGTATAGCAATTATCAAGACATCGGTATAATAACAATGTCAATGATAAATATGAAAAAAGAAAATAAAAAGGAATGGTAGGTACTGGTTGGGTGTTGATTAGAACGGTGGGGAACATTTTAAATAATCTAGAATTGATTGAAAAAATAGAGAAATGAGATATAATTACGATTTAATTATAACACATCCTTAAATATTGATACAGCTTTTGCTTCTGGCCAGAACTCCACTAAAAAATAATAGTGATTTATTTTAAATTTGGTGATACCCGATGAGAAAAGAGTAGGGAACCTTATAAAGCAACTTTTCTACAAGCAAATCAGTCACATGCTATATTACAAGCGAACACCAAAAAGTTAAATCAATCATCATGGCCTCTGGAGTAAATTATACCCTACGATACATCAAAGAGTTTTTATTAAAGTGAGAAAGCATCTGCTTTTAAATTAGGGTGAAATGGCAAAAATACCCATATAAATATCTCATAGGAACACCTGACATCATATAAAAATTTCGGATGCAAAAATGCCCTTATACTTATCTAAGGAGAGTAAAAATATCATCCCGTCAAATGCTACAAACGTCCGTCTCTGCCCTTTAAATTAAGTAAGCACAATTTTTCAGTGAATGATGCGGGGCTTGAGAGACAATCAATCATTAGGAAGACTAAAATCATCACCGCGCATTTGTCCCAAATGTAGATATTTTCCAAAAAGAGGCAACATCATGCCAAAATAACGTTTCAGGTAGTAAAAAAATAAAAGGAGAAATCACATTTTGAATTATCTTTATCATCTAAATAATGGCCCTTTCAGAGAAGTAAAGTTCATTGCACCAGAAGGAGGAGAAGACAAATAGGCAAGATAACAGAGCACTTGGTTAAACCAAAAAGCATTCTGCTCCCACCAAAAACAGAAAATCAAAAGAAGGATTATGCCAAAAGGCATCAAGGATCACTTCAGCATTAGAACATTTTGAAAAAAAAAAATGACGGTTCTAATTAATCGCAGGAGTACCTGGCCACCCGATAAAAGCAACACAGCTAACTTCCCATCTGATACAGCCTTCAGACCCATCTTCCACCATCTCTCTCTTTCTTCTATGGTTCGCTCCTCCAACGTCGACACAGAACTCTCTGGCACCGACTCAATGGCAGCTGTAGGTAGTCCTGAAGTGATTTCACAAAAAATACGCCCGTCAAAACTGTTTTCCTTTCAGAATTAGCAAGCACAGCGTAAGTGTATATGCGTATGTGACGAGAAATATGGACACACCTTGAGATCGAAGTGAACATCGGATAATCCGGTCAATCCTCGGGAGATCTAGATTCTACAAATTGAACTCATCAGTAACAACAAACTTGAATTAACGAAACATTTGTTTTAGCGAACATATCAAACAATTCGATACTGAAGAAATTTCTAATTGATCTGAAAACCGGAATTTCTTTGTGTGAAGTGTATCGTGTTTGTTGGTTTTGGAGACGGGAACAGTGGGGAGGAAGAGAAGAATCGTATCAGAGTAACAAGTAACAACCTCACCTGCATCCTGTGAAATGACGGAAATGACCTCCACACTTAGCTTGAAATTCCGGGATACGATGGAGCCTCGTCGGCTTTCAATTTTTAACTCCAGAGGCAACTCCGGAATCTAAACGGCATATGCGTTTCAAAAATAGAAGGGAAAAAAATTAAGCTGAATTTTTTTTTTTCAGATTTAATGTTGGTTGAATAGTGTTAAAATAGAACAATATTATCTATTTATATTAAAAATTTAATTATTAATATTAGTTTTTTAATTATCAATATTAATTTTTTAACTAAACAGGGTAACATTATTATGTTTTAAAATTTTTGGGGGTAACATTAAACCTGAAAAAACTTTCAGGATAACATTGCTCCATCGTGAAAAATTTTGGAGCAGATTTACACCTTAACCCAAAGAAAATATTCTGTCCTGCTAATTAAAATTTCTAAAATTATGTAATATATGAAAATTAATCAATCATAGGTTGTATTTCGAACTTTATATTATTTCAAAATAAATTATACTGTATTTCAATACAAGCCAATGCGATGAAGACTAATTAACCATAGGTTGCAACACTTAAAGGTATTTAAAATGAACAAAAGAAAATGGGGCAGCAGTAGTAACAAACAAGTGTTTTTTGCCACTTCTCCCCTTTTGAGAATCTCCCATGTCAAAACGTGGCAAGAGATTGGCATATTTATTAGTTTTATGCTATAGGTGTAAGTTCAAAAATTCTAAAATACAAAGTGCTTGTGTGACTTTTCTCCCATAAAAAATCACTTGAATAACATATGATACTACTATTTAGGATGAATGTTTGACAAACTATAAAACTGTGGTTTTAGAAATCTTTTTTCTGTAAGTTAAGATAAAATAAGTTAAGATAAAACTCTTCTCACATATATGTCTCGTAAATTATACAAATTATTCTGCAAAAACTAATCCAAACATACAATTTTTTCTGGCTTTTATTTGTTAGCTTTTAATTTTTTTTAAAGATTTGAACTTTCTAAAACTAATCTTTTAATTTATCATCTAAATAAATTTATGTTAAACTAATTTTTTTTATGTAAGTCTATCCAAACAAATACACTATCTTTACTTTTATCCCAATATCAGTTTGCAAAAATTAATAAGAATAAAGGTCCTTGTTGTCAATGTTAATCCAAACCAGTACTAACAAATCAGGGGAAAAATTTTCAAAATTTATAAACCACGTATTTCTTGTAAAGCTTCCTGAAAACTCAGTTAGCATTATGTTAATAGGTGTCGTACAAGTTTTAGATAGGAGATTTAAACTCTTGTAATATATAATATTGCGCAATATTAATTCATCTTATTTTGTCTATATTCGATGCAAAACTTAAGGCGGCTTCAGTTATATGCAAATATTAAAAGTCATCCTCCATTATCAATTGATATATAGGCAACAGTTCATTATACACTACTATATTTTACCAAATTTTTTTCTTTAGGCATGAATATTACTTGTGCCTTAATTATTTATAAATTTAGATGGTACTATAAATTAATAATTGCACTCCAACGAACTCTAAGATGGTTCTGTGTCCCATGAAAATGTCAACATATTTGTGAGGTATAATAGAAATAGACCAAAGATATTCTCGTAAAATGACTCGTTGTTACTAACAAGCGGGGGCTTGACTGAAAGAGAATACAAGTTCGAATCTCAGGAAACATATTTATTGGGAGAGGTGAGAATACTTTGTACTTTAAATTTTGAGGGGAAAACCCTTAATTAAATTAAAAAAATGGTTAATATTTATTTTTACCCCGTAAGTATTCCAAAAAGAACAATTTTGCTCCGAAAAGTTTTTCAGAGGCAATATTACCCCGGAGGTGTCAAAAGTGGGGCAATGTTGCCTCTGCCATTAAAAATGGTTGATTTTGACTGTTAAATCCTATATTTGACTAATTAATGCATACATGGCAGTCAAATAGGATCTCACCTCTCCACCTCATTCTCACACTTCATCATCTCTCCTTCCTTCACTCTAAAGACTGAAGCACGTTCACTCTCCCTCAAGATGAACGACGGCTCCGTTGCCAAGATGGAGCAATCGACGGTGATGGAGACAACTGTGGCAATCGACGGCGGTAATTTTTGTGGCGGCTAGCTGTTTCAACCTTTGAGGGAGGAAGATCCACACTTGAGATAGGATTCTCTCGCCACTTGAAGGCAGAGGAGATGATTATTAGTAAGAATTTTTGGGCTTTGAAGGTATAAATCATGGCAATCAGATCCAAAATCATAGGCAGATCTGAAATCGTATTGAGGTGAAGTCGCTACCATCTTCCTCCCAGTCGTTGCCAATTTCCACAGACAGCAAGGATGCCTTTTTAGGTGAAGTTGTCTTTCGCTCACGGATTCCGTCTACGATGGAGCAACTATAAGAGGGAATCCAAATGGGTTTTCTTGAACCTGAGGCTCTTTTCAGCATTTTGAAGCCTGAAGATCCTTTCTCAAAAAAACAAAAAATTGCCCCTCTCCATCTAACATTACTTCCTGTCCATTCCACTATTGAAGAGGGTAAGAGACTTTTGTAATCTTAAATATAATCTTCCTTCCTCTTCATCTTCTTCATCTATATGAAAATTATAGCTATGCTAGATTTGGGAATTCATTATGAGTTGTGTCATCCTCTATTCTACTGCTTTTAGTAATACATAATGGTTGGTATGACTTGAGCTCAAAGTGTGCTTCTGATAATATTTGATGACAAGCATGAAGGTATAATTTCAAGCTATTACGCATTTTACCAAGTTCATTGTGATTATGAGTAGTTAGATTTGACATACCCACCCACCAAAATGGTGATATGCATCCGGTGCCTCAATGCATTGCAAGTGTCGATAGTTTAATAAGACACTTGTGTTCTGAGCTGGAACTGTTGGCATTCAATATATAAATTGATGAATGTCACCAATGAGTTACGATTCTCATTCTATTCGCACGTTATTGAATGTTGATACTTAGATTCATGAAGATATGGCACTTTCTTTTTATAAAGAAAATTTTATATAAGTTGGATCTCGTAGATATACTAAGATTATGGCATAAAAATATAACATTGATAAACTCCTTTGATTTTACAGTGTTGTCGGTGCATGCACATACTTTGTTGAGTTTATGAATTGTCCATAAATTGTGTCTGTATCAGCTATTAACATTCAATTTGACCCACCTTAAAGTAGTTCTCCTCCAAATTACCTGTCTGTCTTCATTTTTCGATTGAGAAATTAAAAGTAGCTCTGTTATCATGTGAATAACTTTTCCAATGTTCATTTGAAGCTCACACTTCTTCACAAAAGTTTATTCAAATAATGTTTTTCTTATAGGAAAAGATAGCTAATACATCAACAACTATGCGAGATGTGGGAATGCAGCATTTTAAGGGCCAGGCAGCCAATCTTAATGGTTCCTACCATGCCTCGATCCAGAGTAGTCTGGGGCTGTTGATATTCCTGAAAGATGGCTTGTCCCAAGATACCGGATGCTTACGCAAAAAAAAAAAAAAGAAGAAGAAGAAAGAATATGTATTTGTATTATAACAAGGAAGCTCTAGAAATTTCAGATACTAAATAGTCTACAAATGATAAGGGCACTTTCTTCATTTCCTTTTAGGAGAAATTAAAATGAGGTTCTAATAAAATAATATAATTATCAAAAAATATTATAACAAATATTATTAACCCTGTTGTTATTTTCTGCATCAGGACTTGTCATTGGAAATTGGTCGATCTAACATGTTACCAAACCTTTTGATAATTACATTTCTTCCTTAGGGCCTCATAATGATTTTCCCTTCTTTTTCAACTAGCTTCAACTTTCCAGTGCGCAGTACGGGGAAATATTACAATCAATGTTGACAACCTCCGAACTCTTCTTAACACATGAGTAGCGTATCATGTCAAAAAAAACATCCAGAATGTGCAAAAATATAAGGATTTACTATTGATCAAGTAACATTAACAAGCTACCATGGTATGAATTCAACCTTGTCAGCCATTTAAATTTGTAAAACATTTAAAATCATTTTGTTGAAAGTTTGAGTGAAGAATAAGTGAGTGTTTGGAATATCTTATTTTTGAGAAATAAGCACTTATTACGTAAGTCGAGACAAAACTGCTCTCACATACGTACCTTGTATATAGTGAATCACGATTTATAAGTATTTATTACTCAAAAATAAACTATCTCAAACAAACACTAAAACAATACTATCAAATAGTGTAGTGGTGTCTGTATGTGGGTCTTTCTAATTCTTTTCTTTTTCTCTTTTTGCAAAAGCCATGTGGGAGTGCATGACAAAGTAAACAACATGCATAGCAACGCGGCAATGTACACACGGTGATCGTAAGAAAATATTTTGACTTGAACTTTTTAAAAAATTAATGGAGAATTTTTCTCCAATTTCTCCTTTTCCCATTAGAATTTGATATATGGTCTCATAAATTACTTATGTTTGTTTCATTACCTAAAATGTAATTGAAATATTTAGATTTTTCTTACAAATTTTAAAACTTACAAACTTATATTAAGATGTATGAAAATGTTAATAAGGATATGACATACCAGGGGTACATAATAGAAGTGTTACTTTGCCTGATTTCATGAAAGTGAAAGTTGATTGAAAACATCTCAAAAATTGTCAATTGTCTCGTAGTTAGGGGTGGAAACAGGCCAAATCAGGTCAGGCTTTTGCCTTAACAGGCCAGGCCTGTTAAGGCACAAATTGGCCTGAGCCTGGCCTGTGGCCTGTTAAAGGCCAATTTTTAGGCCGGGGCCTGGCTTGAAGTCTGTTAAGGAGGTCTGAATTTTTAAAATTTTTTAAGCAAACCGACAGGCCTACAAGCCACACTGCAAAACAGGCTAACATGCCACAGGCCGAAAACATGCCTCCTTAAACAGGCCGAAAACAGGCTAAAACTTACAGGCTCAGGCGAAATTATCCTTTAACCCTTATCTGATTTTTTTTTTTAAAAAAATATTTTTACAGGCTTAGGCCGGCCTGGCCTATTAAACAAAACAGAATTTTGTTTTGGCCTTGGCCTGGCCTTTTAGCCTGACAAGCCAGGCCTGAACAGGCCAGGCTACAGGCCCCCGACAGGCCGCATGTCCTATTTTCACCCCTACTTGTAGCCTAATGTTATAGGTACTCTTTTGCAAGTTGAAGGTAGTGGGTTCCATTCCACTTGTAATGTACCACTCTGATCCTATTTATAAGCCCTTTTGAATTAAATCTCACATATCAAGGGGAGACAATTAACTTAATGATTATGGAGTAAATTTTCAACTATACCCTCGTTTATGAATGAGTGCTTTTCAATATTTTCTTTTCTATCTATTTTTAAATTATTTTTTTATTGATACAATATATAAGGATAAAATTATCACAATCTTATTTACTACATTGAAATTGGATTTATGAATAGGACTAACTTTTTTAATAAAAAAATTTATAAATAAGGCCAAGTGGTATATGGTTGTTGCATGTTCTTTTTAACTTTTAAAAAAGGAAAGAAAAGAAAGAAAACATCCCAGAAATTCAGGATACACAAATTAAGTGGGCCCGTAGAGTGTAACTTTTTCTAGAGACATAAGTGTTCGTTTGGAATAATTTATTTTTGGGTAATAAGTACTTATAAATCGTGATTCACGGTATACGAGATAAATATGTGAGAGGAGTTTTATCTCAACTTACATAATAAGGACTTATTATCCAAAAATAAACTTAACCAAATACACACTAAATGCAGCGAAGCAACACTGCAATTCACAAAAGTCTCCAATCGTGGACGACTTGACTGACTTGATGAATAAAAAACGCCAATTTTGAGAAAGTAAGGAGTTTACCGGAAAGAGGAGTAAGAGACTGAAACAAGAGATTATTTATTGGATTTGTTCATCTCAGAAGAGAAAGCAAGATCTGCAAATTCTGAAGCTGCCATTTTTGAGAACTTTGCTTGTGAGAGCTGTTTCTTTTTCGCTTCCATACTCATCGATCCTGGCTGAAACGAGATTATTTGTTCATCTCTGAAGAGAAAGCAGGATCTGCAAATTCTGAAGCTGCCATTTTTGAAAACTTTGCTTGTGAGAGCTGTTTTTTTTTTCGCTTCCACACCCATCGATCCAGGTTATTTCCACTCTTTTGCTTGCTTTATCCCAATGGATCCATCATCCTTCTTCTGTTTTGCCTTCATTTTTCACTGAAAAATTCTGCAAAAGATTTTTTATGTTGTCTTCTAATCATTTGAAATTTTTTATACTTTTACCTCTGAAATACAAAGTCCCATAACCTTCAAACATTATGGCTGGACTTGATCTATTGACTTAAATCTTCATTTATTTTAAGAACCGTTTGGAAGAGGAGGAAGTCTCTGCAGATCCCAAAGCTGACATTTTTGCTATCTTTGTGAACTATCTTCCCTTCACATATCCAGGTTCAGCTTACTTTCTTCTCTTTTTTTTATTCCACTTGCTTCATCCCTTCTATTTACTGTTTTGCGAGATTTTCATCTGAGTTTTTAGGGTTCGTGTACAGGAAAAAATCCTGCAACTGTCTGAGGTAGCTAAATTTCTCTGTTTTCACCCCTTTTTTCTTTGACTCAAATCAATCAATTGTCAAGCTTTTAATTATTAGCTTCATAAAACTTTTCAATCCTTTGTGGCTTTTATGGATAATCAACAATTATTCAAATATATTGTTAAATGCACCTGTCACTTTGACAAGTTGAACCCATTTGACAATTTCGTGTTGATGGAGTGTTTAACTAGTTATGCATAAATACAGTTTCTGTGAGATAAAGTCTATTTAGTTGTCATTTTAATTAGGTTATTTTTTTAGTAGAACTTTTTTGTTATTTATTAGTCATGCTATTCAAATTCTTTATTAAACTAGTTTATCGATACACAAAGATACAAGTTATTGTAAAAAAATTGTTAGTCATACAATCCTTTTCCTTCTGTCTATTAAGTTGGGTTTAAGAACAATTTTTTCATATATGATTTCACACTTTCTTTGTTCTAAAATATGATTACTTAGAATAATCAATTATGCAGTTTTTTTCACTTAACAAAATTTATTCATAAAATTAACTTCAGAAAACTGCTCCAAGACATAAAAACTAAAACAGAATCAAACAATGCCTATATTTAATTTGAGGGGTTTGACATCCTTTTCCGTACTTTTAAATTCCTATAATTCAACGGGCTCTTTCATCTTTTCCGTACTTCAAAAATTATTGCATTTCATATTCAAATAACAATCTGATATGGGGTAACACACACACATATGTTGTTACAAATTAATATCCGTTAGATTTTTATTGGGTTACAAGTGAAAGGAAGTTCTCTTATAATGATTTCTTATTTACAAAACTTTCAACAATAATTTTTACTACAAAAAATAAATAATCGAACATGTAATTATCGTTAGCTCGCATTTTGTTGTGAGATGAAAAGGAAGACGGGAAAAAAACAGATGAAGTGTGAGAAATGCTACTCCCTATTTTTTTGTTAAAAAAAAATTCATATTCATATAAGAAATATAATAATTATCCTTCAACAATATATTGAGACCTTGTGACCTATTTCTTTGGCTTCCCACCACATCCCCAGGTTAATACAATCGATTGATTCTTTTCTTTTTTTTTCTCTTGCACTTGATTCATACCATTGATATGCTGTTTTGCTTGCTCTTCTATTGCATTAGTTTCAGGTTGTTGAATGTCGGAACTATAAATTGCTATCACATGGGTGGAACAATTGTTTTAACGCTCATAGAAGCTTTATTGATCCTATTAGCTTTATTAATTTCCAAAGCTATCAGATTCATCTCTCCTTCACTTTATGATGACCAACTTGTTGCTGTTGACGATAGGTAATTATATCTTCCTCTGAATAACCTCTCACTCTTTATTTTCTTGTTTGATTTGCTCCTATATATAACCCAAAGTTTGTTGACGGTTTGTTTCATTTTGTAGCACTAAAGATGATGTGATTTTAAATCAAACGGCTTCTCCTCCATCTTCGCATATTGTTGTTTCTCTTCCTGCTACAAAGTATGATGTGTTCATTAGTTTCAGAGGGGAGGACACCCGCCACACTTTTACAAGTTATCTTTACAAAGGACTTTATAATGCAGGCATTTGCACTTTTATGGATTATGAACTCCACAAAGGAGAACATATCTCACAAGTTCTTTTGAGGACAATAGAGGAGTCTGAAATATCAATAATTATTTTCTCTGAGAATTATGCTTCTTCAACATGGTGTATGGATGAACTTGTTCACATATTGGAATGCAAAAAAAACATTGGAAGGGTTGTCATACCTATTTTCTATAATGTAAATCCTTCAAACATACGGAAACAAAATGGGAGGTTTGGAAATGGATTTGATGAGTTGAAGCAAAGATTTAAAGGCAACCCAAAAAAATTGCAAAGGTGGAGAAATGCTTTAATCCAATCTACAAGCTTCTCAGGATGGGATTCCAATTGTACGAGGTAGCTTCAAAAATATACCCTTTGTTGTTGGTTTCAGGGATTTATTTAATTAATCTTTAAGACTCTTAACAAATTGTTGTAGTTGTTTTTTTATTTTATTTATTTCTACATATTAAATATGCCTTTTCTTTTGTTTGACATTTATACTAGACCTGAATTCAAACTTGTTGAAGAGATTGTCAAAGACACTATGAGCAAGTTGAACAATAAACCGTCACCTCATCTTGAAGGACTCGTTGGCATTGCTCATCATATTGAAAATGTTGGTAAGCTTTTAAGTGAGGCTCGCATTGTGGGAATTTGGGGTATGGGTGGTGCTGGTAAGACCACACTTGCTAAAGCTATATTTCAAATGTTGAGAGATCAATTTGATGCTTTCTCCTTTGTTGAAAATGTCAAAGAGCAATTAGCAAGAATTACTTTGGATGAATTTCAGCAAAATTGCCTCAAAGAATTATTAAAAGATAAGGACATTAGCATCTATGACATAAAATCAACTTGTGTGAAAAATAGGCTTGGTCGTAAAAAAATCCTTCTCATGCTTGATGATGTGGACAATTCAAAAATAGCTGCAGATTTAACTGAAGTGTGTAATTGGTTTGGGGAAGGAAGTAGAATTATTATTACATCAAGAGATATGCGAGTGCTTCAGAATGCATCTGCACTTTCAACATATCATGTTCCGGATTTGGATTTCCATGATGCCATTCATCTCTTTAGTCTGAAAGCATTCAAGCAACATGAGCCATCTGAAGGTTACATGGAGTTATCAAAATCAATAGTGAAATATTGCCAAGGAAATCCATTAGCCTTGATAGTGTTGGGTTGCTTTCTTTGTGGCAGAGAAAAAGAAGATTGGGGAAGTGCTTTAGAAAAAATAAACCAAGATCCACCCAAGGACATTGTTGATGTTTTGAAGTTGAGTTTTGATGGACTTGATGGGAAACAACAGGATTTGTTTCTTGACCTAGCATTCTTAATCAATGAAAGAGTTCATATTTCTTTGAATCTTATAAGAGAATTATATGACTCTTCTGCGGTTATTGAGATGAGCGTTCTTAGAGAGAAATCCCTTATTTCAATTAATTATTGTTTTATTGTGATGCATGATCTTGTGAAGAAAATGGGCCTTAAAATTTCTAGGAACCAGTTAATCTCTGATGCTAAAACCCCTATTCGACTATGGCGGCACAAAGACATTGTTGATTTTTTCAATCTTGGCAAGGTAATGATTTATTCTGTTTATTATTATTGTAATTGTTATTATTATTATTATCTTCATTGTCAGATTCCTTGTGATATTTTGTTTGTCTACATGTTTTTTATTCGTTAAAATCTTTGGTTGCAAGTGTCAACATTTATCTTGAAGTTTCTCTGTTTTATTTTCTTTAATTTGATATTCCTATAAGAGATCCTTTTTCGATTTAAATGACTAAAATTGGATTGTTGTGTAATTTATTCATCCACCTAAACATTGAATATAAATTAATGAGGACTATTGTGATATGTGTTATTCTAGAAGATAAAATCAGTCTACAACTATTGTTCATTAAGTGATAAATAAAATGATTCACAAGATCGATTTTTCTCTTACTAGTTGGTGTAGTGTAAAGGAGTATATGCATACGGTCGCATGAGCTTGCTCTTATAATAGTAAAGAACTTATGTTATTAGAGGAACAAATCTTAGGAAAGTCGAAAACAAATAATATATATGGAGAGGGAAGGAGGCACCGTCTTCCGCTTATATAGTGCATGAGATTCATAGGGATACTCATTTTTCGATGTATTATTATAATTTTCCTTGTCGTTAGTCTTTTGTTATGCTTTTTTTTTTTTAAATAAAGATTGAAAATTATGTATGCCAAATGTTTCAAATGAATACCTGGACATGCAATAGCATGTAGGTATACTGTATATGTATGAGTGTGTCTGCAAGTTGATGAGTTTTTAGAAATTCATTTATTATTAGGGAAATATGAATTGTAGAATTTTGTTAATAAAATGCACAATGTCATTACTAAATTGGATATTTTTAATAGCATATGTATTTAATTGTTATACAGTATATTTGTGGTAATTTTTTAGGTAACGATAATCATGTTTCCCTTGATTTTCTATTACTAGGGGATTGAGGCAATTCGATGCTTGTCATTGGACGTGAGCATGATGAAAAGTATTACATTGAAGGCTAGTATTTTTCAAAAGATACGTAATCTAATATTTCTTAAAATTTCCAAGTCTGATTGGAGAAAGCCTTCGATGTTAAATATTCATGGAGTTTTGGATTATCTTTCAGAAGAACTGAGGTATTTGAGTTGGGAAGAATGTCCACTACCATATGTGCCATTACATTTCTGTGCGAAGAATCTTGTTACACTTAACATGCGTAATAGTAATATCCGACAACTTTGGAATGGAAATCAGGTATGTACCATAATTTATGTCATAATTTTTTTAATGGAGTGATTCAAAGATCTCATATATATATATATATGAAACATTGACCAAATGATGCTCAATGCAAATGTTTGCTTTACTACCTTTAAATTGAGGGTTAATAGCAGCCGTTTTTTTTTTGTTGGTAGGAAACCCAATTCATCTTTTAAATGCATTGACTTATTTCCGTAATAAGCTCACATTTTTGTTAATTGGCATGGGAGAAATTATTGATTAAATTGTAGTTATGTGTCATTATCTAATGTATTAAACTCTATTTCTTTTTTCAGCATTTTCCGAATTTAAAGGAAATTGATTTATCATATTCAAAACATCTCACTGCACTACCAGATCTCTCTCAGGCCCCTAAGATTCAAAATTTGATTCTTGTTGGTTGTGTGAATTTGGCTCAAATTCATTCTTCGACTTTCCTGGGAAATTTTCTTTGGTTAGACATAGGTGGTTGTGGGTCAATGCAGATAAAGCTTGGGGGCAGTATGAAAGAGAGAAGTTCACGGGTAGTGATTGTGTCCATTTTTTTGGATCTTGACTTCTTGACATTCAACAAAGTGACACAGATGGTGTTGGTATGTGGCAACATGATATGTGGTGTTAGATACAAACATGAGGTAATGTCATTGGAAGAGATAGAAGAATTGATAAAGTTGAGGTCGTTACTTCCATTTGTGAGGAAAGTTAACTTCTCAAAGAGTGTAATTGAGTTTGGGCATGATCTCAACCAACATTATGACTGTTATTCTCATGACATTCAATTTTGGGAAGGTATAGAAATGATGAATGAACATAAAGTGGTGGCGATACCATTAATGGAAGATGACGAAGAGGAGGATGTGTTAATGGAAGATGTTGATATGGAGGAGAGGGGTGATAGAGGGGAAATGATGAATGAACATCAAGTGGTGACAATTTCATTAATGGAAGATGACGAAGAGGATGATGTGTTCATGGAAGATTGTTGCAGCAAGAGTGTTACATTCATAAGAGTTCCCAACAGCATCACTCGCTGGTCATTATTGACAATACTGACATTAAAATCACTCCCACTCTCTAATGAATGTTGCAGAAGGATTAAACCTCTGTTAGATGTGACACTCTCTTTCGCATCCCCTTTCCCTTGGGCGTTTCTCAATATTAAATATTCCACCATCCGCCAACATCTCGGATTTGGTCGTACTTTTTTCTTCAAATGTCTGCTTCACCGTTGGTCTCCTCATTCTTTTCGTCACAACTTACAGTGTAGTTGGGAGAACCCCCCAAACGCTCAATTGGGTAAAGAAGCTCAATGGGAAATTTGAAAAAAAAAAATTGAGTGTTTGGTTTCTAAAGTGAGCAATTGAGTTTAATTCCATCTTAATAGCTTTTGTCATAAGCTTCATTCCTCAGCTTTTATTGATTTAGCTTTTGGGGAGAGTGAGAATGGTTAAAATATTTTTTCAGTTGTGTTCAGTGTACTATCAGACTTATTGCAATTTTATTTTTAATGTACTTTTTTTTGTACAAAAATTAATTTCAACTATTATTTGGTGCTTTTAACTCTTAAAATATTTTTTCAACTGTAACCAGTGTGTTATCAGACTGATTGCAATTTTATCTTTAATGTGCTTTTTCAATTTCAAAAATTATTTTAAACTTTTTTTGTGTTTTTAACCCTTTAAAATATTTTTTCACCCACTCTCTTTTACTATTATCACAAAAGTCACTTGTGCTTAAGTCAATCCAAACAAGTTTTACTTTTACAAAAGTCATTTATATAATTGCTGTTCCAAACATAAATCACATTACACAATTGGGCTTTTACCAAAAATAAAATTACTAAAAGCTAAATTGAGAAACTCCATTTTTCCTATCGTTGTTCCAAACACACACTTAATAGTTTCCTGTCGAGATGCTTCCTATCGAGACATTTGGGGACAAGGAATGGATTTAGAAGAGTTGCCGATGCCATTGATTTTAACAAGGAGGCGATCATATAGTTAGTTATATTGATGAGCAATTGTAGGGATATTATGATATTATTCACATTAGAATCCGCAACTATTCATTTTCTAGAGCATGACTTGCGGGATACCGCGGCCTATCATATTCAGTTATTCATTATTCAATTATATTTAATACAACCCGTTTTTTCAAATATTTTTCTATAAATTAAATATTGTCAATCTTACACACACACACGCGCGTATGTATATATTAAAAAAAATTACTATATTTACTGTTTGTATATTAATTTTTGGTTTTCCCTAATTTGATTTTAATAGTTGTTCATAATTACACACACACATCTTGTGTGCCTATGTTATGATTGATTTATTTATTTTATTAAAAATCCAAAGTGTTTGTTCTTTCATTCATCTTAATTAATCACTCCCCATGTCGTTGTTATGCGTAAAAAAGCAATCAATTTAAACCAATATGGCATATTCTCTTTTTTTATAACTTAGCTGCAGTATTACCGGTTGGGTCTCTTCATTCTAATGATGACTCCTTCTTATGTGTTACGTATTGAGACTGGAATAAACAAAATTTATTAAATTCCATTTCTTTACATTTTAAGAAAATTTTAATTAATTTTTTTCATTTGTACTCGTATTTTCTCTCTATTGATAGTGGCAAAATTATATGTATTTATCACTAATGACAAAGTAATAGTTCATTTTATTTTTTTATTATATTCTTCATACTCTTAATTTTTTTATTTCCTTGTCATGTATCTGCCTAAAAGTATGTGTTTATTCATTAAAATCTTCAGCAAGTATCGATGTTTATCTTGAAGTTATTCAGTTTAATTTGTTTTTATGTTTTAAATTTTTTTAATTAGACTTCACATCAAAAAATTCTTTTTAAGAAAATGATTAAAATTGTTTGGGCCATGCATTTGTGTTCGGTGTGATTTTTTAATCCTCGAAATAAACTTTAAAGTATTTGAAAATATGGTCCGAGTAACACTAATAGTATGTTAACTTGAGTTGCCACTCACATTAATTTTATTTATGGGTTGTTCACATTTTATTTTAGTTATACTCATGAGTTGTAGGGATTTTATCATATTATTTAAATTACTCATTCTTATGTTTATCAAATATGACTTGTACGATTTACGGAGGCATCTCATAATGGTTCTGTTGAGCGTTATTTGTTCTTTTGCGTCTGTAACTTATACTTATAGAATACTAAACAAATAATCTTTCATTATCATATTTAGACTCTTTTAGTGTACGTTTCTCTATATATGTGTATAGCTGGTTTCTTTCTTTGCTTTCTTTCTCTTGCCAACCTATGTAGGTCTAAGTGTTGAAGTAATAATATATAAATCACTATTAAAAGATGTGCTCACATTTATTATCTAATAACGTCTCAAATAAAATTATTTCAAATAAAAAAAATTCATGTCCATTAAATTAGGTAAGATGCTACCTCATTGTCCAGTGGACTGACAAATAAGTTTAAGTTTAAATCTGTGGGCTAAAGTTTGACAACAACCAAAACTAGCTTCATTTTTAACTTTTAAAAACCGAAAAAATTAAAGGCTTGTTTGTTTTTCCTATCATAAATACAATATTTTCTGTTTTTTTAGAATAAAAAAGAACGGAAAATTGCACCTAAATCCCAGGTAAGACAAAATAAGAATCAAAGGTTCTTTGAAATATCTAATTTATAATAAAGTCCTGTAACATATTTAGATAATATATTCTAATTATGAAAGGACCTTAATACCCTTAATAAGGAAATGGGATGTCAAAATGGTTCTTGGTGGCACAATACCGAAACAGAGCCAAAGGCAAGGACCAGTGTTGTGTCATGTGTGTGCGACTAATTGTTGGTTTGTCCGTACTATCGAAATCATATCGACATTTTCGACAAAAAAAAAACACCATATCGACATCGGGCACCACACGAACTCCTCACTCAACTCATCATATTTAGGATTGGAGGAAGTATTTGGTGGCTCTTGATTGATCTAAGTATGAGTTTCTTGAAAAGCATCTGGATCAAAAATATCATCATCTTCTTGAGGAAATGACCAAAAATTAAGACCCCCAACTCCAATCCCAAAACTTCCAATTCCATCCTTAGCTTGAGGATGAACCTCAATACCTTGTTCTTCAAAGGCATCTTTATAAAACAGTTTGTAACAAACCAAATTATAAAAATTAGTAACATATAATATAAATAAAAAAAGTAACATGCCTAACTCTAAAATTTAAAATATCTAACCTTCATCATTGATGGTAATTTTTGGTATTGGTAGTGTGGTATCATTATAAATGATGTGTTCCTCTATCTCTTCAGCGGAAAGTGTTGAAAGTGGAAGAGAATCAACTTCTTCCATTATCCAATATTCAATCTTATCAATACTTTCATAATCAACGGGATTAAAGTCTTTTTTTGTAATATCCCGAATTTTGGGATTAGAGGCTTGAGAATAAGCCTAAATTAAGCGGACTGCTAAGCCCCAGTTTAGTAGATGTCCCAAATCTATTCTTTAATGTTTTTTATATCTTTGGGGTATTAAGAAAGTAAAATGGTGAATTTTGGAGAATATAATTACAATTTTGGTGAAATCGCTTATGAGGTAGTGAGCTTGTCATGTGATTCTGAATGACCAAATGATGAGAACAAATTATGAAATTTTATAGGATGAAAGTAGATATCCTAAGATTTAATTTGATAGGTTATATGACTCAATTAGAGCTATATAAAAAAAGATATGAATTTTTGAAGTCAGCACAGAAAAACTGTGAAATTTTTGGAACAGTATGTAAAGATTGAAATTCTGGGAATTTTGTGATTCCATTCAGCAAAATTATATATTTTTTCTTGAAACTAGACTCAATAAGGGTTCTATAGGCTTTGGAATCACTCCAATTCGATTTTTCTAGAATTAGTTATGATTTTTCAAAGATTGGACAGAAATTTGCCAGAATTTTGTAACAATCCGAAAATGGAAAAATAATTATTGGATAATTATAATATTTTATAAAATCATATTTTATCATCTTCCTGCTCCCATTTTCGTCAGTTTTTCTGAACTTAGAGAGAGGAAGTGTGAAATTTTAGAGAGAGAAAAGGGGAGGAAAAAACTTGCAAAGGTAAGTGATTTCTTCAGTAAATCGGTTCCTAATGCGTACAACTTCACTCCTAAGCTACTCTCCTATGTGTTTAAGGTTTGTGAAGCTCAAAATCTCTTGTTGGAGTAGCTAGGGTTTCAGCAAAGTCAAGAAAAGCCAGAAGGAGCTTGAGGTAACTTCCAAACCTTCGTATATTGACTATTCTAGCTGCTGTGGGCAATTTAATCGGTGAAATTTCGCCGGATTCCCATTGATTGTAAAAATGGAAAATGGGTTTCCCTAGGGGTTATGCTACCCAAATTGATACTAAATGGTAGTTGTAACCTAATGGAATAGTCAATAAAGTGGTTAGGAGTAGAAAGGAACGTGTTTACGGAGCCGAAACCGAAAAACCCCGATTTTCCCCTAAAAACCCATATATTTTGGCCAGCACTATAAATAGGCCTTAGAGTTGGATTTTCAATGATTTGATGATTCCATTCGGTTCAGGATGGAAAATTAGGTGGGGTTACAGTTGGGCACTTTTTCGGAAAAGGCCGAAATAACATAATTTCGGAAACGCCCCTAAAACCCTAAAAGTAGGGCTGCCAAGGGCAATTTCGTAATTTGACATTGAATTTGATAATTCCGAGTCCGGAAATAGATTCCTTGGGTGAAAATGTGTAAGAATAGCCCATGTCAAAATTTCGGGAAAAGTACAACCGGACCGGGTACAGCGGGGCCGGGCTGGGTCCCCGAGGGTATTTTAGTAATTTTTCAAGATAGACTCATATAACCCCCAGAAACACTATGGAAGTGTCTAAATGGTATATTTGGAATTGTAGTACCGAGTTGAGAGCCCGAGTTGCTGGCACGCAAATCGAGGAGAAAAGCTGGAGGTAGGGGACTTACCGTACTTGCATGTATTTGATATCTTTGCTTGTGTAATGATGTATGTGATTGCTTTACTTGATTGTGTAGAGCATATTTGAATAAATGAAGCTCTGTTTCTGTTTTCACTGTGGCCATAGTCTTGTTGTATGAAACTTTGAGCATGCAGAAATGTCATTATGGGGCATACATCTAGATAAAACTAACATGTCATACACATAGCACCAATCATGCATGCATTATGGTATCTGTTTCCTACTGAGATTCTCTCGAATCTCACCCTCCCCTACCAATAATTCAGACAGGAGACGACAGAAGATAAGCAAACAACAATGCAGAGTATCGTACGAGGGGATTACAATAGTGGAACGAAGACGAGAAGAAGTCTCTGTTTCGCTGGAATGAGTTTAGACACCCTAGTAGCCTTGTGCGGCTACCTTAATCGTAAGTATCATATACAAACCCCTATGAAGAATTTATGTAATCATGCATTTATTATCAGTATACTCATGTTATTCCTGTGTTGCCCACCGAACCATATATCATCTTCCACGAATACTCTGAAAAAGGTAAAAATTAGATAAGGGCGTGACATTTTTCCTGCTTGCCTACCTTCGCTAGAGTAATGTCATAACTGCTTTCTATGTTGTTTATAAGATATAGATGGTTTTCTATAGTTGTCATTATCTTCTCCTGTGTTTCACTTGGGTTTCTTTACTTTTCTTCTGGGATCACTTTACCTCTGTAGAACTGAGCAATGTAATTCTATATCTAACATTATTTTCTCTTTAACACAATAAACTGAATACAAAGTAATCGAATGCTATATGTTTCTGTTTATGTGAGTATTCTTTTGTTGTTTAAACTTATGAAACCAGATTTTATTTTGGTCAATACTTATGAAACCAGGGTTTGTCTATCCTGCGGGCGAGACTAATTCACTTCCTTTGTATTTAAGTACAAAAAGCTCACCAGCCAAAAAATTGCATGGAATGTGTGCATTATACTAGGACTTTTAAGTGTTTGATGGTTTGCATTACTATATTTTAGATAGATCTTTCGTTTTTGTCTGTGTTTGACAGTGGTATGTGGCTCATTTAATTATGTTTTGGTGTATCCTTTGATAGCTTTCAAAACCCAATTCTTACAATGCCATTTGCATGAATTAAAGTGATGTGATGGCTTTGGTGATGCCTTGAATATTGGTTATCATCCTTTCCTCAAAAGGTGAGGTCTTCAAAAGGAGAGGAAAATAAACTTTGCAGTTTGCAATGCTGAATTTGGTCTAATGAGCAGTCAACAAGATGTCGCTAGAGGGAATTTACAAAGCAAATGGTCCATGTCGTCACCCTCATCAGATTGAACATAGTTAAATGGCGTTCTATTAGTGGCGGACTCTCATTCAAACTGAATACAATTTGATTATATTTTTAGTTGATAGATGTTACTTTATTATTATGAATGAAACTCTTCCATGCATGCACTACTTGGTTATGGTTTATCTGTTCATAAGATCTATTGTGTGAATAAAACAAGGTTATGCTCTATTTTATCATATCAGTTCTATGAATAAGACGAGGAAAATTGTAATGACTAAGCCAAATCATAAAAAAAAATACATTGAGAACCTCTGAATAAAAAGAAGGTCAGAGCAGGGTATCTAATGAAATAAGCCATTATTTTTTTTTGGTGAATTTGTTTTAAGGATTTGAGAAGTCATTCTGATTAAAAAAAAATGCCATTCTAGCCTATTTGTTTGAACTTTAGTCAAAGGTTACTATAAAAAAGAGGCTTTCCTTCCTTAGTGTTCTATAGGATTTGTAGGTGTTGTTAGTGTTTCGTTTCAAAGGAAATTGCCTATTAATTACTTAGAAAGTTCCTGTTTGCTTTCAAGTTATACATTTTCTACTTTTGTAAGTTTGATAATTGTTGTCAATGAAAGTGAGGGTGGGTGCAAGAGCAAAATAAAAAATGTTTTGGACAGTGAGGTGTCTAGATATGTTGATGCATCATCTTATTGAGTGGTACCATTCTTAAAGTTATATTAGATGATTTAAAAAAAAGGTCTTCTTGATTTACAAGCTCAATCCTCACATGATACTATTGTTTATAATACAAAAAGATATTTAAAAATCGTGATACATCATCATACTAAATTTATCAATTTAAAAATTGTATCAAGAAAAATGTGTTGGGTAGTTATTTATGATTTAAATAATATTTTATTATATTAATTTTTTTACATATAAAAAATAATATGACTTTCAAAATATCAAATAAAGAAAAATGATATAAAAAAGAACAAGCTCCCATGTAATGTATAGGTAATACATGCTCGTTGCATGAAAAATCTTGCCAATTGCAAATATCAAAGAGGTAGGAGGTATTGAAAAGAGCATTTGAATTCCTTGAATTATTTGTTCTGAATTGCCCATATAACGTGGAGAGCTGCATTACACCTAATCCATATAAGATATACAAAGGTAATAATCCCCTTTAGTATTATCAAATCACCGTCCTTGTTGGGAGTCTGGAAAGAGGAGATGGGGTCACCTTTCATGGTTATTATACCGAGGAACAAAATTTTTCTGTCTCTATGAATTTTTTTTCCCCGTTAAAATAAGACACACGCCTGAAACCAGATACATAAACTAAAATATCTTTAACAAGTGAGTTTTTGACATTTATAACTAAGCTTTTTGATTTTTAGAAGTAGCTACATATGTCTTCATTTTTTGGGGGCTATATCCGCTACGTCTCCAATTGAGTATGAACATTTTGGCCTTTTTTTTCAAAAAAAATCACTATATAAGATTTTGGTCCTCAGTTGTCATTACTTAAATACGGGATTTTTATAAAGAAGCGTGACAATTAATTAAGAATCTTGCAAGAAAGCTAATATAAATGTTTCAAAAATAGTCTTTTATGGTACATCCATTTAGGTTCTTATTTCAAAAATAGTCTTTACATGAACGTTTGAGATTAAATTTTACTAAATTACATTCAACTATTTACATTTTTATTCAACATTTTAATATCAATTTACTAATTAAATCTTAATTACCACCTCTGCTCCGTTATATAAGACCTAGATCTTTTTTAAAGAGATAAAAAAAGTTAAATAAATTACTTTAAAGTATTTATATTTATTGTTTTTCTTCATATTGGTTTGCTTGATTTATAAATTGATATATAATATAATAATACGTAATATATAAACAATAAAACCTTATTCTAGTAGTTGTGGTCGTTTATATAAATTAAACGAAGTCATGGAGTTCGGTCAAAAACTAAATCTCAAAATAAATTGTTAACTAAGAGAATATATGCTATAATTAAATAATTTATTTAGGTTCATTAACCTCTTTAATATGATCTTATATCAAGGACGGTAGAAGTATTCAAGGATCTGTTTTCTTTGAGGGGAGGGGAGGGATTTTGCTCCCTTCCCCTTATTTGGCAACATAAAAATTTAAGGAGGGAAATGAAATTGTTTTGAAATTTCCCCTCTCCTCCCCTTATAACCCTCCCCTCCAAAATGGGGATTTGAGAGGAAGGATAATATTTTGGCATGATGTGATTATTATGTCAATGAAAATTTTTAATATTCCTATTATACCCTTCTGATTTTCTTCTTCATCTCGATCCTCACTCTAATATTTTAGTATGATATGACTATTATACTAATGAAAGTTATAATTGTTCAATTTAATAATTATAAAATTATAAGTTTATGTAATTATTAAACATTGTACAAAATTCATAAAATGACTTAATTAAAATAAGGATAAAGTTGTCTATATAAAAATATTTTATCTCCTTTTTCTTCATCAATCAAACAAAGTAACATTAAAATCCTTTTCCTCCCCTATTCTCCCATCAATCCAAACGAGGTAACATTAAAATCCTTTTTCTCTTCTCCTTTCCTCTCCCCCTCCGTTGAACCAAAGAGACCGTAAATTTAATTCAATGGCTAAGATGAAAAAGCATTAACTAACGAAAAATTTTGAACTATTTAGATAGTATAATTGGCAGTGAAGATTGTTGGCAAAAAAAAAAAAATTTGCGGAGAAGAGACCTCTCCGTCTCAAGCATAAACCATTTAAAGAAAAACGTAATTTAATTGGTTTCCTTAATTTTTTTAAAAAAATCAATTTTATTTTTTAATTAGGATTGAAGGGAGTAGATAAGGAACGTGAAAAAGGAAAAAGAAAGGTTGACAAAGAGAGAAACAACCATTCAAAGGAAAATACGAATGAACGAACGTACCGTGTAATGTCCAGAGTGAGGGGGCCGTGGCAGGAAATAATTCAAAAGTGGGCATGTGATTATTATTATTATTATTAGGTTAAATTTAGAAAATGGCCTTGTGTGGTTTGAGAGTGATAAACTCTAGAACTCATTACTGCAGCGGTGAATCCAAATTCAAAAAACCTATCATTTTCTCTCGTTTCGCAATAAGGTTCAATTCTTCGTCTTCTTCATCTTCACAAGGGGTTATTGCATCTACAATGGCTTACGAGAAGGAGCTCGCCGCCGCTAAGAAAGCAGTCACTCTCGCTGCTCGCCTCTGCCAGGTATTCTTCCATTCGCTTCTTTCATAATTTGTGCTCTTCATTCGAATTGGAACTGGGGATCGATACTTCAGAATCTGAAATAATTTTCGCTGAAAATTGTTTAATGTAGCTGTAATTATTCACTTCGATTTTGGATTCTTAGGTTCAATGTGAAAGTGTCGATGTAACAATTGATACTGGTTCAGCTTGATGTGATCCTAAATATCTGTGAGTTAGCTAGTGAAGGGTTAGGTTAAGAGTGGGTCAAACTAATGGCATTGATACGTATGGGAGGCAGCTGGTAAAACAATCTGAATTCATAATGAGATTGATTTGAAGTACTGAAGTTCTTTTCTTTCTCTCAGTATCCCTTCTTTCTTCTCTTTATTTCTTTCTCTCTCTATTTCCTTTACGGTTCTCAATGCTGCTTTTGATGGTTTTGTCCAGAAAGTGCAAAAGGCTCTGCTCCAATCTGATGTCCATTCGAAATCAGACAAGAGTCCTGTTACTGTGGCTGACTATGGTAAGTTGAATTACTTGTATCATAATACTGTCTAATCATAATCGTTAATATTGATTCTAGGATGAATCTTTTCATTGTAATCGTTCATGGGTGTATTTGTTTTGGCGATTGGATAAGTAACTTATTTTTACTTAAATTTATGGAATCTTAAGATGGGAATTTCTTCTAATGAAATTATGTATAGCCATTGTGGCACAGACAATGCGGACTTGCGTGTCGAAGCTGTACTTACGCATATGTTGTAAGATTTCAAACCTATTTTTCCAGACGCCAAAAGTCCTTTCTATTGTGCACCTCAAGCTTGAATGATAAAAATTGAAAGCTTCGTTAGGATTCCGAAATGCCCGGTGATTTCTGAATTCTGGGAGGTGATAACGTTCACATCTGTACGGACCAAGATACCCAACTGTTGTTGGGTAGCCGGAATCGACCAAATAATATTTGCCTAACATGTGTTAAAATCGTTGTAAATGTGAGATTAAGTTAAGCGTTAAAAGTAGACAAAGAAACGTAATTGAAATGTACAAAATATTTACCTTGTGGTGGATGTGGGAAATTCATGGTTGGATCTGAGACAGTTGAGTGAAAAACACGAGCATCATGTGCTGAACCTTCCCATCCTGCTAACTGGAACGTGAAGCACATATCCCAATCACAAACAGCCATAACATTCTGTGTGGGATATCCTTTTCTCCCAATAAACCTATCTCGGCCCGGTCCAGTGATAACACACCTGATGTGAGTACCATCAATAGCTCCAATGGCATCCTTGAAATATGGGTAATATCGATTATCGGTTGCTATTTTTGGATGACATTGACCAAATTCTGGATCGCGTGGCCTAATAATTTCCGTTCCAAGTTTAAGGCAGGCCGTTAAAATCTTGTGTAGAATCCTACTTACAGTTTCGCCCGAATGTTTAAATATTTGTTGTACTAGCCTATTTCCTACTCCGTGTCCAATAGTGAGCAAAAACATGGCAACCATTTCTTCAACACCGGTATTCCTAGTTTCTCTTAAACCATGCTCACACAACTTAATGCACAAATTATAAAAAACATGTTTTTCCATTCTAAACATCTCATGACATTTTGAACCTTCATTTGCCAACAATTCTTGTACCCAATAGTGACCTGTTCCCTGACTCGCTCTACGCGGTTGTCTGCACACATATGGCACTAAATATTGGCAAAGTAACACGCATAATTGTTGATGATGTTCCAACTCAGCGTCAAAAATTGAGGCGTCATCACAATCTTCATTTTCATCTTCATTTTCATTTTCATCTTCATTTTCATCTTCATCTTCATCTTCATCTTCATCTTCATCTTCATCCATCCCCTGCAACCTGTTTCGGTTGTTACGATTTGCCATTGAGTACCTGTGATTGTGGTGAGATTGTGGTGTGAGCAGGATGATTAACAAACATAATATAATATATATATATAACTGCCAACATAATAAAACCATTCCAAACGACAGGTCAAGTCATACGTTTTGGAAACAAAAAACTAGAAATGTCTACATTGAAATATCCATACATCAAATGCATAATACAACTAGTTCTCATCTACAAGAGAACGCAAATAAGAAATCAGGATCTCGGGATGTGGTTTCAATGTCACAAATACATCCCGATGTGTCTTGCTCTCCAGAGCTCGCATGCACCGGACTCCAAAGGTGTTGTCCGACTTCACCTCGTCAAGTTCCAGTAGATGTTTCACAACCTCAGACATGCTATTTTCTTGAGGTGTTGTTAAAGCCGTTGCTCGATCCATAGTCACTTCGGCAATCACACTGACGGCATCAGCTATTTGCTTGGCAGCTGGAAGCTTCTGTTTTTTGCTTCTACTAAACCCTTCACCTCTCTTCCTTTTGGGCTCACCTCCAGATGCAGTGGGACCAGTGCTTGATGGCCTCTCCGTTGTTATTCCAATGCTTGCCATTTCATCGGTAACTCCGGTACTAACTGCAGGGTCAACACCGAATTGCTCATCCTCACTGTCCCCAGAGCCTTCCTCTTCATGCATCGTGGGTCTGTAAACATCACCCTCATCTTCCTCATTTGTCTGTGGTTGTTGGCGAGAGGTTGAGAATCGGCGATCACCGGACGCCATTCCGTCTTTGAATATTATTCTTAACTCACTTTCATTCTTTAGGCATGAGTTCCGGAATTTCTTATAATCGGAATGTGTCTGTAAGCATACAAGTTAGATGAGTCAAAATGGATAGTGAAATGAATTACATGACAAAAATTGCACAAATGAAACATGTAAATTGCACTTAATATTGTTTACCTGTAACTTCTCCGTCCACCAGTCGTCCGAGGCAATGACATTGTTTGTCACAGGGTCTCTGCCCACACCGGTCTCTTTGATTAAACAATCCCATGTCTTCAGATCTTTCTTTAAGACATCCAATCTATTTTTCAATTGTTTCTTCCCGTAGTGTTTCCCAGTCTTATCAGTGAATGTCTGAATAATAGCCTGCCATGCTTTCGGTGTGAATGATTGCCCTCTACGTTCTTTTTTGTATATTTGGTCTACGCATGCGTTGACCAATATCTCTGTTGACTGTACATCCCATACAGCTTTTGTGTCCATATTTCTATACCAAAAACTGACATATAACAAACACATGACATAACAGAAATCCAAAATACACCAAGCTAGATATTCTGATAAGTTTCCATTAAAACAAACAAGTGCTCTATGTATTTAAGATCCCCAAGCAACACAAACGTACACCCATAAAAACCTTACTGTCTGCTTGGCGTGCTAAGATTCTGAGTTATCCCAAGGAAAACGAAATTTTGCAACGTCCCAAGATCTCTGGGTTGCATTATGATATCTTAGAAACTTAATGAAAATTCATCATGATGCATTGGAAATTTACATATAATAATTTCACACTCAAATTTCTCTCTTTTCCTTTCAACAGTTCAAATGATACCTCTGTTATGGCCAACAACATTTGAAACCATACTCAAGCACTTCAAATTTTGTCATATACTACAATATCGTTGTAAATACTAAATATATGTAACCAACCTCTCCTGTTAGTGCTTAACCCAACCATCACAATATTTCTTTATCCTAAGATGCATCTTCTGATCTAATCAAGCTTATGTTTCTTTGCAATGGTTACGTTGAGTAGAGAATTAAGGTATAAGCTTTTCTTAACCTAAACCACCAAGTTCAGTATTAAGAATGAGAAGAAAACAACCACACTAATTAAATTGGATTAATTCTCAAGTACACACACACACAGAGAACAACTTAAACAAGCATGTTACAAGTCCGCATAAACAGAGCCAAAGAACATGTGAGGTTTGGTGTATTATACAATAATTCAAAGTAAGTTGATGAGGTCCAATAAAATTGAGAAAGGTGGAGAGAATAATTTCGATTTATATAAGTGATTAATAAGATTCCTCATCTAACAAAAAACTCAAACACATGAAGACAAAAGCACCTCATCTCATTCTCTTTAATACAGAAATCACCCGTAGCTTTCAGTGACAGCATTGGTATGAACTTAGTTCATGATAGCAATACACGTTATTGGGAAAAAGTCTTTCAGGGGAAGAATCAAAGAACAAATACCATAAACAGCGATAAAAGTCTCTAAAACTGACCCCTCTGCCCAATTTTTCAAATGCATTTCCAATATTTTTCCAGACAGAGGTCATAACAGAGCAATGGAGCAACCAACGAATAGAACAATGCTTTTGAGCTAAACCAGCGGCATATTACTTTTGAGCTTTTGCAGGTGAGGGAAGATGGAATATGAACAAAACGCAACAGAGCAACGGCTTGTTCCAACGAAACTAACAGATCAAAGACAGCAACCAAACGTATCACAGATCAACCACGACAGAGCAAACAATGGTGGTTCATTGAAATGGCTCAAAATGCAACCATTGCCTATGAAACATTAGATAAAGGGAGAGAGCTGCGTCAAGTTAAGTTTGAAACCTTACCAACGAAAGAGAGACACGCGACTGAGCAGATCGGCGACGACCTTCAACGGTAGCTCGACACTTCAACGCCGGGCAAGCTCACAGGCTCTTGCTTGTACAGATCCGCCTCCCCTGACTCCAAACCGCAGCACAACAAACCGTCACACTTCAACGCCACTTGCCGGACTTTGAACGCCACACACACGGAGCCAGAGAAGAAAACACAGGCAAAACCGCACGATAGCGACGGAGCTCAAAACCACGCCGAAAACGACCTTTGACTGCCAAAACCAGACGGATCCATGCCGCCGCTCGCCGTCGCTTGTGGTCCGCTTCTGTGCTTTGCGCGGAGAAGAGAATGGACAGAATAATTGCCAATAATTGCGACAAGAGAGAGAAAGTTGAGCCGGTCCGGTTGGAGTAGGTGCAGAATTTAAAATGTATTAAATGCTACCCTAACGGTCATTTGGGCTTATTTAAGTACAAAAAAGCTTCAATTCTCAGCTTCTTGGATTGGGCGACTTATACTTATTTTGACTCAACCGGGAACGCTGAAACAAACACCAACAATTGCAATTGTCACTGTTTTGGACCGATTGGGCACTGTTGAAGCCCGATTCAGAGCCCAATCGGTCAAACAAACACACTGCATGTCGCTGAGCTAAATCATATCATATGGTACATTGTCTATTAGCTTGTGTTTGTGGAAAATCTCAGGCAACAGCAAAAAGAAAAACAAAGAAATTAAGAAAAGAAAATGAAATATCATAGTCGTCTCGACTTTTGTTTTAAAGAAAAAAATGATTATTTGAGTGAGGTGCCACGTCTATTTTGACCCTACCAACTGGATTTGGCTAGCGTCCGCTGCCCCTAACGTCCGATGCCCATCCTTTTCCTCAAAACTACACCGTTTTGGGATAAAATGTTGGGCTGATCTTTGTTTTTTTAAAAAAATGGTATCTAGTATTTTGAAGTATTTTTCTGGATATATCTAATATCTTAAAATATTTTTTAAGTAACATGCAGCATCCTAAAATAATTTTTAATGTTTTTAATCTCTTAAAATATTTTTTAGTTATACTCAGTCTATTAGCAAACTGATAGTAATATTACCTTTAATGTACTTTTTCAGTTCCAAAAATTACTTTAAAATATTATAGTGGATTTTAAAGTAATTTTTAGAACTGAAAAAGTACATTAAAAGTAAAATTACAATCAGTCTGCTAATAGACGGGGTATAATTAGAAAAATATTTTAAAAAATTAAAAGCACTAAAAATTATTTTAGGATACTACATGTTACTTAAAAAATATTTTAAGATAGTAGATACGTCCCTTCAAAATACTAGATACCATTTAAAAAAAAAAAAGGTCAGCCCCAACATTTTATTCCAAAACTACACCAAAACGGTGTAGTTTTGGGGAAAAGGATGAGCAGCGGACGCTGGGGGCAGCGGATGCTAGCCAAATCCCTACCAATTGCCCATATTGCAATGACACTGATGAAGATTATAAATCAAGTGCGTTACTCTTGGAGAAAATTTAAGGGAAAATTGTGAAAAAAGACCTCACCAACAACTTATTTGTCAAATGAGACCTTCGCGTGCAGATCATCTTCCATATGTGCAGAATATCTTCCCTGGTGTACAGACGATCTTCCCTATGTGCAAACTTCTTCCCTATACGTGTGCAGAGATCTTCCCTGCGTGTGCAGATATCTTCCCTCCGTGTGCAGATAATCTTCCCAGGTCCCATTTGACAAATAAGTTGCTGGTGAGGTCTTTTATAGCAATTCTCCCAAAATTTAAAGCTCGCCTGCACATTCACTCATCACCTACCTAGCTAACTGTAATGGGTTACTGGTGTTTTTCAAGCCACTTTTCCAGGGTTGGCTCTTCACTTTAATCAACACCATCAAGTAATGAAATAAAATAAAAAATTACAGCAGTACCAAGTCTCAACGAAAGAATGTAATTACTAAAAAGTCTTACAATAAATGAACAACATACAATACAACTGGTTCTAATAGAAAAAATAACAACCTGTTTATGTTTGCCCACTTGTCATTAAAACTTTTTGTTGTGTGAAATTTGAGTTGAGACTTGAGAGTATGTAGGTGATGAGACGTAAAAGTAAACACATGTAAAATTCAGGAGGGGCTAGGTAATTAAGGATTCAGGTTAGTTAGATTGCTGAGGTGGGTGGGACACAGGTGATGAGACGACTACCATATAAAACTATTGTAGCTATTTTTTAATTGCTTGTTACCTGTCACACTCTCATTCAATGAATTTTAGCCAATTGCAAATTTACTTTTTATTTTCGAGGTTCACAAGCTGTAGTTAGCTTTGTACTTGAGAGAGAACTTCCTTCTGAACCATTTTCATTAGTAGCTGAGGAGGTGAATTTCTAATCTCTCCCTGAACATGAAGAATCTTCTTTTCTATTCTTGAATGTAAAATTCGGTCTTAAAATTATAGGATTCCGGGGATCTTCGTGAGGAGAGTGGTCAAGAAACACTAAAGCGCATTACAGAACTTGTCAATCATACTTTAGCTAGTGAAGGATTAGATGGTTTCTCTGCCTTAACAGCAGAAGATATTACTAGAGCCATTGACAATGGTAAGTCTGAAGGAGGTTCTAGTGGTCGGCACTAGGTTCTAGACCCCATAGACGGCACTAAAGGATATGTATCCTCAAAACTAAATCAAGGTGAATTCTTTCTTTGGCATGCCTACCTTTCTTAAGTTCGGCTTTCTAACTTGTTGCTGTTCTGTTATTGTGCTTATGATCACTTATGACCACCAAGTAGCTCATGCTTGTCTGATGGATGACGTTGTAGGTTTCTTAGGGGAGACCAATATGCTATAGCATTAGCTTTGTTGCATGAAGGGAAAGTTGTATTGGGAGTCTTGGCTTGTCCAAATCTTCCACTGGCGTCTATTGGCAGTAATCAGTAGCATTCTGGCAATGAAGTTGGTTGTCTTTTCTTTGCCACAGTTGGAGAAGGTGCATATATGCAGACTCTGGATGGTTCTTCAAAAACTAGGGTTCGTGCCTATAGAATGATACTATTGATATGTCATTGATTGTTGTGCTAAGATTAAGTATCTTGCTATCATTATCCAGGTGCATGTCAGTGCAACTGAGAATCCAGAAGAAGCGTCATTTTTTCAATTTTTCGAAGCTGCACACTCTTCTCATGACCTGTCAAAGTCTATTGCAGAAGTAATTTTATTCTTATAATCTACCATGCACATTTTTTTCCCCTTCTATTAAAATAACTGAAATTGATTAGTACTTTGGCTTCAAAAAAATAACATACTCGCTGGACATTAACTCTTTCACCGTCTTCAGATTACTTGACAAAATGATTATACTACGCATCGAAGTTAGCATATTCATATGCTAACCTGGGCAGTTACTAATAGTTGTGGAGTTATTCTATTTAATAGGTTCGATGGTTGATCCTGTGTATTTTCTTTATTGTATATATGATTAATTTGACAATTGAACCTGTACAGAAGCTGGAGGTGTTGCCACGGATGTTGCAGGAAATCCTTTGGACTTTTCAAAAGGAAGGTTTCTTGATGTTGCTTCTGGCATTAGTCACAAACCAGAAACTGATGCCACAGTTTCTCAGAGCAGTGAAAGAATCCCTCAACGAGAGAGCATCATCCCTATAATTTCCATTAAAACAAGGGACGATTCTATTTCTGAGCTTGCCGGCTTTGTTGTCATATATCCACTCGTGTTTTTATTTTCTTCTCATCTCTCTGCTCCTTTATAAGGTTGTTGTGATTCTAAAAATTAGAATGCTTTGGCATACCCGCCCACCAAAATGGTGATATGTATCCGGTGCCTCAATGCATTGCAAGTGTCGATAGTTAAATAAGACACTTGTGTTCTGAGCTTGGGCTATTGGCATTCAATGATGAATGTCACCAATGAGTTACGATTCTCATTCTATTCACACGTTATTGAATGTTGTTACTCAGATTCATGAAGATATGGCACTTTCTTTTTATAAAGAAAAGTTTATATAAGCTGGATCTTGTAGCATACTAAGATTATGGCATGAAAATATAACATTTATCAACTCCTTTGATTCTACAGAGATGTCGGTGCCTGCAGATAGTTTGTTGAGTATCTATAAATTATTCATAAATTGTGTATGTACCTGCTATTAACTTTAAATTAAGGTGGGTCTCCTCCTAATTACCCGTTTGTCTACATTTTTAGATTGAGAAATTAGAGAAGCACCTAGCTCTTTTATCATGTGAATAATTTTTGCAATGTTCATTTGAAGCTCTCACTTCTTAACAAAAGTTTATTCATATAATGCTTTTCTTATAGGAAAAGACAGCTAATACATCAACAAATATGCGAAAGCTTTCTTGAAAAAAAAAAAAATAACAGCACAATAATACATAACCCCAAAAACATAGCATTAAAGAATACATGTGTTGGTTTTATAACCAAGGAAGTTGTAGAAATTTTAGATACTAATTGGTCTACAAATCATAAGGGCACTTTCTTAGTTTTCTTTTAGGAGAAATTAAAATGAGGTTCTAATGAAAGAATATAATTATGAAAAAATCTCATAATAAATATTATTGACCTTATTGTTATTTTCTGTATCAGAACTTGTCATTGCAAATTGGTTAACCAAATTTTTACCAAGACTTTTGATAATTACGTTTCTTCCTTAGAACTTCATAATGATTTTCCCTTTCTTTTCCAACTTAATTCAACTTTTCAGTGCGTTGTACGGGAAAATATTACAGTCAATGTTGACAACATCCGAATTCTTCTTAATACATTAGTATTGTAGCTTGTCGAAAATAACATCCAGAATGTGCAAAAATATAAGGATCTACTATAGTATGAATTCAACCTTGTCAGCCATTCAAATTTGTAAAACATTTAAAATCATTTTGTTTAGAGTTTGAGTGAAGAATAAAGCAATACTATCAAGTAGTGTAGTGGCATCTCTATGTAGGCCTTTCTAATTCTTTTCTTAGGCTAAGCCATGTGGGAGTCCATGACAAATTAAACAGCATGGCCACGCGACAATGGACACACGGGGGGGGGGGGGATCGTAAGAAAATATTTTGACTTGAATTTTTAAAAAATTTAATTGAGAATTTTTTCTCCAATTTCTCCGTTTCCCATTATAATTTGATAAACGGTCTCATAAATTGCTTAGTTAGTGTCTTTGGAATAGCGATGGGAAAAATAGAGTTTCTCAATTTAGCGTTTGGTAATTTTATTTTTGGTAAAAGCTCGATTGTGTAATGTGATTTATGTTTGGAACAGCGATTGTATAAATGACTTTTGTAAAAATAAAACTTGTTTGGATTGACTTAAGCACAAGTGACTTTTGTGATAATAGTAAGAGAGAGTGGGTGGAAAAATATTTTAAAAAGTTAAAAACACAAAAAAATATTTTAAAATAATTTTTGGAACTGAAAAAGTACATTAAGGATAAAATTGCAATCAGTCTGATAACACACTGGGTACAGTTGAAAAAATATTTTAAGGGTTACAAGCACCAAAAAATAGTTGAAATTAATTTTGGTAGCCGAAAAAGTATATTAAGGGTAAAATCGTAATTAGTCTGATATCACACTGGACGCAACTAAAAAAATATTTTAATCATTCTCACTCTCCCCAAAAGCTAAATCACCAAAAGCTCCAAAGTTGAGCTTATGTCAAAAACTATTTTTTCAATCTCAAGCCCAATTGCCCATTTTGATCCCCAAACACTCACAATTTTTTTTTTTTAAATTGCCCATTGGCTGTTTACTTATAAATCCAGTGTTTGGGGGCTCAAACGCGCCCCCAAACACACACTATGTTTGTTTCATTACCTAATGTGTAATTGAATTATTTGGATTTTTCTTACAAATTTAAAAACTTAACAAACTTATATTAAGATGTATGAAAATGTTAATAAGGATATGACATATAGGGAGTACATAATAGAAGTGTTACTTTGTCTGATTTCGTGAAAGTGAAAGTTGATCGAAGACATCTCAAAAATTGCCAATTGCCATGTTGTCTAATGGTATGAGTACTCTTTTGTAAGTTGAAGGTTGTGGATTTCATTCCATTTATAATGCATCACTCTGATCTTAATTATAAGTCTCTTTTAACTAAATCTTACATACCAAATTGATGTAGTTAACTCAATGATTATGGGGTAAATTTCCAACTATGCCTTTATTTATGATGAATACTTTTCAACTTTTTCTTCTCTATCTATTTTTAAATTATTTCTTCATTAATACAATAAATAGTGACAAAATTATTACAATCTTATTTACTACATTGAAACTGATTTTATAAATAGAATTAAATTTTTGGGTTAAGTAGCATATTTGCTTTGGAATTATGGGTCCGTGAGCAATTTTGCCCTGGAAGTTTTTTGGGGATCAATTTCGCCCTGGAAGTTTTAAAATGTAGCAATGTTGTTCTTTTCTGTTAAATAACAAATGTTGACGATTAAAAAATTGACGTTGATTGTTAATTTTTTAACTGAAAAGGGCAACATTATTACGTTTTGAAACTTTTGGAGCGAAATTGATCCCCAAAAAACTTTCATGACAAAATTGCTCCTGGATCCATACTTCCGTGATAAATTTGCTATTTAACCCTAAATGTTTTAGTAAAAAAACTTATAAATATAATCAAAGTGGTGTATTGTTGGTGCATGCTCTTTTAACTAAAAAAAAAAAGGTTAAAGTATATGTTAAGTCCTTTATGTTTGCATCAAGTTTCATTTTAGTACTTTAAGTTTAAAAAGTACACTTTTAGTCCTTCAAGTTTAACACCGTTAGTTTTATTTAACAGGAAATGCTGACTCATTAAAATTAGGTGATGATTGTATAATTAATTGTTGAAAAGGTATCCTTATATTTTAATATAATATTTTTATATTTAAATTAAAAATAAATCAGGCAAAAATCAACTTCTTCTTTCCCTCTTTGATGGTGCATCTGATCCTCTAAACTAGGGCAAAGCTCCTTTGGGTATGACTCACAAGATTGAAAAAGGAATCACCCTGATACAGTGGACTCGAATAGCGCCGAGTCTGATGTTGAAAATTACCTTGAATAAAGACATTGAATATGAGACCCAGCGATTACTTTCCCTTCTAAAATATGGAGATGCAGACATTGAATAAAGATATTGATGAACGGGAAGTATGAGACCCAGCGATTACCTTCCCTTCTAAAATATACTAGCACCTTTCTTCCATACAAATGTTTTATTTGAATCAATATCGATAACTTTGATTTTAAATTTTAATATCCAACAAGATGTTATTGTTTCATTTACGATGGTATTCTGGTATGGTGCAAGAATTTCAAGATTATGCGATAACTGTGGAAAAATGGTGGCGGCAACAAACTATGACGCAATCCTTTATTCCATCTTGTGAATTACAACCAAAGAAGCTTTGCCCTAGTTTGGAGGATCAGGTGCACCGTTGAAGTGGGGAAGAAGTGTTTTTTACCCGGTTTATTTTTAATTTAAATCTAAAATATTATATTAAAATACAAAGATGCCTTGTCAGCAATTAATTGCACAGCCATCACTTAAGTTTAATGAGTCAGTATTTTCTATTAAATGAAACTAACGGCATTAAGTTGAAGGACTAAAAGTGTGCTTTTTAAATTTAAAGGACTAAAATAAAACTTGATGTAAACATAAATGATCAAATGTATATTTTAACCAAAAAAAAAGAAAAGAAAAGAAAGAAAACATCCCAAAAATTCAGCATACACAAATTAAGTGGGCCCGCAGAGTGTCACTTTTCCCAAAGGCATAATTGCAGAGAAGCAACACCGCAATTTACAAAAGTCTCCAATTGCGGACAACTTGACTGACTTTTTGAATAAAAAAGGCCACGCGTGATATAAAGAAAGTAAGGAGTTACCCGGAAAGAGGAGTAAGAGACTGAAATAAGAGATTATTTATTGGGTTTGTTCATCTCTGGAGAGAAAGCAAGATCTGCAAATTCTGAAGCTGCCGTGTTTGAGAACTTTGCTTGTGAGAGCTGTTTCTTTTTCGCTTTCATACTCATCGATCCAGGTTATTTCTTCTCTTTTGCTTGCTTTATCCCGATGGATCCATCATCCTTCTTCTGTTTTGCCTTCATTTTTCACAGAAAAATTCTGCAAAAGATTTTTTATGTTTTCTTCTAATCATTTGAAATTTTTTGTACTTTTACTTATGAAATACAAAGTCCCATAACCTTCAAACATTATGGCTGGACTTGATCTATTGACTTAAATCTTCATTTATTTTAAGAACTGTTTGGAAGAGGAGGAAGTCTCTGCAGATCCCAAAGCTGACATTTTTGCCATCTTTGTGAACTATCTTCCCTTCACATATCTAGGTTCAGCTTACTTTCTTCTCTTTTTTTTTATTCCACTTGTTTCATCCCTTCTATTTACTGTTTTGCGAAATTTTCATCTGAGATCTTAGCGTTCGTGTACAGGAAAAAATCCTGCAACTATCTGATTTAGCTAAATTTCTCTGTTTTCACCCCTTTTTTCTTTGACTCAAATCAATCATTGTCAAATATTATTGCATTTCATATTCAGATAACAATCTAATATGGGGTAACACACACACACACACCTGTTGTTACAAATTAATATCCGTTAGATTTTTATTGGGTTACAAGTGAAAGGAAGTTCTCTTATAATGATTTCTTATTTACAAAACTTTCAACAATATTTTTTTACTGCAAAAAATAAATAATCGAACATGTAATTATCGTTAGCTCGCATTTTGTTGTGAGATGAAAGGGAAGCCGGGAGAAAAAAAGATACTACTCCCTATTTTTTTGTTAAAAAAAATTCATATTCATATAAGAAATATAAGAATTATCCTTCAACAATATATTGAGACCTTGTGACCTATTTCTATCGCATTAGTTTCAGGTTGTTGAACGTCGGAACTATAAATTGCTATCACATGGATGGAATAATTGTTTTAACGCTCATAGAAGCTTTATTGATCCTATTAGCTTTATTAATTTCCAAAGCTATCAGATTCATCTCTCCTTCACTTTATGGTGACCAACTTCTTGCTGTTGATGATAGGTAATTATCTTCTTCTGAATAACGTCTCACTCTTTATTTTCTTGTTTGATTTGCTCCTATATATAACCCAAAGTTTGTTGACGGTTTGTTTCTATTTGTAGCACTAAAGATGATGTGATTTTAACTCAAACGGCTTCTCCTCCATCTTCGCATATTGTTGTTTCTCTTCCTGCTACAAAGTATGATGTGTTCCTTAGCTTCAGGGGGGAAGACACCCGCCACACTTTTGCAAGTCATCTTTACAAAGGGCTTTGTAATGCAGGCATTCGCACTTTTATGGATTATGAACTCCGCAAAGGAGAACATATCTCACAAGTTCTTTTGAGGACAATAGAGGAGTCTGAAATATCAATAATTATTTTCTCTAAGAAATATGCTTCTTCAACATGGTGCATGGATGAACTTGTTCACGTATTGGAATGCAAAAAAAAATTTGGAAGGGTTGTCATACCTATTTTCTATAATGTAGATCCTTCAAACATACGGAAACAAAATGGGATGTTTGGAAATGGATTTGATGAGTTGAAGCAAAGATTTAAAGACAACCCAAAAAAATTGCAAAGGTTTAGAAATGCTTTAATCCAATCTACAAGTTTCTCAGGATGGGATTCCTATTGTACCAGGTAGCTTCAAAAGTATTCCCTTTGTTGTTGGTTTCAGGGATTTATTTAATTAATCTTTAGGACTCTAACAAATTGTTGTTGTTGTTTTTTTTATTTATTTTCTACATATTAAATATGCCTTTTCTTTTGTTGGACATTTATGCTAGACCTGAATCCAAACTTGTTGAAGAGATTGTCAAAGACACTTTGAGCAAGCTGAACAATAAACCGTCACCTCATCTTGAAGGACTCGTTGGCATTGCTCATCATATTGAAAATGTTGGTAAGCTTTTAAGTGAGGCTCGCATTGTGGGAATTTGGGGTATGGGTGGTGCTGGTAAAACCACACTTGCTAAAGCTATATTTCAAATGTTGAGAGATCAATTTGATGCTTTCTCCTTTGTTGAAAATGTCAAAGAGCAATTAGCAAGAATTACTTTGGATGAATTTCAGCAAAACTGCCTCAAAGAATTATTAAAAGATAAGGACATCAGCATCTATGACATAAAATCAACTTTTGTGAAAAATAGGCTTGGTCGTAAAAAAATCCTTCTCATCCTTGATGATGTGGACAATTCAAAAATAGCTGCAAATTTAACTGAAGTGCTTAATTGGTTTGGGGAAGGAAGTAGAATTATTATTACATCAAGAGATATGCAAGTGCTTCAGAATGCATATGTAGTTTCAACATATCATGTTCCGGATTTGGATTTCCACGATGCCATTCATCTTTTTAGTTTGAAAGCATTCAAGCAACATGAGCCATCTGAAGGTTACATGGGGTTATCAACATTAGTAGTGCAATATTGCCAAGGAAATCCATTAGCCTTGATAGTGTTGGGTTGCTTTCTTCGTGGCAGAGAAAAAGAATATTGGGGAAGTTGTTTAGAAAAACTAAACCAAGATCCACCCAAGGACATTATTGATGTTTTGAAGTTGAGTTTTGATGGACTTGATGAAAAACAACAAGATATGTTTCTTGACCTAGCATTCTTAATCAATGAAAGAGTTTATATTTCTTTGGACCTTATAAGACAATTATATGACTCTTCTGAGCTTATTGAGAGAAGCGTTCTTAGAGAGAAATCCCTCATTTCATTTGATAATTGTTCTATTGTGATGCACGATCTTGTGAAGAAAATGGGCCTTATAATTGCTAGGAACCAGTTATCTGATGCTAAAACCCCAATTCGACTATGGCGGCACGAGGACATTACTAATTTTTTCAATCGTGGCAAGGTAATGATTTATTCTATTTATTATTATTATTATTGTTGTTGTTGTTGTTGTTGTAATTGTTGTTATTATTATTATTATTATTATTATTATTATTATTATTATTATTATTATTATTATCTTCATTGTCAGATTCCTTGTGATATTTTGTTTGTCTACTTTTTTTTTATTCGTTAAAATCTTTGGTTGTAAGTGTCAACATTTATCTTGAAGTTTCTCTGTTTTATTTTCTTTAATTGGATATTCCTATAAGAGATCCTTTCTCAATTTAAATGACTAAAATTGGATTGATGTGCTATTTATTCATCCACCTAAAGATTAAATATAAATTAATAAGGACTATTGTGATATGTGTTATTCTAGAAGATAAAATCAGTCTACAACTATTGTTCATTAAGTGATAAATAAAATGATTCACAAGATTGATTTTTCTCTTACTAGTTGGTGTAGTGTAAAGGAGTATATGCATACGGTCGCATGAGCTTGCTCTTATAATAGTAAAGAACTTAATGTTATTAGAGGAACAAATCTTATGAAAGTCGAAAACAAATAAAATATATGGAGAGGGAAGGAGGCACCGTCTTCCGCTTATATAGTGCATGAGATTCATAGGAATACTCGTTTTTCGATGTATTATTATAATATGCCTTGGCGTTAGTCTTTTGTTATGCTTTTTTCTATAAATAAAGATTGAAAATTATGTATGCCAAGTGTTTTAGGTGAATATCTGCACATGCAATAGCATGTAGGTATACGTATGAGTGTGTCTGCAAGTTGACGAGTTTTTAGAAATTCATTTATTATTTGGGAAACATGAATTGTAGAATTTTGTTAATAAAATGCACAATGTCATTACTAAATTGGGTATTTTTAATAGCATATGTATTTAATTGTTATACAGTATATTTCTGGTAATTTTGTTAGGTAATGATAATCATGTTTCCCTTGATTTTCTATTATTAGGGGATTGAGGCAATTCGATGCTTGTCAATGGACGTGAGCATGATGAAAAGTATTACGTTGAGGGCTAGTATTTTTCGGAAGATACGTAATCTAATATTTCTTAAAATTTACAAGTCTGATTGGAGAAAGCCTTCGATGTTGAATATCCGTGGAGTTTTGGATTATCTTTCAGAAGAACTGAGGTTTTTGAGTTGGGAAGAATGTCCACTACCATATGTGCCATTACATTTATGTGCGGAGAATCTTATTTCACTTAACATGCGTAATAGTAATATCCGACAACTTTGGAATGGAAAACAGGTATGTACCATAATTCATATGTCATAATTTTTTTAATGGAGTGATTCAAAGATCTCATATATATATATATATGTGTGTGTGTGTGTGTGTGTGAAACATTGACCAAATTATGCTCAATGCAAATGTTTGCTTCACTACCTTTTTAAATTGAGGGTTAATAGCAGCCGTATTTTATTTTTTTGGTAGGAAATCCAATTCATCTTTTAAATGCATTGACTTATTTCCGTAATAAGCTCACATTTTTGTTAATTGGCATGGGAGAATTTATTGATTAAATTGTAGTTATGTGTCATTATCTAATGTATTAAACTCTATTTCTTTTTTCAGCATTTTCCGAATTTAAAGGAACTTGATTTATCATATTCAAAACATCTCACTGCACTGCCAGATCTCTCTCAGGCCCCTAAGATTCAAAATTTGAATCTTTTTGGTTGTGTGAATTTGGCTCAAATTCATTCTTCGACTTTCCTGGGAAAACTTCTTAGGTTAGGCATAGGTGGTTGTAGGTCAATGCAGATAAAGCTTGGGGGCAGTATGAAAGAGAGAAGTTCAGGGGTAGCGATTGTGTCCAGTTTTTTGGATCTTAACTTCTTGACATTCAACAAAGTGACACAGAAGGTGTTGGTATTTGGCAACATGATATGTGGTGTTAGATACAAACATGAGGTAATGTCATTGGAAGAGATAGAAGAATTGGAAGAGATAGAAGAATTGAGAAAGTTGAGGTCGTTACTTCCATTTGTGAGGAAAGTTAAATGCTCAAAGAGTCTAATTTGGCATGATCTCAACCAACATTATGACTATTATTCTCGTGACATTCCATTTTGGGTAAATATGACGGAGGGACATCTAGTGGCGGTGATGTCATTGAAGAAAGATGACGAGGAGGAGGATGTGTTAATTGAAGATGTTGATATGGAGGAGAGGGGTGATAGAGGGGAAATGATGAATGAACATCAAGTGGTGACAATTTCATTAATGGAAGATGACGAAGAGGATGATGTGTTAATGGAAGATTGTTGCAGCAAGAGTGTTACATTCACAAGAGTTCCCAACAGCATCACTCGCTGGTCATTATTGACAATACTGACATTAAAATCACTTAGACTCTCTAATGAATGTTGCAGAAGGATTAAACCTCACTTAGATGTGACACTCTCTTTCGCATCCCCTTCACCTTCGACGTTTCTCCATATTCAACATTCCTCCATCTGCCAATATCTCGGATTTGGTCGTACTTTTTTCTTCGAATGTCTGCCTCAACGTTGGTCTCCTCGTTTTTTTAGGGCTTGTTTGGTCTGAGGGAAGGGGAGGGAAAGTGGGTGAAGGGAAAATTTTTTTGAGTTAGATTTAAAAAAATTAGAGAAGTGGGTGGAGGGAAAGTGTACTATCAGACTTATTGCAATTTTATCTTAATGTACTTTTTTTGCTATAAAAATTAATTTCAACTATTATTTGGTGCTTTTAACCCTTAAAATATTTTTTCAACTGTACCCAGTGTGTTATCAGACTGATTGCAATTTTATCTTTAATGTACTTTTTCAGTTTCAAAAATTATTTTAAACTTTTTTGATGTTTTTAGCCTTTTAAAATATTTTTTCACACACTCTCTCTTACTATTATCATAAAAGTCATTTGTGCTTAAGTCAATCCAAACAAGTTTTACTTTTATAAAATTTATTTATATAATCGCTGTTCCAAACATAAATCTATTCACACAATCGGGCTTTTACCAAAAATAAAATTATCAAAAGCTAAATTAAGAAACTTCATTTTTCCTATCGTTGTTTCAAACACACACTTAGTAGTTTCCTGTCCGGATGCTTCCTATCGAGACATTTGGGGACAAGGAATGGATTTAGAAGAGTTGCCGATGCCATTGATTTTATCATGGAGGCGATCATATAGTTAGTTATATTGATGAGTAATTGTAGGCATATTATGATATTATTCACATCAGAATCAGAGTAGCCAACAGTGACTACAGTGACTGGCAACTATTCATTTTCTAGAGCATGACTTGCACGATACCGCGGCCTATCATATTCAGTTATTCATTATTCAATTATATTCAATACAACCAGTTTTTTCAAATATTTTTCTATAAATTAAATATTGTCAATCTTATACACACACACACATATATGTATGTATATATTAAAAAAATTACTATATTCACTGTTTGTATATTAATTTTTGCTTTTCCCTAATTTGATTTTAATAGTTGTTTATAATTACACACACACATATCTTGTGTGCGAATGTTATGAATGAAACAATTTAATTTCACATACAATAAAAAAAAACATTAAAAAAATGAATTGCACTCGGCCGTTCTATTTCTTTTCGCCCAAAAATAAATATTTGAAGTTGTTTGGTGTTAGCAGAAGTAGACTAAAATATAGACAAGGATTATAGTTCAGTTTTTTGGTTTATAATTACCGCGTATATCTATCTCATGTAACAAAATTTTAAAAAATTGCGTTGGTACATTATAAATAATATCATGATTTTATAAATGAGATATAGATTAAAAAGGCATATTTTCTTTGGCAAAAAAAAAAAAAGGCATATTTTCTTAACTAAACAGGCTCTAGTTCAATTCATAATTTCGTTTCAAACATATCAGATCGTCATCGATTTGCGCCAAAAGGCACCCAACACATGAAAATCAGATGTTTTCTTATAATATTTCCCGAGCTGTATCAATTTTAATTAAAAAAATTAAACTACAAAATAAATCTTATGTTAAGGAGGAGAGTATCAATGGAGGCTCTCTTTATGTTTTTCTCTCCAAAGCCGGTCATGTAGGACAAATGAAATGAAACGATACAACGATATACAAAATAACAACAAAAGTAACAATAACCTCTGAAGCTAGTGATTACTTGATCTGTTGATCATAAAGACATGTTTGATAATGAATATAAAAAACTTCGTTCGATGTCAGATCGATTATCTAAGATTTCATTATTCTCTCTAGCTATTTCTTTAATTTCTTGTGACTTTGATGCTTAATCAAGACATCACACTTTAATTCTTTATGGCTTTATGTTTTAACTTCCGAAAAGTAAAGTCCCAAAACCTTTAAACATATGAGTGGACTTCATTTGTTTTATTCAAACTTTTTTTTTAATGAAGTAAACAATTGATTTATTTATTTATTTTATTAAAAACCCAAAGTGTTTGTTCTTTCATTCATCTTAATTAATCACTCCCCATGTCGTTGTTATGCATAAAAAAGCAATCAATTTAAACCAACATGGCGTATTCTCTTTTTTTATAACTTAGCTGCAGTGCTACCGATTGGGTCTCTTCATTCTAATGATGACTCCTTCTTATGTGTTACGTATTGAGACTGGAATAAAAACAATTTATTAAATTCCATTTCTTTACATTTTAAGAAGATTTTAATTAATTTTTTTCATTTGTAATCGTATTTTCTCTCTATGATAGTGGCAAAATTATATGTATTTATCACTAATAACAAAGTAATAGTTCATTTTATTTTTTTTATTATATTCTTCATACTCTTAATTTTTTTATTTCCTTGTCATGTATCTGCCTAAAAGTATGTGTTTATTCATTAAAATCTTCAGCAAGTATCGATGTTTATCTTGAAGTTCTTCAGTTTAATTTGTTTCTATGTTTTAAAATTTTTTAATTAGACTTCACATCAAAAAATTCTTTTTAAGAAAATGATTAAAATTGTTTGGGCCATGCATTTGTGTTCGGTGTGATTTTTTAATCCTCAAAATAAACTTCCAAGTATTTGAAAATATGGTCCGAGTAACACTAATAGTATATTAACTTGAGTTGCCACTCACATTAATTTTATTTATGGGTTGTTCACATTTTATTTTAGTTATACTCATGAGTTGTAGGGATTTTATCTTATTATTTAAATTACTCATTCTTTTTTTTTTGGCCAAAAATTACTCATTCTTATGTTTATCAAATATGACTTGTACAATTTACGGAGGCAATTCATAATGTTTCTATTGCGCTTTACTGTTCTTTCGCTGTCTACAACTTGTATTTATAGAGTACTAGACAAATAATATTTCATTAATATATTTAGACTCTTTTACTGTACGTTTCTCTATATATGTGTATAGCTGGTTTCTTTCTTTGCTTTCTTTCTCTTGCCAACCTATGTAGGTCTAAGTGTTGAAGTAATAATATATAAATCATTATTAAAAGATGTGCTCATATTTATTATCTAATAACGTCTCAAATAAAATTATTTCAAATAAAACAAAATTCATGTCCATTAAATTAGGTAAGATGCTACCTCATTGCCCAGTGGACTGACAAATAAGTTTAAATTTAAATCTATGGGCTAAAGTTTGACAACAACCAAAACTAGCTTCATTTTTAACTTTTAAAAACCGAAAAAATTAAAGGCTTGTTTGTTTTTCCTATCATAAATACAATATTTTCTGTTTTTTTAGAATAAAAAAGAACGGAAAATTGCACCTAAATCCTAGGGAAGACAAAATAAGAATAAAAGGTTCTTTGAAATATCTAATTTACAATAAAGTCCTATAAGATATTTAGATAATATATTCTAATTATGAAAGGACCTTAATACCCTTAATAAGGAAATGAGATGTCAAAATGGTTCTTGGTGGTACAATACCGAAACAGAGCCAAAGGCAAGGACCTTGTTGCATGAAAAGTTGCCTTGATCGAACTCACGAATCAAGAGGCAAAAGTAAGATCCTTTCACTATTAAGCTATGAGTTCGACAGGCAGGACCAGTGTTGTGTCGTACTGTCGTGTGTGCGACTAATTGTTAGTTTGTCCGTACCATCGAAATCATATCGACATTTTCAACCAAAAAAAAACACCATATCGACATCGGGCAGCACACGAACTCCTCACTCAACTCATCATATTTGGACTGAAAGGAGTATTTGGTGACTCTTAATTGATCTAAATATGAGTTTCTTGAAAAGCATTTGGATCAAAGATATCATCATCTTTTTGAGGAAATGACTAAAAATTAAGACCCTCAACTCCAATCCCAAAACTTCCAGTTCTATCCTTAGTTTGAGGATGAACCTTATTGCCTTGTTTTTCAAAGGCATCTTTATAAAACAATGTGTAACAAATCAAATTATAAAAATTAGTAACATATAATATAAATAAAAAAAGTAACATGCCTAATTCTAAAATTTAAAATATCTAACCTTTATCATTGATGGTAATTTTTGATATTGGTAGTGTGGTATCATCATAAATGATATGTTCCTCTATCTCTTCAGCGGAAAGTGTTGAAAGTGGAAGATAATCAACTTCTTCCATCATCAATACTTTCATAATCAATGGGATTAAAGTCTTTTTTCCTGCTTGCCTACCTTCGCTAGAGTAATGTCATAACTGCTTTCTATGTTGTTTATAAGACATAGATGGTTTTCTATGGTTGTCATTATCTTCTCCTGTGTTTCACTTGGGTCTCTTTATACTTTTCTTCTGGGATCACCTTACCTCTGTAGAACTGAGCAATGTAGTTCTATATCTAACATTATTTTCTCTTTAACACAATAAACTGAATATAAAGTAATCGAATGCTATATGTTTCTGTTTATGTGAGTATTCTTTTGTTGTTTAAACTTATGAAACCAGATTTTATTCTGGTCAATACTTATGAAACCAGGGTTTGTTTATCCTACGGGCGAGACTAATTCACTTCCTTTGTATTTAAGTGCAAAAAGCTCACCAGCCAAAAAATTGCATGGAATGTGTGCGTTATACTAGAACTTTTAAGTGTTTGATGGTTTGCATTAATATATTTTAGATACATCTTTCGTTTTTGTCTGTGTTTGATATTGGTATTTGGCTCATTTAATTATGTTTTGGTGTATCCTTTGACAGCTTTCAAAACCCAATTCTTACACAATGCCATTTGCATGAATTAAAGTGACATGATGGCTTTAATCCATCGGCAATTCCTCAATATCAGATGCAATCAACACTTGTTCCGAAAGGGGTGCTTTCAACTATTGAAAAGCTCAGTCGAGACTTCTTTTGGAACCATCATGAGGACTCCAAAAAATTGCATTTGCTTTCTTGGGACGTTCTGAAACGGAGAAAGTGTGAAGGTGGTTTGGGGATAAAAGACTTACATTGTCAAAATAAAGCTTTTCTCATGAAGTTGTGCTGGTGTCTTATCAAAAAACTAGATGCCTTCTGGGTGAAATGTCTATATGCAAAATACTCATGTGGTTCGATCACCGACCCCCTTGTCCTGAGGAGACGAGATCAATCGGCTGTTTGGAGTGGAATTGTGGCTGTCTGGGATGATTTTAAAAGAGGCCCTGCAAATGTCTGAGAAGCGGTAAGAATACGTTAGCCTGGAAGGAGTGCTGGTCTCCTGTGGACAATCCGCTAGATCTCCACATTGATAATAACATGCACTTAGTTGATATGAATGCCACTGTGCGCTCTTTCATAACTCAATTTGGTTACTGGGATAGAGCAAAATGGGAATCCTACCTTCCTAAATGGGTGGTCGATAAAATAATGTTGTTGCCCCCACCTTTGGGCAATGATGATGATGTGGTTTGCTGGAGGAATGCTCCTGATGGGAACTTCAGTGTAAAGTCAGCTTATGACGCTATCTATCATCAGCAAAGTTCCAGGCGCCAACCTCGCTGGCAATCTCTTTGGCACCGGGGAATTCCTGAAAGAGTCAAATTCTTTTTATGGCAAGTTTTCCATGAGAGGCTTCCTACTAATGAGTTAAGAGCGAGACACAATCCGAGTGTCCTAAACACCTGTCCTTTTCAGTGTGATAGTGTGGAGAGTATCCTTCATATTCTGAGAGATTGTGAGCATGCGCAGAGAGTGTGGTCAGCTTTAACTAACCCCCTATATTATAGTATGTTTTTTTCTGGTAATTTGCAGGATTAGCTCCATTGGAATACTCACCACTCACCAGGAAACAACAAGATGGCGAGATGGTCATGGAAAAATGTCTTCAGTTCAACATGTTGGCTTCTATGGAAGAACCGATGCAGTCAAGCCTTTGAAGGGTCATCTGACAGCCCAAAGGAGATAGTTCACAGATGTATATACCACATCTCCGAAGGTGTGGAGAACGGCAGGTTTCGGCATCAGATATTCCAAGTTCCAGAACGAGGTCTACTCCACTGGCTACCACCAGATCCGAGATTCTTTCGTCTAGATGTTGACGGTTCGGTAGTCAGAGAAGGCCAGGCTGCTTGTGGAGGTGTCATCCGGGATCACCATGGTAACTGGATATGTGGATTTCAACAGAAGTTAGGACATTCTTTCCCAACTGCTGCTGAAATCCATGCAATCTGTCGAGGCCTCCTATTATGTAAGCAGATGGGTCTTAAGAAAATCAAGTTGTTCACAGACTATCTTTAGGTAGTCCACCTTCTGTCCACTTGCTGCGACTCTGATCATCCTTTGTATGATGTTATATTGGATACCAGATCTCTTGTTTATAGCGACTGGGAGGTGGAAATTTCCCATACCCATAGGGAAAGTATTCGTTGTGCAGACTATCTGGCAGGAACGGCGCATAGGATTCTGCAGGATTACGAGGAATTAGGGCTTCCCCCTATCGAATGTATTCATCTTTTTGCTTTGGATTGTGGTTTGTTATCACATGATCACTCTGTAGGAACTAGTCTATAGTTCTTGCCACCTTCAAGCTTTGCTTGCCTTTGTAACAAAAAAAAAGTGACATGATGGCTTTGGTGATGCCTTGAATACTGGTTATCATCCTTTTCTCAAAAGGCGAGGTCCTCAAAAGGAGAGGAAAATAAACTATGCAGTTTACAATGCTGAATTTGGTCCAAGAGCAGTCAACAAGATGTTGCTAGGGGGAATTTACAACGCAAATGGTCCATGTCGTCACCCTCATCAGATTGAACATAGTTAAATGGCACTCTATTAGTGGCAGACTCTCATTCAAACTGAATACAATTTGATTATATTTTTAGTTGATAGATGTTACTTTATTATTATGAATGAAACTCTTCCATGCACTACTTGGTTATGGTTTATTTGTTCATAAGATCTATTGTGTGAATAAAATGAGGTTATGCTCTATTTTATCATATCATTTCTATGAATAAGACGAGGCAAATTGTAATGACTAAGCCAGATCATAAAAAAAGAGACATTGAGAAGCTCGGAATAAAAAGAGGGTCAGAGCAAGGTATCTAATGAAATAAGCCATTATTTTATTCTGGTGAATTTGTTTTAAGGATTTGTGAAGTCATTCTGATTAAAAAAAATGCCATTCTAGCCTATTTGTTTGAACTTTAGTCAAAGGTTACTATAAAAAATAGGCTTTTCTTCCTTAGTGTTCTATAGGATTTGTAGGTGGTGTTAGTGTTTCATTTCAAAGGAAATTGCCTATTAATTACTTAGAAAGTTCCTGTTTGCTTTCAAGTTATACAATTTCTACTTTTGTAAGTTTGATAATTGTTGTCAATGAAAGTGAGTGTGGGTGCAAAAGCAGAATAAAAAATGTTTTGCACTGTGAGGTATCTAGATATGTTGATGCATCATCTTATTGAGTGGTACCATTTTTAAAGTTATATTAGATGATTTAAAAAAAAAAAGTCTTCTGATTTACAAGCTCGATTCTCACATGATACTATTGTTTATAATACAAAGAGATATTTAAAAATCGTGATACATCATCATACTAAATTTATCAATTTAAAAATTGTATGAAGAAAAATTTGTTGTGTAGTTATTTATGATTTAAATAATATTTTATTATATTAATCTTTTTGCATATAAAAAATAATATGACTTTCAAAGTATCAAATAAAGAAAAATGATATAAAAAAGAACAAGCTCCCGTGTAACGTATAGGTAATACATGCTCGTTGCATGAAAAATCTTGCCAATTGCAAATATCAAAGAGGTAGGAAGCAGATTCTCTCAGCATCTTTCTTCTCAGCGTCTCTCAGTATCTTAAGATCGTGGCCGTAAAAAATGATCCAAGAGTTGACAAGGAACCACATCATCTAGGCTATTAAAAACAAATATTCGTCAACATTATGCTTCTCTCTCCTCTTCCGACTGCCTTCTGCCTTGTGTGTTGGTTATTAAATTAGGAAGTTTGTGGTCCAGTTGATTTGGCTGCTACTTTACACTGATATGGATTGATTGTTTCACTGAAAGCTGCAGTAAAATTGCAAATAAACAAAAACAAAATCCAAGAAAATTGAGAAGTGATTTCCCTTGAGCAACGACATACACACTCAATGGCTTCTTCATAAAATTCAAAGACAGAAAATACGAGTGAAGTTGCAAATAGCACCAAACCAGTGAAGAAAGCTGGTGACCCAGAAAAGAGAAGCACTTGGACAAGAAAAACAAGACTAATAAGAAGGAAAAAAAAACTTAACAATTCTGATGTGAATAAATAAAGAAATCATTGTTCCATCTTCCAACACCGAGTCTATGAAAAATCCAAAGAGGAAGAGCATCAGGAAGACAAGACCGAGACCACAAATGGCATAACAATCCAACCGAACCCAAAAAGTTAAAAGAATGAAATTTGATGATTGAGACGAAGCCGAAGGGAAAGGAGACACCAAAGGCAATGTATTTCCTAAGTAGTACCTTGACCATAATTGGGGGCAAAGATCTTGACTTGCATATTTCCCAGGAAGCCATATTTGTCATCAACAAAGCCACGGTATTTTTATCTCAATATCTAATTTGTTCTATAGTGGGTAACCCCCTTTATGTTTTGTACGTAGATATCCTAAAGCTCAGTTTGGTGCTGAGACTTGATTCTTTAAGAGTGAATTGTTATCCATATTATGCTTGTTAGCTCATGAGAGGGACTTGGACACCTTTGTAACCAAATTTCATTCTCGATGTATTTCTTTTTTTGGTCTACTCTCAGATTAGCTCATGTAAGTTCACTTCTTATATTCACTACATCAGAAATGTCATTCTTAGAGATCATATATATCTCTCATAATTTCTATTTTATCCCTCAAGAATGCTAGATGGGCCTCTGTTTCCAAGAGAAGGTGGCAGAGGCGGAAAAAGAGAGTCAACCACAAAGACTTGGTCCATAGCCGAATTCAGAACAAGGCTTCGCTTGTGGCAGCAACCCTACGAATGTCACCATAGACAATATTGGAGAATGGCCAATGTGCGGGAATTAAAAAGGAGGATGAGGAATAGCCAGGGAAGGCACAGCAGAGACAGTGGTTAAGGTTGGGAGTCGAAAAGGGGGAGAGAAGCTGAAGGCTGAAGATGATTCATTTTTAATGGGTTGATGGTTTGGCGCATTTTGAGCTTTTGGATCATCTAAACAGTCAGGAATTAGGACGCTGAGGGATGAGGAGAAAAAGGCTTCTAAGACAATCTGAACCCCAAAGAGGTATTGAAAAGAGCCTTTTAATTCCTTGAATTATTTGTTCTGAATTGCCCATATAATGTGGAGAGCTGCATTACACCTAATCCACATAAGATATACAAAGGTAATAATCCCCTTTAGTATTATCAAATCACCATCCTTGTTGGGAGTCTGGAAAGAGGAGATGGGGTCACCTTCCATGGTTATTATACCGAGGAACAAAATTTTTCTGCCTCTATGACTTTTTTTTTTCCCGTTAAAATAAGACACACGCACCTGAAACGAGATACATAAACTAAAATATCTTTAACAAGTGAGTTTTTGACATTTATAACTAAGCTTTTTGATTTTTAGAAGTAGTTACATATGTCTTCATTTTTTTGGGGCCATATCCGCTACGTCTCCAATTGAGTATGAACATTTTGATCTTTTCTTTTTGAAAAAAAAAAAATCACTATATAAGATTTTGATCCTCAGTTGTCATTCCTTAAATACGGGATTTTTATAAAGAAGCGTGACAATTAATTAAGAATCTTGCAAGAAAGCTAATATAAATGTTTCAAAAATAGTCTTTTATGGGACATCCATTTAGGTTCTTATTTCAAAAATAGTCTTTACATGAACGTTTGAGATTAAATTTAATAAATTAAATTCAATTATTTATATTTTTATTCAACATTTTAATATCAATTTACTAATTAAATCTTAATTACCACCTCTACTCCGTTATATAAGACCTAGATCTTTTTTAAAGAGATAAAAAAATTTAAATAAATTACTTTAAAGTATTTATATTTATTGTTTTTCTTTATACTGATTTGCTTGATTTACAAATTGATATATAATATAATAATACACAAAATATAAACAATAAAACCTTATTCTAGTAGGTGGGGTCGATTATATAAATCAAACGAAGTTATTGAGTTCGGTCAAAAACTAAATCTCAAAATAAATTGTTAACTAAGAGAACGTATGCTATAATTAAATAATTTATTTAAGTTCATTAACCTCTTTAATATGATCTTATATCAAGGACGGTAGAAGTATTCAAGAATCTGTTTGCTTGAGGGGAGGGGAGGGACTTTGCTCCCTTCCCCTTATTTGACAACATAAAAATTTAAGGAGGGAAATGAAATTGTTTTGAAATTTCCCCTCTCCTCCCCTTATAACCCTACCCTCCAAAATGGGGCATTTGAGGGGAGGGATAATATTTTGGTATGATGTGACTATTATGCCAATGAAAATTTTTAATATTCTTGTTATACTTTTTTGATTTTCTTCTTCATCTTGATCCTCACTCTAATATTTTAATATGATGTGACTATTATGCTAATGAAAGTTATAATTGTTCAATTTAATAATTATAAAATTATAAGTTTATATAATTATTAAACATTCTACAAAATTCATAAAATGACTTAACTAAAACAAAGATAAAGTTGTCTATATGAAAATATTTTATCTCCTTTTCCTTCATCAATCAAATAAAGTAACATTAAAATCCCTTTCCTCCCCTATTCTCCCATCAATCCAAACGAAGTAACATTAAAATCCTTTTCCTTTTCTCCTTTCCTCTCCCCCTCCATTAAAATCCCTCCCCTCCGTTGAATCAAAGAGACCCTAAATTTAATTCAATGGCGAAGATGAATAAGCATTAACTAACGAAAACTTTTTGAACTATTTAGATAGTATAATTGGCAGTGAAGACCGTTGGCCAAAAAAAAAAAATTGCGGAGAAGAGAGCTCCCTCGTCTCAAGCACAAAGGTAGATAAGGAACGTGAAAAAGGAAAAAGAAAGGTTGACAAAGAGAGAAACAACCATTCAAAGGAAAATACGAATGAATGAACGTACCGTGTAATGTCCAGAGTGAGGGGGCCGTGGCAGCAAATAATTCAAAAGTGGGCATGTGATTATTATTATTATTATTAGGTTAAATTTAGAAAATGGCCTTGTGTGGTTTGAGAGTGATAAACTCTAGAACTCATTACTGCAGCGGTGAATCCAAATTCAAAAAACCTATCATTTTCTCTCGTTTCGCAATAAGGTTCAATTCTTCGTCTTCTTCATCTTCACAAGGGGTTATTGCATCTACAATGGCTTACGAGAAGGAGCTCGCCGCTGCTAAGAAAGCAGCCACTCTCACTGCTCGCCTCTGCCAGGTATTCTTCCATTCTCTTCTTTCATAATTTGTGCTCTTCATTCGAATTGGAACTGGGGATCGATACTTCAGAATCTGAAATCATTTTCGCTCAAAATTGTTTAATGTAGCTGTAATTATTCACTTCGATTTTGGATTTTTAGGTTCAATGTGAAAGTGTCGATGTAATAATTGATACTGGTTCAGCTTGATGTGATCCTAAATATCTGCTTGTTAGCTAGTGAAGGGTTAGGTTAAGAGTGGGTCAAACTAATGGCATTGATACGTATGGGAGGTAGCTGGTAAAACAATCTGAATTCAAAATGAGATTGATTTGAAGTATTGAGGGTCTTTTCTTTCTCTCAGTATCCCTTCTTTCTTCTCTTTATTTCTCTCTCTCTCTCTATTTCCTTTACGGTTCTCAATACTACTTTTGATGGTTTTGTCCAGAAAGTGCAAAAGGCTCTGCTCCAATCTGATGTCCATTCGAAATCAGATAAGAGTCCTGTTACGGTGGCTGATTATGGTAAGTTGAATTACTTGTATCATAATGCTGTCTGATCATAATCGTTAATATTGATTCTGGGATGACTCTTTTCCTTGTAATCGGTCATGTGGCTGAGCTAAATCATATCATGATACATTGTGTACTAGTTTGTGTTTGTGATACCTCTCAGGCAACAGCAAAAAGAAAAACAAAGAAATTAAGAAAGGAAAATGAAATATGGTAGCCATCTCGACTTTTGTTTTAAAGAAAAAGGATTATTTGAGCGAGGTGCCATGTCTATTTCGACCCTACCAACTGCTCATATTGCAGTGACACTGATGATGATTATAAATCAAGTACACTACTTTTGGAGAAAATTTAAAGCTCGCCTGCACACTCACTCATCACCTACCTAGCTAACTTTATGGGTTACTGGCGTTTTTCGTAGTTACTAAAAAGTTTCACAATAAGCGAACAACATACAATACAGCAGGTTCTAATAGAAAAAATAACAACCTGTTTATGTTTGCCCACTTGTCATTAAAACCTTTTGTTGCGTGAAATTTGAGTTGAGACTTGAGAGTATGTAGGTGTTGAGACCTAAAAGTAAGCACATGTAAAATTCAGGAGGGGCTAGGTAATTAAGGATTCAGGTTGGTTAGATTGCTGAGGTGGGTGGAACACAGGTTATGAGACGACTACCATATAAAACTGTTGTAGCTGTTTTCCATTTTAATTGCTTGTTACCTGTCGCACTCTTTCATTCAATGAATTTTAGCTAATTGCAAATTTACTTTTTATTTTCCAGGTTCACAAGCCGTAGTTAGCTTTGTACTTGAGAGAGAACTTCCTTCTGAACCATTTTCATTAGTAGCTGAGGAGGTGAATTTCTAAACTCTCCCTGAATATGAAGAATCTTCGTTTTCTATTCTTGAATGTAAAATTCAGTCTTAAAATTATAGGATTCCGGGGATCTTCGTGAGGAGAGTGGTCAAGACACATTAAAGCGCATTACAGAACTTGTGAATGATACTTTAGCTAGTGAAGGATTAGATGGTTTCACTACCTTAACAGCAGAAGATATTACTAGAGCCATTGACAATGGTAAGTCTGAAGGAGGTTCTAGTGGTCGGCACTGGGTTCTGGACCCCATAGATGGCACTAAAGGGTATGTATCCTCAAAACTAAATCAAGGTGAATACTTTCTTTGGCATGCCTACCTTTCTTGAGTTCGGCTTTCTAACTTGTTGCTGTTCTGTTACTGTGCTTATGACCGCTTATGACCACCAAGTAGTTCATGCTTGTCTGATGGATGACGTTGTAGGTTTCTTAGGGGAGACCAATATGCTATAGCATTAGCTTTGTTGCATGAAGGGAAAGTTGTATTGGGAGTCTTGGCTTGTCCAAATCTTCCACTGGCGTCTATTGGCAGTAATCAGCAGCATTCTGGCAATGAAGTTGGTTGTCTTTTCTTTGCCACAGTTGGAGAAGGTGCATATATGCAGACTCTGGATGGTTCTTCAAAAACTAGGGTTCGTGCCTATAGAATGATACTATTGATATGTCATTGATTGTTGTGCTAAGATTAAGTACCTTGCTATCATTATCCAGGTGCATGTCAGTGCAACTGAGAATCCAGAAGAAGCGTCATTTTTTGAATCTTTCGAAGCCGCACACTCTTCTCATGACTTGTCAAAGTCTATTGCGGAAGTAATGTTATTCGTATAATCTACCATGCACATATTTTTTTCTCTTCTATTATCTCTTATCTGCTGACATTCCTACAATTCCATGATTAATTCATGAACAGAAACTTGGTGTCAAGGTGCCGCCGGTTAGAATTGACAGCCAAGCAAAATATGGAGCCCTGTCAAGAGGAGATGGGACTATATATCTGCGTTTTCCTCACAAGGGATACCGTGAGAAGATTTGGGATCATGCTGCCGGCTTTCCTCACAAGGGATACCGTGAGAAGATTTGGGATCATGCTGCCGGCTGCATCGTTGTGACTGGTGTGTAAATTTTGTAATCCTTTCCTTTCATAGTGTGTGTGGGCGTGAGCATGCTCTCCCAAAGGTAGAATTTGGGTTATTCAATTTGATACTTCTCTATAAATCAAGTCTAGATGACAGGCCAAAATAAGATAAAATAAAACAAAGGAATAACGTCTAGAAGGTTGAATGTGTTGGTCAGTATGTCTTACAAGTCACAAGTGTTTTGAGTATTGTCTTCAAAAATACGTATGTTGCTACATTCAGATTCCTGAATATGTTCCTTAGAGACTTGAGCCGTAAAATTACTGAAATTGTTTAGTACTTTGGCTTCAAAAAATAACATACTCGTTGGATTATTGACTCTTTCGCCATCTTCAGATTACTTGACAAAATGATTATACTACACATCAAAGTTAGCATATTCATGTGCCAACCTGGGCTGTTACAAATAGTTGGGGAGTTAGTCTATTTAATAGGTTTGATGGTTGATCCTGTGTATTTTCTTTATTGTATATATGATTAATTTGACAATTGAACATGTGCAGAAGCTGGAGGTGTTGCCACGGATGCTGCAGGAAATCCTTTGGACTTTTCAAAAGGAAGGTTTCTTGATGTTGCTTCTGGCATTATTGTCACAAACCAGAAACTGATGCCACAGCTTCTCAGAGCAGTGAAAGAATCCCTCAACGAGAAAGCATCATCCCTATAATTTCCATTAAAAAGAAGGACGATACTATTTCTGAGCTATCTGGCTTTGTTGCATATATCCACTCTTGTTTTTATTTTGTTCTCATCTCTCTGCTGTCAACACCCGTTTCCATTTTGATATGCGCAGGGCAATAATGAACAAGTTCCATAGGCAAACAGAAAAGTACAGTTATACTGATAATAAGTATTTGTTTACAGACAGTCTTTAACAGAGCAGAAGTCGATAATATTGACAAATATATACAAAATGTCCCAAAACTATTTCACATACAGACTATATACAACCACTGTATTTATCTTGGGAAACGTGCTGGTCAGTTTCCTTTCTCTGCATCCTTGGCTTTCGAGCCACTGGCACCCGTTGAGACATTTTGATTAGAAAAAGGGGTGAGATTCCAAGGAATCTCAGTAGAAACATACGATCAATATATAAAATGCAAAAATTAAATATGCAATGCACCGTATCAAGTAAAATGAAAATTCATATCATCCGTGTGTGTACACAAAATTCAGGGCCAACTAACCCGTTGAAACCCCTGCATGTACCTCAGCCGAGTCCTTGACTACAGCTAGGTAAGACCAGTGTACCTCAGCTAGGTCCTAGACCACAGCTAGGTAATGTGCCTCCAGCACGTGTTCAGATCACAAAATACAGTAATATGCATCATACAAATAGTCACATAGTATATGAGAGATAGTAGTCCCTACCTTAACCTCTTTCCTGTCTCAAAGGGTCCGCCTCGTAAGACGTGTCAACTATAGGCGTCCAACTTGGTCCTAAAACATCAAATGTACAAGAAATAGGTCATAACCTATCCAAGTATCATTTTAGACACTTCCATAGTGTTTCTTGTGGTTATATTAGCCTATGGTGAAAATTTACCAAAATGCCCCCGGGACCCCGGCCCCGCCGTACCCGGCCCGATGGCACGTTTTTCCAAATTTTTGACTAGGGCTATCCTGACGTATTTTCATCCAAGGAATCCATTTCCGGACTCAAAACTACCAAATTCAATGTCAAATTACGAAATTGCCCTTGGCAGCCCTACTTTTAGGGTTTTAGGGGCGTTTCCGTAATTATGCTTTCTCAGCCTTTTCTGAAAAAGTGCCCAACTGTAACCCCACCTATTTTTGCCCACTGAATCCAATGGAATCATCAAATCATTGAAAATCCAACTCTAAGGCCCTCAAACATCCCTGGCCAAAATAATTGGGTTCTCCGGGAAAAATCGGGGTTTTACGATTTCGGCTCCGTAAACACGTTCCTTTATACTCCTAACCACTTTATTAACAATCTAATTGAGTTATAACAACCATTTGAACTAAAATTGGGTAATAACAACCATTTGAACTAAAATTGGGTAGCATAACCCTTAGATATACACTTTTCCAAATTTTAAAACCAATGGCAATCCGGCGAAATTTCACCGATTAAATTGCCCACAGCAGCCAGAATAGTTAATATACGAAGGTTTGGAAGTTACCTTAAGCTCCAACTAGCTTTTCTCAAAGATGGCTGAAAACCCTAACTTTCAAAACACCAAATTTGAGCTTTCCAAACCTTAAAGAACAAAGAGGAGTAGTTTAGAGTCGGAGTTATACGCGTTAAGAGTGAAATCGTCGGAGAAATCGGCTTACCTTGTGAGATTTCTTCTCTTTCTCTCTCTAAACTCTCTCAACTTTCTCACACTTGGTTTCAGGCTGCTGAGCACGAAAATGGCTGAAGAAGATGATGACATATTTATTTATCATATGTTTTACAATATTTAATTTATTTGTTTTATTTTCCAAAATTTCAAAAATGAACTTATGTACATAAATCCTTATGTACATATAACCATTCTCATTAAGCCCAATAAATATTTCCTTATTTATGCCACATGTAGGAGACACCTAGGGGTCCCTCCCTATGGTCTCAATTAGCTTCACAACTTGTCTAGGTTACGTATACACGTAAAGTCTCAATTTTGGTCAAAATTGCACTTTTTGCTCAAATTTTCCATAAATTCATATTAAATTGACCAAAATATTCTAAATATATTTTTAACCTTTATTTTCCTTAATTAATTGAAATTAACTTCAATTAATTGGAAAATAATTTATTTTATGCTATTTTGGCAAAATTATGATTTTGCCATTACCTTTCTAATCCAATTTCTTCTTTTATTTTTCTTTCACCAATTTTCATCTATTTTTGGACCAAATATTTTCTCTAATATTCCTTCATTTTTGGACCTTAATATTGGGCTTTTTAAATTACCCAAATTAATTCCATAATTATTTTTGCCCAATTTCCCATGAAATTGAACATTTATAAATTCATAAATTCCAAATTCATGAATATTCACCATTTTATTGAATTTCCCAAATAATTACAATATATTTGGTGAATATAAAATTTGGGGTGTTACATCTACTCCTTTATAAGGTTGTTGTATGTGAAGCTAAAATTAGAATGCTTTGGCATACCCACCCACCAAAATGGTGATATGTATCCGGTGCCTCAATGCATTGCAAGTGTCAATATTTAAATAAGACACGTATGTTCTGAGCTTGAACTATTGGCATTCAAGATATAAATTGATGAATGAATATTGCTCGTCACCCATGAGTTACGATTCTCATTCTATTCCCACGTAATTGAATGTTGATACTCAGATTCGCGAAGATATGGCACTTTCTTTTCATAAAGAAAAGTTTATATTGAGAAATTACCCATCTATCTTCATTTTTAGATTGAGAAATTAGATGGGTGCCTAGCTCTTTTATCATGTGAATAACTTTTCTAATGTTCATTTGAAGTTTCTTAACAAAAGTTTATTCAAATAATGCTTTTCTTATAGGAAAAGATAGCTAATATATCAACAACTATGCGAAAGCTTTTTTGGGGGAAAAAAAAAATAACAGCATAAGAATACGTAACCCTAAAAACATAGCATTAAAGAATACATGTGTTGGTATTATAACCAAGGAAGCTCTAGAAATTTTAGATACTAATTGGTCTACAAATCATAAGGGCACTTTCTTAGTTTCCTTTTAGGAGAAATTAAAATGAGGTTCTAATCAAAGAATATAATTATAAAAAAAATCTCATAACAAATCTTATTGACCCTGTTGTTATTTTCTGCATCAGGACTTGTCATTACAAATTGGTCAACTAACTTGTTGCCAAACCTTTTGATAATTACGTTTCTTTCTTAGGGCCTCATAATGATTTTCCCTTTCTTTCTCAACTAGCTTCTACTTTCCAGTGCGTAGTATGGGGAAATATTACAATCAATGTTGACAACCTCCGAACTCTTCTTAATACATTAGAATCGTAGCATGTCGAAAACAACATCCAGAATGTGCAAAAGTATAAAGATCTACTATTGATCAAGTAACATTAACAAGCTACCATGGAATGAATTCAACCTTGTCAGCCATTCAAATTTGTAAAACATTTAAAATCATTTTGTTGAAAGTTTGAGTAAAGAATAAAGCAATACTATCAAGTAAGTTTAAAAAACACGCATAGCAACGCGGCAATGTACAGACAGTGATCGTAAGAAAATATTTTGACTTGAATTTTTTAAAAAATTAATGGAGAATTTTTCTCCAATTTCTCCTGTTCCCATTAGAATTTGATAAATGGTCTCATAAATTGCTTATGTTTGTTTCATTACCTAATGTGTAATTGAAATATTTAGATTTTTCTTACAAATTTAAAAACTTACAAACTTATATTAAGATGTATGAAAATGTTAATAAGGATATGACATACCAGGAAGTACATAATAGAAGTGTTACTTTGCCTGATTTCATGAAAGTTAATTGAAAAAATCTCAAGATTTCATGAAAGTTAATTGAAAAAATCTCAAAAATGGCCAATTGACTTGTAGCCTAATGTTATGGGTATTCTTTTGTAAGTTGAAGGTTGCGGGTTCCATTCCATTTAGAATATATATTACTTATTTGAGATAACTTATTTTTGACTTATAAGTACTTATAAATCGTGATTTACAGTATATAAGGTAAGTATGTAAGAGGAGTTTTATCTCGACTTACGTAATAAGGACTTATTACCCAAAAATAATTGATACCAAATATACTAATAGATGATTAGTGTACGCTTTTTTAACTTAGAAAAAAGGAAAAGAAAAGAAAGAAAACATCCTAAAAATTCAGGATACACAAATAAGTTGGCCGCCCATAGTCTAACTTTACCCAAATGCATAAATGCAGCGAAGCAACACTGCAATTCAAAAACGTCCCAAACGGGTATGACTTGACTGACTTTGTAATACCCCGAATTATGGGATTGGAGGCTTGGGAATAAGCCTAAATTAAGTGGACTACTAAGCCCCAATTTAGTAAAAGCCCAAATTTATCCCCTAATGATTCTAATATCTTTGGGGTATTATGAAAGTAAAACGATGAATTTTGGAGAAAGTAATTATGTTTTTGGTATCAGAGCCCATAAGCGGTTCTGGCAGAGCTTAATAAGCGGTTCTGGCATTATCAGTATAGTTATGCTATTCCTGTGTTGCCTACCGAACCGCATATCATTTTCCGCGAATACTCTGGTAAAGGTGAAATTAAAATAAGGGCGTGACATTTTGGTATCAGAGCAAGGATTCTGGCCACTGAATTGTCTGCTCAGAGTAAGTGCGGTGGCTCTGGCAACAGGATGGTATATTGAAATGTAATACCCCGAATTTTGGGATTGGAGGCTTGGGAATAAGCCTAAATTAAGTGAACTACTCAGCCCCAATTTAGTAGAAGCCCAAATTTATCCCCTAATGATTCTAATATCTTTGGGGTATTATGAAAGTAAAACGATGAATTTTGGAGAAAGTAATTATGTTTTTGGTATCAGAGCCCATAAGCGGTTCTGGCAGAGCTTAATAAGCAGTTCTGGCATTATCAGTATAGTTATGCTATTCCTGTGTTGCCTACCGAACCGCATATCATTTTCTGCGAATACTCTGGTAAAGGTGAAATTAAAATAAGGGCGTGACATTTTGGTATCAGAGCAAGGATTCTGGCCACAGAATTGTCTGCTCAGAGTAAGTGCGGTGGCTCTGGCAACAGGATGGTATATTGAAATGTAATACCCCGAATTTTGGGATTGGAGGCTTGGGAATAAGCCTAAATTAAGTGGACTACTAAACCCCAATTTAGTAGAAGCCCAAATTTATCCCCTAATGATTCTAATATCTTTGGGGTATTATGAAAATAAAACGATGAATTTTGGAGAAAGTAATTATGTTTTTGGTATCATAGCCCATAAGCGGTTCTGGCAGAGCTTAATAAGCGGTTCTGGCATTATCAGTATAGTTATGCTATTCCTGTGTTGCCTACCGAACCGCATATCATTTTCCGCGAATACTCTGGTAAAGGTGAAATTAAAATAAGGGCGTGACATTTTGATATCAGAGCAAGGATTCTGGCCACAGAATTGTCTGCTCAGAGTAAGTGCGGTGGCTCTGGCAACAGGATGGTATATTGAAATGTAATACCCCAAATTTTGGGATTGGAGGCTTGGGAATAAGCCTAAATTAAGTGGACTACTAAGCCCCAATTTAGTAGAAGCCCAAATTTATCCCCTAATGATTCTAATATCTTTGGGGTATTATGAAAGTAAAACGATGAATTTTGGAGAAAGTAATTATGTTTTTGGTATCAGAGCCCATAAGCGGTTCTGGCAGAGCTTAATAAGCAGTTCTGGCATTATCAGTATAGTTATGCTATTCCTGTGTTGCCTACCGAACCGCATATCATTTTTCGCGAATACTCTGGTCAAGATGAAATTAAAATAAGGGCGTGACAGACTTGATATGAGAAAGTAAGGAGTTTCCCGGAAAGAGGAGTAAGAGACTGAAACAAGAGATTATTTATTGGGTTTGTTCATCTCTGATCTATTGACTTAAATCTTCATTTATTTTAAGAACTGTTTGGAAGAGGAGGAAGTCTCTGCAGATCCCAAAGCTGACATTTTTGCCATCTTTGTGAACTATCTTCCCTTCACATATCCAGGTTCAGCTTACTTTCTTCTCTCTTTTTTATTCCACTTGCTTCATCTCTTCTATTTACTTTCTTTGACTCAAATCAATCATTGTCAAGCTTTTAATTATTAGCTTCATAAAACCTTTCAATCCCAACACTTATTCAAATATACTGTTAAATGCGCCTGTCACTTTTACAAGTTGAACCCATTTGACAATTTCGTGTTGATGGAGTGTTTAATTAGTTATGCATAAATACAGTTTCTGTGCGATAAAGTCTATCAGTTTTAATTTTAACTAGGTTATTTTTTTAGTAGAACTTTTTTGTTATTTATTAGTCATGCTATTCAAATTCTTTATTAAATTAGTTTATCAATACACAAAGATACAAGTTATTGTAAAAAAATTGGTTAGTCATACAATCCTTTTCCTTCTTTGTCTATTAAGTTGGTTTTAAGAACAATTTTTTCATATATGATTTCATACTCTCTTTGTTCTAAAATATGATTTCTTAGAATAATCAATTATGCAGTTTTTTTCACTTAACAAAATTTATTCTAAAAAATAACTTCAGAAAACTGCTTTAAGACAAAAAAACTAAAACAGAATCAAATAGTGCCTATATTTAATGTGAGGGGTTTGAAATCCTTTTCCGTACTTTTAAGTTCCTATAATTCAACGGGCTCTTTAATCTTTCACGCGGTTGGTTTGGTTCATCTACTTCAAAAATTATTGCATGTCATATTCAGATAACAATCTAATATGGGGTAATATATGCGCGCACACACACACATATATGTTGTTACAAATTAATAATATCCGTTGGATTTTTATTGGGTTACAAGTGAAAGAAAGTTCTCTTATATAATGATTTCTTATTTACAAAACTTTCAACAATATTTTTTACTACAAAAAATAAATATTCGAACATGTAATTATCGTTAGCTCGCATTTTGTTGTGAGATGAAGAGGAAGACAGGGGAAAAAAACAGATGAAGTGTGAGAAATGCTACTCCCTATTTTTTTGTTAAAAAAAATTCATATTCATATCAGAAATATAATAGTTATCCTTCAACAATATATTGAGACCTTGTGAGCTATTTCTATCGCACTGGTTTCAGGTTGTTGAACGTCGGAACTATAAATTGCTGTCACATGGGTGGAACAATTGTTTTAACGCCATAGATGCTTTATTGATCCTATTAGCTTTTTTAATTTCCAAAGCTATCAGATTCATCTCTCCTTTACTTTATGGTGACCAACTTGTTGCTGATGATGATAGGTAATTATCTTCTGAATAACCTCTCACTCTTTATTTTCTTGTTTGATTTGCTCCTATATATAAGCCCAAAGTTTGTTGGCGGTTTGTTTCTGTTTGTAGCACTAAAGATGATGTGATTTTAACTCAAACAGCTTCTCCTTCTTCACATATTGTTGTTTCTCTTCCTGCTACAATGTATGATGTGTTCCTTAGCTTCAGAGGGGAAGACACCCGCCACACTTTTGCAAGTTATCTTTACAAAGGACTTTGTAATGCAGGCATTCGCACTTTTATGGATTATGAACTCCGCAAAGGAGAACATATCTCACAAGTTCTTTTGAGGACAATAGAGGAGTATGAAATATCAATAATTATTTTCTCTAAGAATTATGCTTCTTCAACATGGTGTATGGATGAACTTGTTCACATGTTGGAATGCAAAAAAAAAAATTGGAAGGGTTGTCATACCTATTTTCTATAATGTAGATCCTTCAAACATACGGAAACAAAATAGGAGGTTTGGAAATGGATTTGATGAGTTGAAGCAAAGATTTAAAAGACAACCCAAAAAAATTGCAAAGGTGGCGAAATGCTTTAATCCAATCTACAAGTTTCTCGGGATGGGATTCCAATTTTACCAGGTAGCATCAAAAATATTCCCTTGTTGGTTTCAGGGATTTATTTAATTAATGTTTAGGACTCTAACAAATTTTTATAGTTGTTTTTTTTTATTTTATTTATTTTCTACATATTAAATATGCCTTTTTCTTTTGTTTGACATTTATGCTAGACCTGAATTCAAACTTGTTGAAGAGATTGTCAAAGATACTTTGAGCAAGTTGAACAGTAAACCGTCAACTCATCTTGAAGGACTCATTGGCATTACTCATCATATTAAAATGTTGGTAAGCTTTTAAGTGAGTCTCGCATTGTGGGAATATGGGGTATGGGTGGTGCTGGTAAGACCACACTTGCTAAAGCTATATTTCAAATGTTGAGAGATCAATTTGACGCTTTCTCCTTTATTGAAAATGTCAAAGAGCAATTAACAAGAATTACTTTGGATGAATTTCAGCAAAACTGCCTCAAAGAATTATTAAAAGATAAGGACATTAGCATCTATGACATAAAATCAACTTTTGTGAAAAATAGGCTTGGTCTTAAAAAGATCCTTCTCATTCTTGATAATGTGGACAATTCAAAAATAGCTGCAGATTTAACTGAAGTGCTTAATTGGTTTGGGGAAGGAAGTAGAATTATTATTACATCAAGAGATATGCGAGTGCTTCAAAATGCATCTGCACTTTCAACATATCATGTTCTGTAATATCCCGAATTTTGGGATTGGAGGCTTTGGAATAAGCCTAAATTGAGTGGACTACTAAGCCCCGATTTAGTAGATGTCCCAAATATATTCTCTAATGATTCTAATATCTTTGGGGTATTAAGAAAGTAAAATGGTGAATTTTGGAGAATATAATTATGTTTTCGATAAAATCGCCTATGAGGCAGTGAGATTATCATAAGGTTTTGGAAGACTAAATGATAATTAAAAATTATGAAATTTTACAAGATGAAAGTAGACATCCTAAGCTTTAATTTGATAGATTATATGACGCAATTAGAGCTATACACAAAAAGATATGAATTTTTGAAGTCAGCACAGATAAACAGAGAAATTTCTGGAACAATATGCAAAGATTGAAATTCTGGAAATTTTGTGATTCCATTAAGCAAAAGTCTATATTTTGTTTTGAAACTAGACTCAATAAGGGTTCTATAGGCTTTGGAATCACCTCATTTCGATTTTTCTAGAATTAGTTATGATTTTTCAAAATTTGGGCAGAAATCTGCCAGAATTTTATAAAAAATCCGAAAATTGAGAAATTATCAAATAAATAAAATATAATATTAGATATTAAAATAAAAAGTCATCATCTTCCTCCCAAGCTCATTTCTGACGTTCAGCAAGCTGCATATAGAGAGAGAAGGTGTGGAATTGTAGAGAGAGAAAGGAGAAGAAAACTCTCAAGGTAAGCCGATTCCTCCGACGATTTAGCTCCTAACTCGTATAACTCTACTCCTAAGCTACTCTTCTTGGTCCTTCACAAATTTTGCAGCTCAAATATGTGTTGAGAGTTAGGGTTTTGCAGCCATTATTGGAAAAGGCAAAAGGAAGTAAAAGGTAACTTCCAAACTTTCGTATATTGCTTATTCTGGCTGTTGTGGGCAATTTAATCGGTGAAATTTCGTCGGATTGCCATTGGTTTTAAAGTTTGGAAATTGAGTTGCCTAGGGGTTATGCTGCCCAAATTGGGTCTTAATGTTAGTTGTAACCTAATGTAATGGTTAATAAAGTGGTTAGGAGTAGAAAGGAACGTGTTTACGGAGCCGAAACCGAAAAACCCTGATTTTCCCTGGAAAACCCATATATTTCGGTCAGCATTGTAAATGGGTCTTAGAGTTGGATTTTCAATGGTTTGATGATTCCATTGGATTCAGTGGGCGAAAATAGGTGGGGTTACAGTTGGGCACTTTTTTGAAAAAGGCCGAAAAAGCATAATTACGGAAACGCCCCTAAAACCCTAAAAGTAGGGCTGCCAAGGGCAATTTCGTAATTTGACATTGAATTTGATGATTTTGAGTCCATAAATGGATTCCTTGGATGAAAATACGTCAGGATAGCCCTAGTCAAAAATTTGGGAAAACGTGCCATCGGGCCGGGTACGATGGGGCCGGGTCCCCGGGGGTATTTTAGTAATTTTTCAAGATAGACTCATATAACCCCCAGAAACACTATGGAAGTGTCTAAATAGTATATTTGACATTGTAGGATCGAATATGGAGCCCTGAGCTGTTTGCACGTAGATCGAGGCACGCGTTTCGAGGCGGATAAGGGTTAAGGTAGGGGACTTACCTTACTTGCATGTATTTGATATCTTTGCCTGTGTAATGATGTATGTGATTGCTTTACTTGATTGTGTAGAGCATATTTGAATAAATGAAACTCTGTTTTTGTTTTCGCTGTGGCCATAGTCTTGTTGTATGAAACATTGAGCATGCAGAAATGTCATTATAGGGCATACATCTAGATAAAGCTAACATGTCATACACATAGCATCAATCATGCATGAATTATGGTATCTACTTCCTACTGAGATTCTCTCGAATCTCACCCTCCCCTACCAACAATTTAGACAGGAGACGACAGAAGTTATGCAAACAACAATGCAGAGAACCGTACGAGGGGATTACAGTAGTGGAACGAAGACGGGAAGAAGTCTCCATATAACTGGGATGAGTTTAGACACCCTAGTAGCCTTGTGCGGCTACCTTAATCGTAAGTATTATATACAAACCCCTATGGGAAATTTATGTAATCATGCACATATTATCAGTATAGTTATGCTATTCCTATGTTGCCTACCGAACCGCATGTCGTTTTCCGCGAATACTCTGGTAAAGGTGAAATTAAAATAAGGGCGTGACATGTTCCGGATTTGGATTTCCACGATGCCATTCATCTCTTTAGTTTGAAAGCATTCAAGCAACATGAGTCATCTGAAGGTTACATGGAGTTATCAAAATCAGTAGTGCAATATTGCCAAGGAAATCCATTAGCCTTGATAGTGTTGAGTTGCTTTCTTTGTGGCAGAGAAAAAGAAGATTGGGGAAGTGCTTTAGGAAAACTACACCAAGATCCACCCAAGGGCATTATTGATGTTTTGAAGTTGAGTTTTGATGGACTTGATGAGAAACAACAGGATGTGTTTCTTGACCTAGCATTCTTATTCAATGAAAGAGTTGATATTTCTTTGAACCTTGTAAGACAATTATATGACTCTTCTGCGCTTATTGAGATAAGCATTCTTAAAGAGAAATCCCTCATTTCATTTCATAATCATTCTATTGTGATGCACGATCTTGTGAAGAACATGGGCCTTAAAATTGCTAGGAACCAGTTAATCTCTGATGCTAAAACGCCAATTCGACTATGGCGGCACGAGGACATTGCTGATTTTTTCAATCGTGGCAAGGTAAAGACTTATTCTATTTATTATTATTGTAATTGTTATTGTTATTATTATCTTCATTGTCAGATTCCTTGTGATATTTTGTTTGTCTACATTTTTTTTATTCGTTAAAATCTTTGGTTGTAAGTGTCAACATTTATCTTGAAGTTTCTCTGTTTTATTTTCTTTAATTAGATATGCCTATACGAGATCTTTTCTCGATTTAAATGACTAAAATTGGATTGATGTGTAATTTATTCACCCACCTAAAGATTAAATATAAATTAATGAGGACTATTGTGATATGTGTTATTCTAGAAGATAAAATCAGTCTACAACTATTGTTCATTAAGTGATAAATAAAATGATTCACAAGATTGATTTTTCTCTTACTAATTGGTGTAGTGTAAAGGAGTATATGCATACGCTTGCATGAGCATACTCTTATAATAGTGAAGAACTTAATGTTATTAGAGGAAACAAATCATATGAAAGTCGAAAACAAATAAAATATATGGAGAGGGAAGGAGGCACCGTCTTCCGCTTATATAGGGCATGAGATTCATAAGGATACTCATTTTTCGATGTATTATTATAATTTGCCTTGTCGTTGTCTTTCGTTATGCTTTTTTCTTTAAATAAAGATTGAAAATTATGTATGCCAAGTGTTTTAAATGAATATCTACACATGCAATAGCATGTAGGTATACGTATGAGTGTGTTTGCAAGTTGAAGAGTTTTTAGAAATTCATTTATTATTAGGGAAATATGAATTGTAGAATTTTGTTAATAAAATGCACAATGTCATTACTAAATTGGATATTTTTAATAGCATATGTATTTAATTGTTCTACAGTATATTTCTTGTAATTTTTTAGGTAATGATAATCATGTTTCCCTTGATTTTCTATTACTGGGAGATTGAGGCAATTCGATGCTTGTCATTGGATGTGAGCATGATGAAAAGTATTACATTGAGGACTGATATTTTTTGGAAGATGCGTAATCTAATATTTCTTAAAATTTACAAGTCTGATTGGAGAAAGCCTTTGATGTTGAATATTCATGGAGTTTTGGATTATCTTTCAGAAGAACTGAGGTTTTTGAGTTGGATAGAATGTCCACTACCATATGTGCCATTACATTTCTGTGCAGAGAATCTTATTACACTTAACATGCATCATAGTAATATCCGACAACTTTGGAATGGAAATGAGGTACGTATTATAATTCACATGTCATAATTTTTTAATGGAGTGATTCAAAGATCTCACATATATATATATGAAATGTAACATCCCAAATTTTATATTCACCAAAAATATATTGTAATTATTTGAGTAATTCAATAGAATGGTGAATATTCATGGAAATTAGATCTTGTGAATTTTGAAATATTCATATTCATAAGGAAATGGGCAAATAAATTCAAGAATTGAATATTCTTGGTGGAATAAATTGAGATTTGTGGAATAAAGTAAAAGCCCATATTTTTCTTTTATTGGTGGATATTTAGTAGAAGGGAAATATTTACTTGGAAGGTAAACATGCCAAGTGGCATCATCTAATACCAAACAATTAAATAAGAATTTCTAAGATATAAGCACATGTGGAAATTGGATTAAAATATGATTTCTTGGCACATGTAGTTTGATTAATGGAATGAAAGACCAAATTGTGTGCATGAAGGGCCTTAGGACATTTTTGGGCTAACCAAATGGAGGAGAATTGGTTAAATTGCAATTGGAGGCTTATGACACAAGTTGGAAGTGGATAAGGCCAAGTACATAAAAGGTGTTGCAATCTCAACCATTGATGAGATCAAGGGTTAAGATGAAATATGAAGAGAAGAGGTGAGATATTTTATGAAGCACATGATTCATCTTTCTTGATCATTCTCACATCCAAACAACAAAGATAGAGAGAGAGGGAGAGCTTGGGAAAATCTAGAGAGAAGGAGGAGAAATCTTAAGGTAAGACCTTGTGGATCCAAGTTTTAAGGCTTTCAATTTGTATAATCTCCTCTCTAATCTATTCTTCTCCATGAAACATTATGTTTAGCAAGCAAATCTTGAGCTCAAAGAGAAAGAGAGAGGAGGACTTCTAGAGGAAGGAAAAGAACTCAAGAAGGTAACTTCACAAATCCTAAAATTATGCTATTATTGATGATTATGGTTGGATTTGGTTATTTTGTTGAGTTTGTAAATTTGGAAAGTGCTAATCCTAAGGGGTTATGCTGCCCAAATTTCTTTGAATCATGGTTAAGAAGTGTTTAAGTGAGTTAATCAAGTGTTAGAAGTGGAAAAGTGCAAGTTTTGGAAACTAGAACACAAAACCCCATTTTTTCTATTTTTCCTTCAAATATTTCGGCCAGGACCAGATCTGGTAGCTGGAGTTGGATTTTCATGAAATAAATGGTTCCATTGGACTCAGTGGGCAAAAATAGGTGGGGTTATAGTTGGGCATTTTTTCGGTAGAGGCCGAAAAAGCATAATTACGAAAACGCCACTGAAATCACTAAATAGGGGCTGTCAAGGGTATTTTTGTAATTTGAACGTGAATTTGGCGATTTTGAGCCCGGAAATGGATTCCTTGGGCGAAAATAAGTCAAAATAGCTTTGGTCAAAATTTTGGGAAAACGTGCGATCGGGCCGAGTACGGCCGGGCCGGGTTCCCGGGGACATTTTTGTAAATTTTCACTATAGACTAATATAACCACAATAAACACTATGGAAGAGTATAAAATGATACTTGGATAGGTTATGACCTATTTCTGGTACATTTAATATTTTAGGACCGATTTGGAGGCCGGATACGACACGTTCTTCGAGGCACATTTAAAAGAGGATTATAAAGCTTTGAGGTAGGGACATTATCCTTCATACACTATGCCATAAGTTATGTGATTGTGTGGATGCCATTGTTTTGTAAATGCACTTTATTAATCAACATGATTTGCCTAGAGAGAGGCTGTTAGTGCCAGAGGTGCACTTACACTGGGAGTTGGCGGAAGTCCAACCGGTGTAGATTGTGGGGCTGGGCCCTACTCATGTATACATGACGATGATGTGTTTATATTGTTCATTAATTTGTGCATACCTTGGCGCATGACATATTTACTTTTCGCATTTTCTATGAACGATATAATGTCTCTACGGGGATTCTTCGGAATCTCACCCTATTTTTAAACAAATACCTCAGCGAGTACCAGTGAGCCAAAAGGGCAAAGACGTTGAAGCTGAAAAGTGAGTGGCACGTGTCTCGAGGCGAGGATATGAACGTGGTTATGCTTTAGTCTATGCCTTAATATTTTGGATAATTTGTAAATATTAAAACTTCCGCTGTATTTTCTATTTCCGTCGACGGACAATATCGGAATTGTAAATGAACGACGTTGGGATCGTAAACGAATATTTTTATCAGTATAATTGTACTTTTCTGTATGCCCATTGAATTCCGTCTTTATTACTCTTCGATTATCGAAATGGAAACAGGTGTTGACATGAAACATTGGCCAAATAATGCACAATGCAAATGTTTGCTTTACTACCTATAAATTGAGGGTAATAGCAGCCTTACTCTTTTTTTTGGCAGGAAACCCAATTCATCTTTTAAATGCATTGACTTATTTCCATAATAAGCTCACATTTTTAATTGGCATGGGAGAAATTATTGATTAAATTGTAGTCATGTGTCGTTATCTAATGTATTAAATTCTATTTCTTTTTTCAGCATTTTCCAAATTTAAAGGAAATTGATTTATCATTTTCAAAACATCTCACTGCTCTGCCAGATCTCTCTCACGTCCCTAAGATTCAAAAGTTGAATCTTTTTGGTTGTGTGAATTTGGCTAAAATTCATTTTTCAACTTTCTCGGGAAAGAATGTCTCTTTATGGATAGGTGATTGTGGGTCAATGCAGATAAAGTTTGGGGGCAATATGAAAGGGAGAAGTTCAGGGGTAGTGCTTGTGTCCAATTATTTGGATCTTCACAACTTGTCATTCAACAAAGTGACAGAGAAGGTGTTGGTATGTGGCAACATGATATGTGGTGTTAGATTCAAACATGAGGCAATGCCATTGGAAGAGATAGAAGAATTGAGAAAGTTGGGGTCTTTACTTCCATTTGTGAGCATAGTTAAATGCTCAAAGAGTCTAATTGAGTTTGGATATGATCTCAACCAACATTATGACTATTATTCTCAGGACTTTACTGGAAGAATTGAGAAAGTTGGACAAATGGTGAATGAACATCAAGTGGTGGCGATGCCATTAAATAAGTCCCAATCTCAGCACATCCTCTTTAATCTCAACCAACATTATAACTATTATTCTCATGACTTTACTAGTGATGTTGATATGGGGGAGAGGGGTGATAGAGGGGAAATGATGAATGAACATCAAGTGGTGACGATGTCATTAATGGAAGATGACGAAGAGGATGATGCGTTAATGGAAGATTGTTGCATTAAGAGTGTTACATTCACAAGAGTTCCCAACAGCATCATTCACTGGTCATTACTGACGGTACTGACATTAAAATCACTTCCACTCTCTAATGAATGTTGCAGAAGGATTAAACCTCACTTAGGTGTAACACTCTCTTTCCCATCCCCTTTACCTTGGACGCATCTCAAAATTAAATATTCCACCATCCACGAACATCTCAGCTTTGATCATACTTTTTGTGTCCCCTGGCTGCTTGAACCTTGGTCTGTTTGTCACTTCTCAATGGTTTCGTGTGAAGACTCTTGGAGACGAATAAATGATTTAGAAAAGTTGACGGGTACATTGATTTTAGCAGGGAGGGATATTATATGAATTTATTCACATTAGAATTAAGAGTAGCCAACAGGGACTGGCAACTATCATTTTCTAGATCATGGACACCGCGGCCTATCATATTCAATTATTCATTATTTATTACTTCCTCCGGTCTTATTTATAAGTAATTTTCTTTTTTATTGCGTAAAACGAACTGATAGTTAAAAGCAATAAGTGTGTTAAAAATGTCGTGTTTTTTTCATATATGCCTCTATTTATGAAAAGAGTATAGAAGAGAGAATAGATAAAAAGTATGAGAGATAAAGAGTATAAAATATGAGAGATAATGAGTATTTAATAAGGGTAAAATAAAGTAACAATAACTTTTGAAGCTAGTGACGACTTGATCTGTTGACCATAAAGACGTGTGGTAATGAATATAAAAAACTTCATTTTATGCCAGATCGATTATCTAAGATTTCATTATTCTCTCGCTATTTCTTCAATTTCTTGTGACTTTAATGCTTAATCAAGACATTACACTTTAATTCTTTATGGCTCTACGCTTTAACTTCTGAAAAGCAAAGTCCCAAAACCTTCAAACATACGAGTGGACTTCATTTGTTTTATTTAAACTTTTTTAATGAAGTAAACGACTAATTTATTTATTTATTTTATTAAAAACACAAAATGCTTGTTCTTTTATTCACCTTAATTAATCACTTCCCATGTTGTTGTTATGCATAAAAAAGCAATCAATTTAAACTAACATGGTGTATTCTCTTTTTTCATAACTTAGCTATAACATTAGCGATTGAGTCTCTTCATTCTAATGATGACTACTTCTTATGTGTTACGTATAGAGGCTGGAATAAAAACAATTTATTAAATTCCATTTCTTTACATTTTAAGAAGATTTTAATTAATTTTTTTATTATTTATACTCATATTTTCTCTCTATTGATAGTGACAAAATTATATGTATTTATCACTAATGACAAAGTAATAGTTCATTTTATTTTTTTATTATATTCTTCATACTCTTAATTTTTTTTATTTCCTTGTCATGTATCTGCCTAAAAGTATTTGCTTATTCATTAAAATCTTCAGCAAATATCAGTGTTTATCTTTGAAGTTCTCCGGTTTAATTTGTTTCTATGTTTTAAATTTTTTAATATGACTTCACATCAAAAAGTTCTTTTTAAGAAAATGATTAAAATAGTTTGGGCCATGCATTGGTGTTCGGTGTGGTTTATTAATCTTCTAAATAAACTTTGAACTATTTAAAAATATGGTACGACACTAGTGTAAAATATTAATTTAACTACATAATTTTGGCATCAATTACTTGAAGAACCGGAACAGTAATAGATATGTCATATTTTTATTTTTGTTTTAAGTTTATCTGATGCCGTTGTTTACATTATGGCATCAATTGTATAAGCACCCGATACTATAATTAGGTTTATGATCTTTTTGCATCAGGTGCACTTCAAACAGATATGATATTAACATTTATAGCATTAGTTTAGTAAGCACCAAACACTGTAGTTAATTAAAAGGATATAAATGAAGTTTTGAGCTTTTTTTTGTAATATATATTGAAAAATAAATATATATTTTAAATATAACTTTTAACAATTTTAATTAAATAAAGAAAACAAAGTTTTAAAAATAAAAATATTATAGTTACATTAAAATGACATTTTTTAAGCCAGAAATTTGTTTAGTTGTACATTAATTGGTTGCATATGAAGTAGGTTCTCAAATGAAGGACTATATAAATTTAACGTGTTAAAAAAATTATATTCCTAATACAACATCAATTATGATTATAGTTGTTGCCATAATATACAAATATGGCATCAGTTTAGACAAAAACGGATTTCATAATCAATTAAATAATTACCTTCTATTATGACATCAGTTTTATTTGGGTATCACTACAAAAAAAAGCACTTTCAGCGGCGACATTTGGCGGCGACTTTTAATGTCGCCGCTGAAAGTGAGACTTTCAGCGGCGACTTTTAATGTCGCCGCTGAAGGTGTCACTTTCAGCGGCGACACTTTTGTCGCCGCTGAAAGTGACACCTTCAGCGGCGACTATTAAAAGTCGCCGCTGAAAGTGAGTTTCAGCGGCGACTTTAGTGTCGCCGCTGAAAGTCTAGTTCGAAATTTTTTTTAAAAAAAAAATTTGCACACTTTCAGCGGCGACTATTAAAAGTCGCCGCTGAAAGTGAGTTTCAGCGGCGACTTTAGTGTCGCCGCTGAAAGTCTAGTCCCAAATTTAAAAAAAAAAAAAAATATTGTACACTTTCAGCGGCGACTATTAAAAGTCGCCGCTGAAAGTGAGTTTCAGCGGCGACTTTAGTGTCGCCGCTAAAAGTCTAGTCCAAAATTTAAAAAAAAAAAAAAAATTTGTACATTTTCAGCGGCGACTATTAAAAGTCGCCGCTGAAAGTGAGTTTCAGCGGCGACTTTAATGTCGCCGCCGAAAGTCTAGTCCCAAATTTAAAAAAAAAAAAACTTTTTTGTACACTTTCAGCGGCGACTATTAAAAGTCGCCGCTGAAAGTCAATTTCATAATTTTTTATTAATATTTTTCAAAAATTATATTTATAAAATTTAATTATTAATTATTAAATAATTCTATTTAACCTTAATTATTAAAATTATATTATTATTTATTAATATTATATTTATAATTTTATATTAAAAATAATATTTATGATATTAAATTATTATTTATTAAGTAATTTTAAATTAAAAAATTTTTTAATTTAAATATATAAATATTTTTTTCGTTTTTATTTTATTTTTCATTATTTTTAATAATATTATATTTAATTAATAATTAATTATATGTATATAATTAATTAATTGTATGTATGTATGTTTATATATATGATAATAGTATATATATAATAATATGTAATAATATGACATAGGTTCATTTCGGCGCAACTGGTAGAGACTCGCGCGCGAAGGCATCAGCTCCCTGAGGTCGCGGGTTCGAACTGGAGGAGAGTCACTTGGAGGAATTAGGAGGAGGCGACACGTGGCAGCAAGGCGAGGCGACACGTGGCAGCACGAGGAGGCGACGCGTGGCAGCACAGGGAGGAGACACGTGGCAGCACGAGGAGGCGACGCGTGGCAGCACGGGGCGGAGACACGTGGCAATTTAAATTTTTAAAAAAAAAATCGAATTTTTTTAATAAAAAATTTAATTTTTCAAAATTTATTTTTTAAAAAATTAACACTTTCAGCGGCGACAAAAGTCGCCGCTGAAAGTCACCAAAGTCGCCGCTGAAACTATACCTTCAGCGGCAATAAAAAAAGTCGCCGCTGAAAGTATACTTTCAGCGGCGACATTAAAAGTCGCCGCCAAAACTTTCAGCGACAGTCGCATAGGCGGCGACTTTTTGTCGCCGCTGAAAGACTTTCAGCGGCGACTTTTAGACTTTCAGCGGCGACAAAAGTCGCCGCCGAAAGTCTTTTTTTTTGTAGTGTATGCTGTTGTAATACATTTATTCATTTATTGTGTCAAGTCCTTATTAACTGATGCCATAATATAGGTCCTTTCACTATAAAAAAAATGAAGCTAGGGACGTAATTTTATATATAAAAATTATTGTTGCTTATTTTTTATTAAAATATGTGAGTTTTTCAATAATATTATATATAAATATAAATATAAATATAAATATTAAATACAAATCAAAATTAAAATATATAATATAAATATTATTTTATAAAATATTTTTTTTACTTTTTTGAATAAATAATATATTAAGTATTAATAAATAATTACATGAAAAAAGAAAATTAAAAATAAATATTATATCTATATATATAATTTTGTAAATAAAGATTATAAGTTCATCACAACTCAACTAGTAAAGACATATCAGAACGTGCGTGAAGTCAGAGGTTCGAATCCTCTCTAAGTAGGTATCTTGTACACATTTCTTTTCTTACATACATTATTAAATGAAAAAAATTTCTTTAGTATTGAGTGTGGCCCAATTATATAAAATGCCAAACCTTTCTTTTAATTCACCTTCAGCACTAGAAATTTGATCCTCTCAAACATTAGAAATCCAATGCTTTTATTTCATCACTAAGCTTCAGTGCTAAACTCTTCATTTTCATCAAATACACCTAAAGCATTTCAGTTCTCTTCCAAAATGATTTGAACATTTCCAAAAGCTTATTTTCCTGCAGGAAGCGTATATGAAAGGTTATATACTTACAATGATCACTCCACAAAATAGAAGGTCCAGCACATTAGTGACAAGCCTTCATTTCGTGTTAAAATCATCATAACTAACAGGAACAAAGAATGTGCAAAGAATATTAAAAGTAGAAAACAAATTGGACCTCAAAGACAATTATGTGTAACATGTGAAGTGATAGGCTTTATCATATTCAATTAAGAGTATGAAAAGACAAAGTAAAGTAATAAACCACCAGAGTGAGTTTCATAATACTTCCAATCCTACAAAATTGCTATTAAAGAACTTGAACCGTAACAATTCCGTTGCAGAATTTAGATGACCCACTGAAACATCCTTTTGGATCTAAACTTCCAAGACGAGTTCCCTGCATTTACAGGTTCAAGACATCCATGAGACGGTCGTACAGATAAATTTGGCCAAGCTTAATATTTTAATAAAGACAGATTTTATAGAGGAAATATTATAATTTATTAGCGGTTATCATTGGGTAAGCTTTCAGTTTAAGTGCTAGTTTGTTTATAATTATGGAAAAAGTGATTTTAGTTGATTAAATATGAATGAGTTATTAGGAGTTGTTGGGAGAAGCTTTATGGGGGATAAGTTGAAAATAATATACTTCTAAATAAATTATATATTTGGAAAATAAATTAATTGTTATATAAAAAGAAAATAAATTAATAAAATCCAAAAAACTAGAAATCATGGATGGTAAGGTAGAAATTTAATACACAGACTACTTTTAAATTATTAAAAACAGAAAAAGTAAAGTTCACATGTATAGCAATTACCAAGACATCGGTATAATAACAATGTCAATGATTAATATGAAAAGAAAAAAAAAGGAATGGTAGGTAGTGATTGGGTGTTGATTAGAACGGTGGGGAATATTTTAAATAACCTAGAATTGATTAAAAAATATATAGAAGTGAAATATTATTACGATTTAATTATAACACATCCTTAAATATTGATGCCGCTTTTGCTTCTGGCCAGAACTCTACTAAAAAATAAGGGAGAATTATATTCAGGTTTTAAAGAAGAAGAAAAATAAAGAAATGGTTTTTAGAGATTGTAAAATGAAAAAATGATCTTATAGAGTTGTCAATACAGGTTCCTGGAGTTGTTAATGGTACCATTTTTTTCATTTTACAATCTCTAGGGACCATTTCTTCATTTATTTTCTTTCTTAGAACCTAAGTATAATTCTCCCAAAAATATAATAGTGATTTATTTTAAATTTGGTGAAACCCGATGAGAAAAGAGTAGGGAACCCTATAAAGCAACTTTATTGTGCTTCATGATTACAATAACTAGAGCCGGTAAAACAGGTCCAACCCGAGGGCCCGCGGGTTGGGACAGGATTAGGGTTGGAGTTTTTTTGCCCGTAAAAATACGGGCCGCACAAGCCCGCACCGCTCAACCAACAGGTTGATGCAGGCTGGCCCGCATTTTTTTTTTTTATTACATGGATGCCTTGCATGGACTTTGGTTAGCTGGACTGTTTTTTTACATGAATACATTGTTGGGCTTTGATAGTTGGGGTTTGGGTTTGGAGGGATAGTTTTTTTTTTTTATTTGGGCTTTGAGAGGTTCTTTACTAGATTATTGGTTTCTTTTTTGGGTTTGGACTTTGGGAGGTTCTTTTTTTTTTTTGTCCAGACTTGTGTGTGGTAAAAAAAAAAGTGCGGGCTGGCCCGCGAACCCGCATCTACAGGTTAGGGTTGGGTATTTCCCAATCCGTGGAAGTGCGGGCCATATTGACCCACAACTCCCAGCCTGCGGGTTGGTGCAGGCAACCAACGGGCTAGCCCGTTTTACCGGCTCTATGAAGCCATTTTGTGGAACTCATTCTTCTGCTTATTTGTTGATTTAAGTGAGAAAGTGGTAAATGTTTACTTTTTATCCAATACCATTAAATTAAAATATGAAATATAATGCCAAATATAGAGCATTGATGAGGTGTATCAAAGAAAATGCAGAGCATTTATGAGATGGGATTAGTTGTTTAGTTGAGGTTAATTTAAAATATGGACAAACAGTGCAATCGTTCTTGTGGAAAAAAGGTCACTTGTTTTTTTTTTTTTTCCAATAGCAGTGGATTAACTAACATCCTCTACTCTTACCCTTAAAACTTAAGTGGTTTAGATTTAATATTTCATAAAAATATTAATAAAATACAAAATATTAAAAAATAAATAAATAAATTCAAAAACCGCTAAATTTTAGTTATAATAATTTAAAACTATAATAAAAAAATATTTAAAAATAATTTTTTTTATAAAATGTTAAACCTGAGTCGCTCAAATTTCAATCTAAAAACTGAAATAAGTAGTGAGAAGAAGAAGGATAATAAGAACAGATGATGATAGCCCATCTAAAAATATATAAAGAAAAAGACAAAATAATACCACTTAAACTTCAAAATCTCAAATTGATTTTATTGATTATAAGATTAATGGGATTAATAAAAAGAATATAATAATTAAAAACTCAATCTTTTGAAAAATTACTGATTTAGAATTTTGAAATTCAAGTGATATTTTCTTATATTTTTTCCTAATATATATTGCTCCACCATGTTTTCGGCCAGCGCTTCATTGGATTTTGAATTATTTGATGTTCAACCCTTCAAAAATGACCTCCATGTGATGTGCATAAAAAAGAAACTACAACGGAAACAACTCATCAAACATATTGCATAGAGATATATCTTTTTTTTTTTTTTTTTTATGTTCTTTTAACTTCCAGCGTATTCACTTTAAGTTTAAGATTTGTCTCTTCGAATATTTTTAATGGTCCACAATCTTATCCATTTATGATTGTAGATTTCTGATGCACAATCATTTTTCTTATTAATGCATTTGATATTTATAAATAAAGGGATTTATATTTTGTTTTCTGTTTTAGGTTTTTTTTTTCTAATTAGGTTTAGAAGAAAGAGTTTGAACCTTTTTCTCCATTTAAAACGGATCGTAACTTCCTATCCATGATTTGAATTCATCTTACTCTTTGTAACTTTATATATTTTTAAATTTATTTTAAATTTTAGATTTTGAAGACAGATTTTGAATTTTCTAGGGAGGTGGAAATCTCGACATTTCTTTATTTATTCATTATATATATATTTGGATTTACTTTATTTTATATTCTACATTTATAAAAAATATTTTGCACTTTTTTCTCCACATTCATTGATTTATGAATGCGTTTGAATTCTTATTGAAATTTTAAAATGCTTCATTTTAAAAACTTACCATTTAAAAAATCATAACTTCCTACCCATGATCTGGATTAATTTTAAGGGAAAATCTGGATTTATTGTTTTTTTCGTTCAATAAAATCTGGATTTATTTTAATCTTTATCAGGTTGTACATATTGGGATTGATTTCTTTGTTTTAGGCCTTCAATTTAGAATAACGATTTTGACCTTTTTAAAAGTTGTGAAAATCTTCACATCATTTAATTTATGAATCAGCTTGGATTCTTATTAAAATTTTAAATTATTTCATTTTAATAACTTCCCATTGAGACGTCGTACATTCCTCCCCATATATTTCAATTCAAATAACCATATTTAAATTGAGGTTAATGACTACAATTAAAAATTTTATAAATATTTTGTTTAGTACTTTTTATTAATTTCAATTTTTAAATAATTAATAATGAAATAAGTAACATTATTTAGATTTATTTTTATATCTAAATCATTTTAATATTTTTACTTTTTATTATTTACTTTAATACACATATAACTATATCAGGATCAATAAAAAACTAAGGAAGTATGAAAATTGATAACATATGATGAAACCATTTTGTGGAGCTCATTCTTCTGCTTATTTGTTGGTTTAAGTGAGAAAGTGATAAATGTTTACTTTTTATCCAATGCCATTAAATTAAAATATGAAATATGATGCCAAATATAGAGCATTTATGAGGTGTATCAAAGAAAATACAGATAATTTATCAGATGGGATTAGTTGTTTACTTTTGTGACCTAAGGATCGGATCAGATGAAATGTAGGGATTTAGTTAAGGTTAATTTAATATTTTTAAATTTATATTTTGATACTTGATTTGATCCTAATAAATAATTACTATTTTCATGATTCTCTTGAATAAATATTATTTTCTATGTTAATCTCTCTCATCACCCAAATAATTAGTATGTATCTATGGGTTGATGGCAACTATATATAGCCCAATCGAGACGTGGCCTAGACGCCCCTGACTCATCAATCTCAAACCTTTTCTTCCTCCCAACCTTAGCGGCGAGCTCATGACGCCTTCCGGGAAAGCTAGACGAGGCATTCCTTTTATTTCTCCTCATGTTATTGAAGAAATTTTGCTCAGACTAGACATCGGAACCTTATTTCTGTGCGCTTTTGTTTGCAAAGACTGGAATGACCTTATTACCAGTTCTGATTTCATATTGCGCAGGTCAGACCGAACTGTTGATTCCACAAACCAAATCCTCCTTATTAAAGTTTGTACCTGACAACACCCGTTTCCATTTCGATAATCAAAGAGTAATAACGACGGAATTCAATGGGCATACAGAAAAGTACAATTATACTGATAAAACTATTCATTTACAATCCCAACGTCGTTCGTTTACAATTCCAATATTGTTCGTCGACGGAAACAAAATACAGCGGAAGTTTTAATATTTATAAATTATCCAAAATATTCAGGTATAGACTAAAGCATAACCACGTTCATATCCTCGCCTCGGGACACGTGCCACTCACTTCTCGGCGACAACTTCTTTGCCCTTTTTCCCACTGGTACTCGCTGAGGTGTTTATTTAAAAATAGGGTAAGATTCCGAAGAATCTCCGTAGAGACATAATATCGTTCATAGAAAATGCGAAAAGTAAATATGGCATGCGCCAAGGTATGCACAAATTAATGAACAACATAAACACATCATCGTCATGTATACATGAGTAGGGCCCAGCCCCACAATCTACACCGTTGGACTTCTACCAACTCCTAGTGTAAGCGCACCTCTGGCACTAATAGCCTCTCTCTAGGCAAATCATGTTATTAATAAAGTGCATTTACAAAACAATGGCATCCACACAATCACATAACTTATGGCATAGTGTATGAAGGATAATGTCCCTACCTCAAAGCTGTGATATTCCCTATTTAGTAGTGTCTCGAAAAGCTTGCTGTCCCGGCGTCCGACTCGGTCCTAAAATATTAAATGTACCAGAAATAGGTCATAACCTATCCAAGTATCATTTTAGACTATTCCATAGTGTTTATTGTGGTTATATTAGCCTATGGTGAAAATTTACAAAAATGTCCTCGGGAACCCGGCCCGATGGCACGTTTTCCCAAAATTTTGACTAAGGCTATTCTGACTTATTTTCGCCCAAGGAATCCATTTCCGGCCTCGAAATTGCCAAATTCATGGTCAAATTACGAAAATACCCTGACAGCCCCTATTTAGTGATTTCAGTGGCGTTTTCGTAAGTATGCTTTTTCGGCCTCTACCGAAAAAGTGTCCAACTATAACCCCACCTATTTTTGCCCACTGAGTCCAATGGAACCATTTATTTCATGAAAATCCAACTCCTACTACCAGATCTGGTCTGGCCGAAATATTGGTCACAATTTGGAAAAAATGGAGCTTTGTGTTTTAGCTTCTTAAACTTGTACTTTTTCACTTCTAACCCTTGATTAACTCATTTAAACACTTCTTAACCATGATTCAAAGAAATTTGGGCAACATAACCCCTTAGGATTAGGACTTTCCAAATTTACAAACTTAACAATACAACCAAATCCAACCATAATCATCAACAACAACCACATCTAACATAATCTTAGGATTTGTGAAGTTACCTTCTTGAGTTCTTTTTCTTCCTCTAGAAGTTCTCCACTCTCTTTCTCTTTGAGCTTAAGATTTGCTTGCTAAACATAGTGTTTCATGGAGAAGAAGAGATTAGAGAGGAGATTATACAAATTGGAAGCTTTAAAACTTGGATCCACAAGGACTTACCTTAAGATTTCTCCTCCTTCTCTCTAGATTTCCCAAGCTCTCCCTCTCTCTCCTTTTCTTGTTGCAAGTGATGAAAATGAAGGTAAGAGAAAGATGAAGCAAGTCTTCATAAAATATCTTGTCATCCCTCATCTTCATTCCTAGCCCTTGATCTAACCAAGGGTTGAGATCTTTCTACCTTTCATGAACACTTTAATTTCCCTCATGACACCTTGCATTATGCCATACTTTGTGATCATGAGTGTACTTAGATCTTATCTCTTCATATGTTCATGACACTTGGCATTTTAATTTCATTAATCAATTTCTAACACTTTTCATTTTCAATTTTCGGAATAATGCCAATTCTGGCAGATTTTCTGCCTTAACTTTGAAAAATCATAACTAATTTTGTAGACATCGTTTCGAGTCGATTCTAAAGCCTATGGAACCCTCATTGAGGGTGTGTTCTTATTAGCTTTTGGAGAATAGATTCTGGAGAGAATAACTTTTGGAGAATAGATTATAGGAGAATAGATTGTGAAAAAAAAGTGATTTTGATAAAATGAGAGTGTTTGGATGATTTGATCAGAATAGCTTTTTTCATGGTCAAATGACTAAAAAGGACATTAACTTTTATGATAATTACATATAAAGGATAAGATTATATTTTAAGTATTATTTCACATTAAATTGAATAATAATTACAATAAATGAAATAAATTTGTCAAAAAAATTTTAAATTATAACATTTGTTAATTATGTAATATAAAAAAATAGATGCAAAAATTTTAAAATTATAACATTAGTCAATTATGTAGTATATTACAAAATTAGATCAAACATACATACTGAAGACGTACACTATATTAATTTTCATCTCCTTTCACAACCTGGGTTATCTTTTGCCAAACCTACTGTATCATTCTTCATTAAATTCTTTGAAATGGTTTTGATTTTTGCAAGTGTGCCCGTGTCTTTAATTTCTATTTTTTTACCACTCCTGCTAAGTCTCTAAAGAGATATATATATATATATATTAAAAAATTGTTAAAATAATAAATTTTTTCTACAAAACACCAAAGTATCAGAATAAATGTCAATAACAGAGTAAGTCAAAATATAGATACAACGAGCATATCCTACCCCTACGTTGCTCGGAAAGCTTGTTCTTTTTTATATCATTTTCTTTATTTCATACTTTGAAAATCCTATTATTTTTTATAAAGAAAACTCAAGAGCATTTGCCAAATGGGTACAGAGTTTTTCTGCCACATGAAACCAAATTCACTTGAAAGAATTTCAAGAACCCTATCTGCGAAGAATTCATTTGAAATTCCCTTCCTCTTTTTCTTAGAATCATCAAATACTTCTCGTACAAGAACAGAATCAGATATGCGATCCCTTAGTTTCACAAAAGCATCATTCCTCTGTACAGCCTTAATATTAAACTTTGTGATTTCATTACCAAATTGCTTCCAAAATTTTTCCTTTTGTTCACAGCCTCCTTTTGGCGGATTTATCAGTTCTGAATTAAACCGAACATCATCATATATACCAAAGAACCTAAATTTAATCAGCTCAAGATCACAACAGATATATTCTATGGGATTTCTACTTACATCTAAGATCTGAAGACTCAATTGCACACGAGTTTTCCTAGAACAATCATTTATTTCGAGAGAACACAATGAAACTCCAATTTTCGGATAAATTAAACCAAAAGGAACAAGCGCGGAACCAAGTATTACCGAATCCGCAGAACATAACCCCCAACCCAAAGCTCTAATTCCACTCTCAAAGAAACTAGAAATCTGTTTAATTTCATCAGTCTCATTCTTATGCTCATAACATTCAGATTCACACTTCACATCAACCCAACTAAAATGAATGTCCCTGCAACCAAATGCACCACTCACACTTCTGAAGAACCCAGAGAATCTCTCACAAAATGAACCCACATTTTTCAACGACTCGTGACCAAGCTCCACTTCATAAAAATCAGATAAATACTTCAATGATCTACAAATAGGCGAAAACAAAACAACTAAATTCGACCGAACAACTGGGTAATTCAGAACAGCATCCGGTACAGGATCACACATTACCGAATCCCAAGCATAGTCGTGAACAATTTGTTATAAAACTTCTCCGATCTGCAAGAGAAGGGGAACGACAAGGGGAGGATGGGATCTGTTGAGAGCCGAGACGAGAATGCCGACGGGAAAGGGAAACGGAGAAGGAAAGGGATGACGCCTTCGCTGGAGAAATTGGATAAGACGAGAATGAAGGAAGGATGTGTGTGTTCGGGAGATGACAAACGGGAAAGGGAAAGACAAAAGGACAGGGCCTCCCAATGGTCATAAACCTGACTCAAAAAAGTGATGAAAAATAGCTTTTTCAAGAATAGCTTTTTTGCCTCAAAAACGGGATTCTAATAAAAAACGGGATTCTCAACTTTATTTATGTGTTCGGATATTTTTCACATAAAACCACGGTTTGAGTAGATAAGCGCGTTTTTTACATCTCCCGAACACACGCTGAGTCTAGTTTCAAGGAAAAATATGGAATTTTACTGGAAATGATCATATTATTCCCAGATTTTCAATCTTTGACCGCTGCTCCAGAAACTTTCCAGATTTTCTGGATTAACTTCAAACATTCATATATTTTTGTACATAGCTTCAATTGAGTCATATGACCTATCAAATTAAAGCTTAGGATGTCTACTTTCACCCTGTAAAATTTCATAATTTTTGGTCATCATTTGGTCTTCCAAAATTTTATGACAATCTCTCTGCCTCGCAGGCAATTTCACTGAAAACACTATTCAACCTTAAATTTTCAATATTTATTTCTTTTGGCTTTAAATATTCACCATTTCATTGAATATATATAATAATTATAATATATTCTTGGTGAATAAAATTTGGGATGTTACAGTACCTGCATAAAAAACGGAGGAAATTATGTTGGGAAGTATATTTATTTTCCATATTGCCATATAACGTATTCATTGCATTGTGATAATGATCAATTTGACTGTCTTGGCACCATGGAGAGTCCTGCCATAGATGATTTTAAAGACACACATATTATAGGGGTAAGCAATGGTTTAGTATGTCTTGCCAAAATACCACATTACAAATGTATTCTTGACTGGTTTTGATCGAAGTAACAATGACTTCAAGATTGTAAGTTTTCATGGTCATCTTGACTCGGCTTTTGTTTTTTCATACGTCGCTGGAAATGTGTCAAGGGTAGTATCCTTCCTTCAGTTCATATTTTGAGCTTCCATGTATGCTTTAATGGTGTGATTCATTGGATTGCGAGATTCACATTCAAGTTGGAATGTGAATTTATACTTAATTTGATTTGTCACATGAAGTATTTGGAACACCAGAGGCTCTTGGTGATACCTATAATGCCCGTAATCATGTCCTGACAACAAAAGACTCGATAGCTTTGGTCCGGATAAATGATCCATATGATGAAGAAACCAATGAAAAATTACCTTGCATTATCTCCATATGGATTATGAAAGAATACGCTAACCATGAGTTATGGGCAAAGATCTTCTCAATTACTACAGAAGAAGAGATGGCGGCTCAACACATATTAGGCATTAGGAAGAACGGTGATGTTATAATACAATTGAGGGAGGGTGGTAAGGTTTGTAGTTACAATCCGATAACTTCAACCTATCATTTTGTTGGAGCTATGGAAAATAGTGTTTTTTTCAATTACCATACCTATAGCTTATATTTACTAGAAAAAAAGGAATACATTAATTCCTATTAATATGCTGATTAGAGGGGTAGGGAGAATGAAAAGTTTACTATTTAATTTGTTGTTTTAATATTTATTGAAAGAACTTATTTCAGAGATATCTATGGATTACCATATGTTATGAGTTATTATTTGCGCTTACCTTCCCACGTTGGTTGGCTAATTTTGATGGTGAAACTCCAATCCATAGGAACCTTTCACATGTTGGTTTTGCAATGTAAAAATATGAATTAGTATAAATAGAATTTAAAATTAACATAATTTCTTTATTTTTATAATAATATGAAGATTTTCCCCTTTCAATACTTAATAAAACATAAAAAGTTTTATTGGAAAAAAAAACATAAAGAGTTTTCACTTCTTCAAATAAATATGTGTTTTTAGCCTTTTAGGCATTTGAATTTATATTGTTCTCTTTGAACTAATTCCATATCCATTCATGTAAAAATAAACAACACAAAAAAGACTTTGGGCTGTCGCCTGGCCCAAAACCATAGATAAAAGAATTTTAAAAAGAGTACAAAAAAAGGACGGAAGGTTATGGCTCCCAACTAAAGGCGTTATGCCGTTATGGCTTATATAACATTGTGTACGTTATGAATATAATATTTTTGGACCGCTGTATCTCCCATTATTTTCTATTCTTAATAGTTTCTTATTCTCACCCATTAATTGTTATGATTATAGATTCACATTAATTATAGATTAATGAGATGTGCTTGTAAACAGAGGGATTAACTATGATCCTCTGCTCTTATCATTCTCTTCTCATCCTCTTTCTCTCTATGACTTATCCCAGCCTCTAAATTGAAATCTGAGTTATTCAGATTTAATGTTTCATAAAAATATAATTTTTAAAATATTTTTATCACATGTTTAAATTATCATAACTAAAATTTAGCATTTTTTAATTTATTTAATTATTTTTTAGTAATTTGATTTTTTAAAATATTTTTATAAACATTAAATCTGAACCGTTCATATTTTAGTCTAAAGGCTGAGATGAGTAGTGAGGGGAAGAAGATGAGAAGAGAACGGTAAGAATAAAATATCGTAGTCAATCCCATAAATAGAAGACATATATTATGTATTTGATACAATATTGAATAGTAAATGAGAATTTCTTGTTTTTTACTTTCTACTCTTCTCATCTTCTCCCTTTATTTTATAATATATTATCAACGTGAAAGCTCTAACAAACGTGTACTTCTCTTTGGTTATTTTATCGATTTTCTCCACCTTCTTTTACTTTATTTTATTTGATCTATCTAGGATAATTTAAATCATTATATGGAATTAAAGAGACATTTTTACCGATTACATTAAACATTGAGTTTCATAGTTTATATTGGAAATTGTTTTTTTTTTCTATCTTGCTTTTTATCTCCTTTACGATTTCTTCTATATTATTAATATTGTTATTTTAGTATGGTCAGAAGTCATATACCTCTAATTTCATATTCTAAAATTATATGACCAGAAGTTATATCGCTTTAATTTTCTATTCTAAAATTATCTCTTTAGAAGTCATGTTGCTTTAATTTCCTATTTTGAAATTATATGATCAGAAGTTATATTACTTTAATTTCCTGTTATAAGGCCAGAAGTCGTATTCCTTTTATATATTTTGAGATTATATTACCAGAAGTCATATCACTTTAATTTCTTTTTTTGATATGATATGGGAGAAGTCATGTTCCTTTTATTTCTATTTTGATATTATATGGCCAAAAGCCATATACCTTTTTCTATCTTATAATATGTCCATAAGCCATATTCATTTGATTCCCTATTATATGGCCAAAAGATATGTACCTTTTCATCTTATATTCTACTATATGACCAAAAGTCATATACCTTTTCATCTTCTATCTTATTGTATAGCCGGAAGCCATATACAAATTTTCTTTATCCTAAAAATAAAAGGCCAGATGCTATGTAATCTTGTTTATCATGAAGATAAAGGTCATAAATAATATAATCTTATTTATCCTAAAGATGAAAGGCGAGAAGTCATAAAATTTTATGTGTTATCTTGATATTATATAGTCAGAAGCTATAAAACTTTCGCTTTTAGTGTGTGTTCGGGTATCCTTTTAAAAGTTCTTTTTCAAAGAAAACCATGGTTTGAGATATTTTCATCCGAACACTTGAAATTTCATGAGAATAGCTTTTTTGCACAAAACCATGGTTTGGGATCCCAAACCATGATTTTGACAAAATCTAATTTTTTTAAGCAATCTTAGGTTTCTGAAGTTTCTCTTTCCTCCCTTTCTCTTTCTTTGGTGTTATTGTATTGTATTTCTGAAGTTTATCTTTCCTCCCTTTCTCTTTTTTTTAGCATCTATCGTTTTTTTTTTTGTTTTTAATGTTATGATATTTAAAATGTTAAATAATAGGTTAAGGTGCAAATTTAACTAATAAGTTTTTTTAGGGGCGTCTGGTATAAAGAAGTTTTGGAAGGTATAAAAATAATATTGAACAATTAAAAATGGTGCAAGTTTAACAAAACCGTTAAATTTGGCCTAATGCTGTTGGGATTTCTCTCTCTTAAATTTACACCCTTTTTAATTTTTAATATTATTTTTGCATATTCCAAAACTTATTTGTGCCAGACATCTCTCAGAAAAAATTTGGTTGTTAAATTTTCACTTTAACCCTTAAATAATACATAAAATATTATCTTATCATTTATATGTAATTATTACAAAAGCTAATGTCTTTTTTAGTAATTTGACCATGAAAAAAAACTATTTTGATCACAACATCCAAACACTCATTTTATCAAAATCACTTTTTTCTCATACTCTATTCTCCTCATAATCTATTCTTTAAAAGTTATTCTCCACTTTTTCTTCAAAAGCTATTCTCCAAAAACTAATCCAAGCACACTCTTAATATCGATCTTAATAAATGGCCAAAAGCCATAAACTTTTATTGTCTATCTTATTAAATGGCTAGAAGCCATATAGCCTAGATTTTCTGTTCTGAAATTATATAGCCAAAAGCCATATATACTACTAGAAAAAAAGCCTTTAAGACTGTCACTCTAAATCTCATAGGTGGAGACTGTTTAAAAACTAAACCCGGTGACATTTTTCTATTTTTGCCATTCTTCGAATAAAGCGTTGATTCATTAAGAACCGGACCATAACTTGAGATTCGAACTTTAACTACAACGCTTTTCATTAATATGATAAAGAACTTAAGTAGCTTAACTATCCTCAGTTACGGCAAAGAGCATGATAATTTATGCAGTCACATCTTGCAGATGCTATCCTCTAAGAACTAATAACTTAGTACAAATTGTGCCTCTGAAGTTAGAGTACCTGTGAAGCCTTATGGGGCTTGTAAGGATGGGCACAAGGGCGCGGAATTGGGGAATATTTGTGTAATTGATTGGATGACGTGGTTTTTTTAAGATGGGTGTCACGCCCTTATCTCAATTTTAACCTTTTTTTTCAGAGTATCTGTGGAAGATGATATGGGGTTCGGTGGGCAACACAGGAATAACATGAATATACTAATAATAAGTGCATGATTACATAAATTCCCCATAGGAATTTGTACATAATACTTATGATTAAGGTAGCCCGCACAAGGCTACTAGGGTGTCTAAACTCATTCCAGTGAAACAGAGACTTCTTCCCGTCTTCGTTCTACTACTGTAATCCCCTCGTATGGTACTCTGCATTGTTGTTTGCATATCTTCGGTCGTCTCCTGTCTAAATTGTTGGTAGGGGAGGGTGAGATTCGAGAGAATCTTAGTAGGAAACAGATACCATAATGCATGCATGATTGATGCTATGTGTATGACATGTTAGCTTTATCTGGATGTATGCCCCATAATGACATTTTGCATGCTCAATATTTCATACAACAAGATTATGGCCACAGCCAAAACTGAAATAGAGCTTCATTTATTCAAATATGCTCTACACAATCAAGTAAAACAATCACATACATCATTACACAAGCAAAAATATCAAATACATGCAAGTAAGGTAAGTCCCCAACCTTAACCATTTTCCGCCTCGAAATGCGTGCCTCGATCTACGTGCAAACAGCTCGGGCCTCCATATTCGATCCTATAATGTCAAATGTATTATTTAGACACTTCCATAATGTTTCTGGGGGTTATATAGGTCTATCTTAAAAAATTACTAAAATACCCCCGGGGACCCGGTCCGGCTATACTTTTTCTGAAATTTTGACATGGGCTATTCTTACATATTTTCACCCAATAAATCCATTTCTGGACTCGGAATTATCAAATTCAATGTCAAATTACGAAATTGCCCTTCACAGCCATACTTTTAGGGTTTTAGGGGCGTTTCCGTAATTATGCTTTTTAGGTTTTTTCCGAAAAAGTTCTCAACTGTAACCCCACCTAATTTTCCCTCCTGAATCCAATGGAACTATCAAATCATTGAAAATCCAACTCTAAGACCCATTTATAGTACTGGCCGAAATATAAGGGTTTTAAGGGGAAAATCGGGGTTTTTCGGTTTCGGCTGCGTAAACGCGTTCCTTTATACTCCTAACTACTTTATTGACTATTCCATTAGGTTAAAAATATCATTTAGTATTAATTTGGGTAGCATAACACTCCCCACAAACCATTTTCCATTTTTACATACAAAGACAATCCGGCGAAATTTCACCGATTAAATTGTCTACAACAGTCAGAATAGTCAATATACAAAGGTTTGAAAGTTACCTCAAGCTCCCACTGGCTCTCCCTTGATATGGCTGAACCCTAGGTGCTTAACATTCAAATTTGAACTTTCAAACCTTAAATCATATGAAAAGGAAGCTTAGGAATGGAGTTATACGCATTAGGAATCGATTTACTGAAGAAATCACTTACTTTTGTAAGTTTTTTCCTCCCCTTCTCTCTCTACAAATCTGAGTTCTCTCTCTCTCTTAGGGTCTATTATGGCATCAGAAATGGGGCTGAAGAAAGAGATGATCACTTTATATCATATCCACTTTTAATTAATTATTTTTTCCAATTTCGGATTTTTTACAAAATTCTGGCAGATTTCTGACTAAACTTTGAAAAATCATAACTAATTCTAGAAAAATATAATTAGAGTGAAACCAAAGCCTCTAGAACCTTTATTGAGTCTAGTTTCAAGGAAAAATATATAATTTTGCTGAATGGAATCACAAAATTCCCAGAATTTCATTCTTTGCATATTGTTCCAGAAATTTCATAGTTTTTCTGTGCTGATTTCAAAAATTCATATATTTTTGTATATATCTCTATTTGAGTAATATGACCTATCAAATTAAAGCTTAGGATGTATACTTTCATCCTGTAAAATTTCATAATTTTTGCTCATCATTTGGTCATAAAAATCATATGATAAGCTCATTACCTCATAGGCGATTTCACCATAAGCATAATCACTTTCTTTAAAATTAACCATTTTATTTTCTTTAATGCCCCAAAGATATAAGGAACATTAGAGAATAGATTTAGGATATCTACTAAATTGGGGCTTAGTAGTTCACTCAATTTAGGCTTATTCCCAAGCCTCTAATCCCAAAATTCGGGGTATTACAAAAAATGTAACCCCCTCCGTAATTATATCCGAAATACACGATTAAAATGAAATAGAGACCAATAATAATCCAAACTCATTTAAAATCCCATCCTTGAGATAAGGTTTTCAAAAATACCTTTTAAAATCTAATTAACTTGGTCTCATATTCACATTTCGAATGCAATTACTACACGAAGATAAATCACATTCATATAAATATCAGAGTGCACAACATAATCATCCCGGCAATCCCGGGTACATACATTCGCTAAAGATACACAAGGCACAATTGCCCATTACAATTCTTCCCTCTATTCTAAGTCAATTTGGATGTTAATCCACAATTGAACTCAAATACAGGGTTTCGGCGCTGCTAACAACACACACGAATCACATTCGAGTGCCAAATCACATCATATTCTTCAAAAGGGTTATTTATCACTAACCACATCCACTTTTGAAGTCATTAACCCTTAATCACAATTTAAGATCTTGCTAAACCGGGGTTTAGCAATCCATTAATCTTAGGCTTACTCTCTAAGCTCAAGTCTCAAAAGTCGGGGTATTAGTTCTATTTCTTTTCGACCAAAAATAAATATTTGAAGTTTTTTTTTTCTTACCTGAAATGTTTGAAGTTGTTTGGTGTTAGTGAAAGTAGACTAAAATTTAGTTATATAGACGTGGATTATAGTTAAGTTTTTTGGTTTATAATTAGTGCGTATATCTATCTTACGTAACAAAATTTTAAAAAATTGTGTTGGTACATTATAATTAATATCGTGATTTTATAAATGAGATATAGATTAAAAAGGCATATTTTCTTAACCAAACGGGCCCTAGTTTGATTCATAATTTCGTTTCAAACATATCAGACCCTCATCGATTTGAGCCAAAAGGCACATCACGCATCTCAGATGTTCCATTATAATATTTCCCGAGCTGTATCAATTTTAATTAAAAAAAATTAAACTACAAAATGAATTTATGTTAAGGAGGAGAGTATCAATGGAGGCTCTATTTATGTTTTGCCCTCCAAAGCGGGTCATACAAGACAAATGAAATGAAATGATATAGCAATACACAAAACAACAACAAAGTAACAATAATCTCTAAAACCAGAGACGACTTAATCTGTTGATCATAAAGACATGTCTGGTAATGAATATAAAAAACTTCAGTTTATGCCATATCGATTATCTAAGATTTTATTATTCTCTCTAGCTATTTCTTTAATTTCTTGTGACTTTGATACTTAATCAAGACATTACACTTTAATTCTTGATGACTTTATGCTTTAACTTATGAAAAGCAAAGTCCCAAAACCTTCAAACATATGAGCGGACTTCATTTGTTTTATTCAAATTTTTTTAATGTAGTAAACAACTGATTTATTTAGTTATTTTATTAAAAACGCAAAGTGCTTATTCTTTCATTCAACTTAATTAATCACTTCCCATGTCATTGTTATGCGTGAAAAAGCAATCAATTTAAAGCAACATGGCATATTCTCTTTTTTCATAACTTAGTTGCAGTGTTACCGATTTGGTCTCTTCATTCTAATGATGACTCCTTATGTGTTACGTACATAGAGACTAGCATAAAAATAATTTATTAAATTCCATTTCTTTACATTTTAAGAAGATTTTGATTAATTTTTTATTATTTATAGTCATATTTTCTCTCCATTGATAGTGACAAAATTATATGTATTTATCACTAATGACAAAGTAATAGTTCATTTTATTTTTTTATTATATTCTTCATACTCTTAATTTTTTTATTTCCTTGTCATGTATCTGCCTAAAAGTATGTGTTTATTCATTAAAATCTTCAGAAGTATCGATGTTTATCTTGAAGTTCTTCAGTTTAATTTGTTTCTATGTTTTAAATTCTTTTAATTAGACTTCACATCAAAAAATTCTTTTTAAGAAAATGATTAAAATTGTTTGGGCAATGCATTTGTGTTCGGTGTGATTTTTTAATCCTCGAAATAAACTTTAAAGTATTTGAAAATATGGTCCAAGCAACACTAATAGTATATTAACTTGAGTTGCCACTCACATTAATTTTATTTATGGGTTGTTCACATTTTATTTTAGTTATACTCATGAGTTGTAGGGATTTTATCTTATTATTTAAATTACTCATGTTTTTTTTTGGCCAAAAATTACTCATTCTTATGTTTATCAAATATGACTTGTACATTTTACGGAGGCAATTCATAATGTTTCTATTGCGCTTTACTGTTCTTTCGCGTCTTTTAGTGTACGTTTCTCTATATATGTGTATAGCTGGTTTATTTCTTTCTCTTGCTAACCTATGTAGGTCTAAGTGTTTGTACATGCTATTGACATTAAATTTGACCCAATTTAAAGTGGGTCTCCTCCAAATTACCCGTCTGTCTCCATTTTTCGATTCAAAAATTAGAGTGGTACCTAACTCTTTTATCGTGTGAATAATTTTTCCAACGTTCATTTGAAGCTCACATTTCTTCACAAAAGTTTATTCAAATAATGTTTTTCTTATAGGAAAAGATAGCTAATACATCAACAATTATGTGAAAGAAGCTGTTAATGGTTCTCTTTAAAAAGAAGTTTATTCAAATAATTTGGTACTTCAATTCTTTTTGGGGTGTGACAAAGGTAGTGTTGTTAATGGTTCTCTTCCTTGTAAGAGAAGGCAAAGCAATGTGCTTAGCAATAACAATAGTGTTTCTAATGTAATGGGCAGACCTATGGTGAAGCAAGAGGTCATTTAGGCTATTTGACATTTGCAAGACTCAAATGCCTTTAAAGAGAAGTACACACATGTGCCCATCTAATTTTGTAACAAATATAAAGCTTTGTTTGTATTTTTAACCTCTTTCTAATTTTAGCCTCAGGTAACAATTCTTTGTTCAATTCAATGTCTTTCTCCTGGGAAAAAAATCTAATAGATGCTTCTTTACTTCAACTTGTTTCCATGAACGTGATAGCTAAAATTAAGTCAAAATTGGTCTTCTGTATATGTTTTTAAAGGCTGGAATTGTCATTCTAAATAAGTCCTTAGAGACAAAGGCATATATACATTATTGTGTCTACTATCTCTTTATTTTTGGAACTGATGTTCTCTTTTGATATCTCCATCACTTACCAAAAAAATGTCAGCCATTCAAATTTGTAAAACATTTAAAATCATTTTGTTTAAAGTTTGAGTGAAGAAAAAAGCAATACTATCAAGTAGTGTAGTGGTATCCATATGTGGGCCTTTCTAATTCTTTTCTTTTGCTCTTTTCCAAAAGCCAAGTGGGAGCGCATGACAAATTAAACAACACGCATGGCAACGCGGCAATGTACGCACGGTGACGGTAAGAAAATATGTTGACTTGAATTTTTAAAAATATTAATTGAGAATTTTTCTCCAATTTCTCCGTTTCCCATTAGAATTTGATAAATGGTCTCATAAATTGCTCATGTTTGTTTCATTACCAAATGTGTAATTGAAAAATTTAGATTTTTCTTACGAATTTAAAAACTTAACAAACTTTTATTAAGATGTATGAAAATGTTAATAAGAATATGACATATAGGGAGTACATAATAGAAGTGTTACTTAACAAATTTTTTTAATAAAAAATGACTTATAAATAGAATCTAGGGTTATAAAATCCGGACCGGCCCGGAAACCGGTGAACCGGCCTATAAACCAGTCCGGGTTACTATTTAAATTTTTTTTTTAATTTTTTATTTAGAATTTCATATTATAAGTTTAAAATTTTTAATTTTTCATTAGTTTAACTCCGGTTTGACCCCAGTCTGATCCACTAACCCTTAATCCAGTACCACAACCGATTCAATAGCCGATCCAAGTTTTAATATATCGATAGAATCAGAGTGATAGACGATTAACGCATGTTCTTTTAACTTAAGAATAAATAAAAGAAAAGAACCAACGGGGGTTGGCGCAGATGGGTAGGCATCTGCGCCAAATCTCGCCGTTCCTGGGTTCGATCCCTGGAACGGCGGATTTAAAGAACCCTCGTCGGTAGCTCTCTCCCCTGGGGCGCCTCAAAGAGGTGAATTCCTGTCGGGCCTATTCGATTGGGGGCGCCAGGACTAGTCGGTTGTCGGGGGCCCATGCTGGTAAATCCGGCGTTGGCCTTCAGGTTAACGCCGGATACCTGGAGGTTGGGTGCACCGAAGGCCAAAAAGTCCAATGCATTCATCAAAAAAAAAAAAAAAAAAAAGAAAAGATAAAAAAGTCCTAAAAATTCAGGGTACACAAATAAGTGGGCCCCGCAGAGTGGGACTTTTCTCAAAGTCTCCAAACGCGGACGACTTACTGAATGAAAAAGGCCACCCGCGATAAAAGAAAGCAAGGAGTTTCCCGGAAAGAGGAGTAGGAGACTGAAACGAGATTATTTGTTCATCTCTGAGAACTTTTGAGAACTTTGCTTGTGAGAGCTGTTTTTTTGCGCTTCCATACTCATCGATCCAGGTTATTTCTTCTCTTTTGCTTGCTTTATCCCAATGGATTCATCATCCTAGCTTCTTCTGTTTTGCCTTCATTTTTCACAGAAAAATTCTGCAAAAGATTTTTTATGTTTTCTTCTAATCATTTGAAATTTTTTATACTTTTACTTCTGAAATACGAAGTCCCATAACCTTCAAACAATATGGCTGGACTTGATCTATTGACTTAAATCTTCATTTATTTTAAGAACAGTTTGGAAGAGGAGGAAATCTCTGCAGATCCCAAAGCTGACATTTTTGCCATCTTTGTGAACTATCTTCCCTTCTATTTACTGTTTTGCGAGATTTTCATCTGAGTTTTTAGGGTTCGTGTACAAGAAAAAAATCCTGCAACTATCTGAGGTAGCTAAATTTCTCTGTTTTCACCCCTTTTTTCTTTGACTCAAATCAATCATTGTCAAGCTTTTAATTATTAGCTTCATAAAACTTTTCAATCCTTTGTGGCTTTTATGGATTATCAACAATTATTCAAATATATTGTTAAATGCACCTGTCACTTTGATAAGTTGAACCCATTTGATTTCGTGTGGATGGAGTGTTTAATTAGTTATGCATAAATGCAGTTTCTGTGAGATAAAGTCTATTTAGTTTTAATTTTAACTAGGTTATTTTTTTAGTAGAACTTTTTTGTTATTTATTAGTCATGGTATTCAAATTCTTTATTAAATTAGTTTATCAATACCCAAAGATGCAAGTTATTATAAATCCTTTTCCTTCTTTGTCTATTAAGTTGGTTTTAAGAACAATTTTTTCATATATATGATTTCATACTTTCTTTGTTCTAAAATATGATTTCTTAGAATAATCAATTATGCAGTTTTTTTCACTTAACAAAATTTATTCTAAAAAATAACTTCAGAAAACTGCTCCAAGACATAAAAACTAAAACAGAATCAAACAATGCCTATATTTAATTTGAGGGGTTTGACATCCTTTTCCCTACTTTTAAGTTCCTATAATTCAATTGGCTCTTTCATCTTTCATGCGGTTGGTTTGGTTCATCTACTTCAAAAATTATTGCATTTCATATTCAAATAACAATCTGATATGGGGTAACACACACACACAAATATGCTGTTACAAATTAATATCCGTTAGATTTTTATTGGGTTACAAGTGAAAGGAAGTTCTCTTATAATGATTTCTTATTTACAAAACTTTCAACAATATTTTTTACTACAAAAAATAAATAATCGAACATGTAATTATCGTTAGCTCGCATTTTGTTGTGAGATGAAAGGGAAGATGAGAAAAAAACAGATGAAGTGTGAGAAATGCTACTCCCTATTTTTTTGTTTAAAAAAGTTCATATTCATATAAGAAATATAATAATTATCCTTCAACAATATATTGAGACCTTGTGACCTATTTCTATCGCATTAGTTTCAGGTTGTTGAACGTCGGAACTATAAATTGCTATCACATGGGTGGAATAATTGTTTTAACGCTCATAGAAGCTTTATTGATCCTATTAGCTTTATTAATTTCCAAAGCTATCAGATTCATCTCTCCTTCACTTTATGGTGACCAACTTGGTGCTGTTGATGATAGGTAATTATCTTCTTCTGAATAACCTCTCAGTCTTTATTTTCTTGTTTGATTTGCTCCTATATATAACCCAAAGTTTGTTGATGGTTTGTTTCTCTTTGTAGCACTAAAGATGATGTGATTTTAACTCAAACGGCTTCTCCTCCATCTTCGCATGTTGTTGTTTCTCTTCCTGCTACAAAGTACGATGTGTTCCTTAGCTTCAGAGGGGAAGACACCCGCCACACTTTTGCAAGTTATCTTTACAAAGGACTTTGTAATGCAGGCATTCGCACTTTTATGGATTATGAACTTCGCAAAGGAGAACAGATCTCACAGGTTCTTTTGAGGACAATAGAGGAGTCTGAAATATCAATAATTATTTTCTCTCAGAATTATGCATCTTCAACATGGTGTATGGATGAACTTGTTCACATATTGGAATGCAAACAAAAAATGGGAAGGGTTGTCATACCTATTTTCTATAATGTAAATCCTTCAAACATACGGAAACAAAATGGGAGGTTTGGAAATGGATTTGATGAGTTGAAGCAAAGATTTAAAGACAACCCAAAAAAATTGCAAAGGTGGAGAAATGCTTTAATCCAATCTACAAGTTTCTCGGGATGGGATTCCAATTGTACCAGGTAGCTTCAAAAATATTCCCTTTGTTGTTGGTTTCAGGGATTTATTTAATTAATCTTTAGGACTCTGACAAATTGTTTTAGTTGCTTTTTTATTTATTTATTTTCTACATATTAAATATGCCTTTTCTTTTGTTTGACATTTATGCTAGACCTGAATTCAAACTTGTTGAAGAGATTGTCAAAGACACTTTGAGCAAGTTGAACAATAAACCGTCACCTCATCTTGAAGGACTTGTTGGCATTGCTCATCATATTGAAAAAGTTGGTAAGCTTTTAAGAGAGGCTCGAATTGTGGGAATTTGGGGTATGGGTGGTGCTGGTAAGACCGCACTTGCTAAAGCTATATTTCAAATGTTGAGAGATCAATTTGATGCTTTCTCCTTTGTTGAAAATGTGAAAGAGCAATTAGCAAGAATTACGTTGGATGAATTTCAGCAAAACTACCTCAAAGAATTATTAAAAGATAAGGACATTAGCATCTATGACATAAAATCAACTTTTGTGAAAAATAGGCTTGGTCGTAAAAAAATCCTTCTCATGCTTGATGATGTGGACAATTCAAAAATAGCTGCAGATTTAACGGAAGTGCTTAGTTGGTTTGGGGAAGGAAGTAGAATTATTATTACATCCAGAGATATGCGAGTGCTTCAAAATGCATCTGCACTTTCAACATATCATGTTCCGAATTTGGGTTTCCATGATGCCATTCATCTCTTTAGTTTGAAAGCATTTAAGCAGCATGAGCCATTTGAAGGTTACATGGAGTTATCAAAATCAATAGTGCAATATTGCCAAGGAAATCCATTAGCCTTGATAGTGTTGGGTTGCTTTCTTTGTGGTAGAGAAAAAGAAGATTGGGGAAGTGTTTTAGAAAAACTAAACCAAGATCCACCCAAGGACATTATTGATGTTTTGAAGTTGAGTTTTGATGGACTTGATGAGAAACAACAGGATGTGTTTCTTGAGCTAGCATTCTTAATCAATGAAAGAGTTGATATTTCTTTGAACCTTATAAGACAATTATATGACTCTTCTGCTCTTATTGAGATAAGCGTTCTTAGAGAGAGAGCCCTCATTTTGTTTAATAATCGTTGTTTTATTGTGATGCACGATCTTGTGAAGAAAATGGGCCTTAAAATTGCTAGGAGCCAGTTAATCTCTAATGCTAAAACCCCTATTCGACTATGGCAGCACGAAGACATTGCTGATTTTTTCAATTGTGGCAAGGTAATGATTTATTCTGTTTATTTTTATTGTTGTTGTCGTCGTCGTCGTCAGATTCCCTGTGATATTTTGTTTCTCTACATATTTTTTATTCGTTAAGATCTTTGGTTGTAAGTGTCAACATTTATCTTGAAGTTTCTCTATTTTATTTTCTTTAATTAGATATGCCTATGAGAGATCCTTTCTCGATTTAAATGACTAAAATTGGATTGATGTGCAATTTATTCATCCACCTAAACATTAAATATAAATTAATGAGGACTATTGTGATATGTTATTCTAGAAGATAAAATGAGTCCACAACTATTGTTCATTAAGAGATAAATAAAATGATTCACAGGATTGATTTTTCCCTTACTAATTGGTGTAGTGTAAAGGAGTATATGCATACGCTCGCATGAGCATGCTCTTATAACAGTAAAGAACTTAATGTTATTAGAGGAACAGATCATATGAAAATCGAAAACAAATAAAATATATGGAGAGGGAAGGAGGCACCGTCTTCCGCTTATATAGTGCATGAGATTCATAGGGATACTCGTTTTTTAGATGTATTATTATAATTTGCCTTGTCGTTGGTCTTTCATTATGCTTTTTTCTTTAATTAAAGATTGAAAATTATGTATGCCAAGTGTTTTAAATGAATATCTGCACATGCAATGGCATGTAGGTATACCGTATATGTATGAGTGTGTCTGCAAGTTGATGAGTTTTTAGAAATTCATTTATTATTAGGGAAATATGAATTGTAGAATTTTATTGATAAAATGCACAATGTCATTACTAAATTGGGTATTTTTAATAGCATATGTATTTAATTGTTCTACAATATATTTTTGGTAATATTTTAGGTAATGATAATCATATTTCCCTTGATTTTCTATTACTAGGGGATTGAGGCAATTCGATGCTTGTCATTGGACGTGAGCAAGATGAAAAGTATTACATTGAGGGCTAGTATTTTTCGGAAGATACGTAATTTGATATTTCTTAAAATTTACAAGTCTGATTGGGGAAAGCCTTCGATGTTGAATATTCGTGGAGTTTTGAATTATCTTTCAGAAGAATTGAGGTTTTTGAGTTGGGAAGAATGCCCACTACCATATTTGCCATTACATTTCTGTGCGGAGAATCTTATTACACTTCACATGCGTAACAGTAATATCCGACAACTTTGGAATGGAAATCAGGTTCGTACCATAATTCATATGTCATAATTTTTTTAATGGAGTGATTCAAAGATCTCATATATATATGAAACATTGACCAAATAATGCACAATGCAAATGCTTGCTTTACTACCTTTAAATTGACGGTTAATAGCAGCCGTTTTATTTTTTTGGTAGGAAACCCAATTCATCTTTTAAATGCATTGACTTATTTTCATAATATGCTCACATTTTTGTTAATTGGCATGGGAGAAATTATTGATTAAATTGTAGTTATGTGTCATTATCTAATGTATTAAACTCTTTCTTTCTTCAGCATTTTCCAAATTTAAAGGAAATTTATTTATCACGTTCGAAACATCTCACTGCACTGCCAGATCTCTCTCAAGCCCCTAAGATTGAAATGTTGAATCTTGATGGTTGTGTGAATTTGGCTCAAATTCATTCTTCGACTTTCTTGGGAAAGGATGTCTCTTTAATGATAGGTGGTTGTGGGCCAATGCAGATAAAGATTGGGGGTAGTATGAAAGGGAGAAGTTCAAGGGTAGTGCTTGTGTCCAGTTATTTGGATCTTCGCGACTTGTCATTCAACAAAGTGACACAGAAGGTGTTGGTATGTGGCAACATGATATGTGGTGTTAGATTTAAACATGAGGTAATGCCATTGGAAGAGATAGAAGAATTGAGAAAGTTGGGGTCTTTACTTCCATTTGTGAGGAAAGTTAAATGCTCAAAGAGTCTAATTGGGCATGATCTCAAGCAACATTATGACTATTATTCTCGTGACTTTACTGGAAGAATTGAGAAAGTTGGAGAAATGATGAATGAACATCAAGTGGTGGCGATGCCATTAATGGAAGATGACGAAGAGGATGATGTGTTAATGGAAGATGTTGATATGGAGGAGAGTGGTGATCGAGTGGAAATGATGAATGAACATCAATTGGTGACGATGTCATTGATGGAAGATGACGAAGAGGATGATGTGTTAATGGAAGATTGTTGCAGCAAGAGTGTTACATTCACAAGAATTCCCAACAGCATCACTCGCTGGTCATTATTGACGGTATTGACATTAAAATCACTTGGACTCTCTAATGAATGTTGCAGAAGGATTAAACCTCACTTAGATGTAACACTCTCTTTCCCTCGAACGAATTTCAGGATTCAATATGCCACCAGCGACCAACTGTTCCCATTTCGTCATCATTTTTACTTCACCTATCAGTCTCCCGATTCTTTCTGTCACGACATAATGATTTCCTGTCAAGACTCTTGGAGACGAATAAATGATTTAGAAAAGTTGCCGGAGACATTGATTTTATCAAGGGGGTGATCATATAGTTAGTTATATTCATAAGTGTATGGATATTATGATATTATTCACATCAGAATCAGAGGAGCCAACAGTGACTGTCAACTATTCATTTTCTAGAGCATGACTTGCCGGATACCGCAGCCTATCATATTCAATTATAAATATTATATATATATATACACACACTTTTATATACTAAAAAAATCACTACTTTATTTACTGTTTGTATATTAATTTTCGCTTTTCCCTAATTTGATTTTAATAGTTGTTTATAATTACACACAGTCACACACATATCTTGTGTGCGAATGTTATGAATGAAACAATTTAATCTCACATACAATAAAATTAAAAAGATCACATTCAAAGGGTGAATTGCACTTGGTCGTTCTATTTCTTTTCGACCAAAAATAAATATTTGAAGTTGTGTTTTTTTACCTGAAATATTTGAAGTTGTTTGGTGTTGGCAAAAGTAGACTAAAATATAGACACGGATTATAGTTCAGTTTTTTGGTTTATAATTAGTGCGTATACCTATCTTAAGTAACAAAATTTTAAAAACTTGCGTTGGTACATTGTAAATAATATCATGATTTTATAAATGAGATATAGATTAAAATAGCATATTTTCTTAGCCAAATGGGCCCTAGTTTGATTCATAATTTCGTTTCAAACATATCATTCCTTCATTGATTTGTGCCAAAAGGCACCCCACACATCTGAAAATCAGATGTTTCATTATAATATTTTTCGAGCTGTATCAATTTTAATTAAAAAAAATTAAACTACAAAATGAATCTTATGTTAAGGAGAAGAGTATCAATGGAGGCTCTATTTATGTTTTTCCCTCCAAAGCCGATCGCGCAGGACAAATGAAATGAAATGACACAACAATACACAAAACAACAACAAAGCAACAATAACCTTTGAAGCCAATGACAATTTAACCTGTTGATCATAAAGACATGTTTGATAATGAATATAAAAAACTTTATTCGATTATCTAAAATTTCATTGTTCTCTCTAGCTATTTCTTTAATTTCCTGTGACTTTAATGCTTAATTAAGACATTACACTTTAATTCTTCATGGCTTTATGCTTTAACTTCTGAAAAGCAAAGCCCCAAAACCTTCAAACATGAGTGGACTTCATTTGTTTTATTCAAACTTTTTTAATGAAGTAAACGACTGATTTATTTATTTATTTTATTAAAAACGCAAAGTGCTTGTTCTTTCATTCACCTTAATTAATCACTCGCCATGTCGTTGTTATGCGTAAAAGAGCAATCGATTTAAACCAACAGGGCGTATTCTCTTTCTTCATAACTTAGCTACAGTGTTACCGATTGGGTCTCTCCATTCTAATGATGACTCTTTCTTATGTGTTATGTATAGAAACTGGAATAAAAACAATTTATTAAATTCCATTTCTTTACATTTTAAGAAGATTTTAATTAATTTTTTATTATTTATTCTCATAGTTTCTCTCTATTGATAGTGGCAAAATTATATGTATTTATCACAAATGACAAAGTAATAGTTCATTTTATTTTTTTATTATATTCTTCATACTCTTAATTTTTTTATTTCCTTGTCATGTATCTGCCTAAAAGTATGTGTTTATTTACTAAAATCTTCAGTAAGTATCAATGTTTATCTTTAAGTTCTTCTGTTTAACTTGTTTCTATGTTTTAATTTTTTTAATTAGACTTCACATCAAAAAGTTCTTTTTAAGAAAATGATTAAAATTGTTTGGGAAGTGCATTTGTGTTCCGTGTGATTTATTAATCTTCGAAATAAAGTAATAAACTTTGAAGTATTTGAAAATATGGTGCGAGTAACACTAATAGTATATTAACTTGAGTTGCCACTCAAATTAATTTTATTTATGGGTTGTTCACATTTTATTTTAGTTATACTCATGAGTTGTAGGGATTTTATCTTATTATTTAAATTACTCATTCTTTTTTTTTTGCCCAAAAATTACTCATTCTTATGTTTATCAAATATGACTTGTGTAATTTACGGAGGCAATTCATTATGTTTCCATTGCGCTTTACTGTTCTTTTGCGTCTACAACTTATATTGAGTACTAGACAAATAATCTTCTATTACCATATTTAGACTCTTTTAGTGTACCTTTCTTTATATACATGTGCTCGTTTAGATCAATGATTGGAATACTTAAAAATTGTTTTTTAATTGTGATTTATGGTATATGAATTTAGTATGTGAGAGGAGTTTTGTCTCGATTTATGTGAAAAACAACTTATAAGCAATCTCAATGCCAATACAAACATGCCCTGCTCAGCTGGTTTCTTTCTTTGCTTTCTTTTGCTTGCCAACCTTTGTAGGTCTAAGTGTTGAAGTAATAATATATGAATCACCTTTAAGAGATGTGCTCACATTTATTATCTACTAATGTCTGGAATAAGATTATTTCAAATAAACAAAATTCATATCCATTAAATTAGTTAAGATGCTACCTCCTAGCCCAGTGGACTGACAGGTAAGCATAAGTGTTAAAGTTTGACAACAACCAAAACTAACTTCACTTTTAGCTTTTAAGAACGGAAAAAATTTAGGGCTTGTTTGTTTTTCCTAACATGAAGACATTATTTTTTTGTTTTTTAAAACAAAAAAAAGAAGAAGGGAAAATTGCACCTAAATCCCAGGCAAGACAAAATAAAACTGAAAGATCCTTTAAAATATCCAATTTATAATAAAGTCATGTAGATATTTGGATAAAATATTTTAATTGTAAAAAAACCTTGATACCACTTTAGTAATGGGATGTCAAAATGGTTCTTGGTGGTACAATACCGAAACAGAGGCAAAGACATGGACCAGTATTGTGTCACTTGCGTGCAACTAATTGTTGGTTTGTCCATACCATCAAACACCATATCGACATCGGGCACCACCCGAACTCCTAACTCAACTGACTTCCATCTTCCTCTGAATGATACTCCTTAAAACCCCACGGCTTCTCAGGTGGCGATCTCATCATCGTCGCTCACTTCTCCGGCGATACCTGAAAATTTGCCTGGGCTGCCTCCCTCGACGAGGTCATCAATTCGCACTGGATTCCATGATTCACCAGCTGAAAGCATCCGATTCTGGCCAAAGAGTCGAAAACAACGCTGGACGATGACGCAACGTCCTCGTGATCTAAGAACAAGGATCTAAAATCAACCTTGAGAGCATTTCGAGGAACTTTTGTTTAGGGAAGATCTTGTTTGGAAAGATGAGGTTAGGCACACGCAATGAGGATTCCAAAAACGCGGTGACATCCCATTTTCTTACCAAGCGTCTTAGGTCTTTTTATAATTGTAATATATTACCCAAATATCTTACAGGACTTCACTATAAATTAGATATTCCAAGCAAATTAGATATTACACTATAAAAAAAAGGTATTTTGTAGCGGTGATATTGTAACGGTTACAATTAACCGCTACAAATGTTAATATTTGTAGTGGTTAAAGACTTAACCGATACAAATTTGTGACAGCAAGCTACGCGCCAAGTGGCGTGATAGATTGACAATGTTTTTTGTAGTGGTTAAGTATAAATAACCGCTACAAATATGGTGCGCAATTCTTGCCAAAATTTGTAGCGGTACTTTTGTAGCGATTAGCAAATTATAACCGCTACGAAGTTGGCGCCATTTGGCGCAAACAAAATGAACCAACAGTGTAGTGTTTATTTGTAGGGGTTTAATAAATTAAACCGCTACAAAATGCGAAAGGTTGCGTATTTGTAGCGGTTATAGATTTATAACCGCTACAGAATTTGAGAGGTCGCTAAATTTCTAGTGGTTTTGTACCATAACCGCTACAAAACTTCAAACGTTTTTGTAATTTATAGCGGTTATTCTAGAACCGCTACAAATTTTAGCCGCTCAAGATTATTTGTAGCGGTTAATATAGCGGTTATTTTAAGAACCGCTATAAAGGCCGCCTCTATTTAAACCCCCTCCCCTTTCACTTTTCTGTTTGGCCATTTTGTTTCCTGAGATTCCTTTAAGTGTTTTCTTTTAGATTTGAGCGTTCAGGCATCTGTGGAAGAATTTTTGCTGCAGTATTTCTCATTATTTGCACTTGAGGTACGGAGACAATACTTATTTTATATGTATTTTTATTTTTATTATATTTTTTCATAATAATGTGAATAAAATGCTTTTTTTAAAAAAAAAAATATGTAGTTGATATGACTTCTAGACAGGATAAAGGGAGGGAGCCCGAGGTTCCCAGATCGATTTTGCGGGGTGATAGCAGTAGATCTGGGGGTAGCGTGGAGGGAGGGCGGCGGCGGCATTTCAGCCCATCCCCCACAGGAGTCGCCCCAACCACAGGCACCGCAAACAATCCCACAAGAGATGACTGCACCAGTGGTGCCTGATTTGGAGTAGGCAGATATCAGTATCGAGGACTATGGCGACAACGAGGACTTCGACATCCCGATTGGGATAGAGAGATATAGCAGTTCCTCGATGAGGAGGAGGCGCGGGAGCAAAACAACCCACGAGGGTCGTCTTCACGATCTATTAGGTTTTAGGTGCAGGTCCAAGGTAAATAATTTTTTTTATTTAATAAATTATTTATTTAAATTCAAAATGTTAAATTTGAATTACAATTTATCTAACGTGCGGTAAATTGTGCAGATGAGCAAGGGAACGTGTCCATGAGGAGGCTAGACGTGGTCGGTCTGAACAGCATAGACCGAGCACTACGAGTTGTAGTGCCGTGGAATGAGGCCACAGACCAGCCGATCGACAACGAGGGTCACCTGTTTAACCGCTTCCTGAATGAGCTGGGCTAGAATTGGATACAGTTCCCCCTTCACTTCAGGACGTGGAGGCACATTCCGAAAGGGCTGAAGGACTTTGAAGGAGATGATTCAGGTAATTAATAGTATTTAATTAATATTTTTAATAATTAATTCTATTTAATTAATATTTTTTAATAGGATTTTTGTAATTATTGATATTTAAATTATTTTTTTGCAGCTGCGGTTTGCTGTCTGGGCCAACCGAAAGAGGTACACCCTGGTTAAGATGGGTGACGGCTGGAGGAACAGGAAGAACCGTCTCTTCCACAGTGTGGATAAAGACGAGACGATGCATTTGAAGCAACTGATCGAGAGCGTCCCGCCGAACGACTGAGCACCAGATGATCAGCCCCCAGCACTTAGTTTAGGACATATTTATTTTTTGTTGTTGAAACATTTATAGATAAATATATATAATTTTATATTTCAGAAATTATATTCTTATTGTGTTTACCATAGTTATATTTATATTTTTAGACCGCGTTGTTGAATTTGTAAATTAATCACAACAGTTATATTTATATTCTTAGACTGTATTTACCACAGTTATAGCCATATTTATATTTCTAAAACTTCAAAAAAAATCATATATTATTGTAGCGGTTATATTATAAAACCCTACAAATATAATAAATTATATTTGTAGCGGTTTTATAAAAATAACCACTACAAATATATATAATTTATTTTTCTTTTAGGTTTAAGAAATATAGTTCCATATTTGTAGTGGTTAAAGCTGAAACTGCTACAAATTGAAAGACATGAGTGCGGCAAAATTCAAAATTGAATAGTTGACTATTTGTAGCGGTTATATAAATAACCGCTACAAATACTAACTTTTCAAATTTGAATTTCTCCTCACGTTTTGCAAAGTTGTAGCGGTTATTTATGTATAACCGTTACAAAGTATTATTAGTAGCGGTTATAAGCAAAACCGCTATAAGGTCAAAACAAATTCTTCAATAAGCTTCCCGATAATTAGTAGTGGTTTTATATATATAACCGCTACAAATTTTTATCACAGTAGTGTTATTATAGCAGTTATGAACCATTACAAAATATTAAATGTTGGAAATTCAGAATATAAGATTCCAACGCTCGTTATTCTCTATTCACTCATCTTCTTCACTATACTTTCTTCTCTCTCACTAATAGCTATGAATAAGTCATGGATTAGGTGGCCATGCAATTCTCCGGAATATTTGTATGAATTAAACAATTTCTTGGATTTCGCATTCACTCACGCCAGCTGTAACGGTAAGATCATCTGTCCGTGTTGGAGATGCAAGTTCAAGAAGTGGCATGCACGAAATGTTGTTAAGGAACATTTGCTCCTGAAGCCTTTCCCGGAGAACTATACATTCTGGGCAGTTCATGGTGAGAAGGTCGGTATTAGATATGATGATGCTCTTCCTCGAAGTTCTCAAGTAGGCGTTGAACTAGATGAAGATGATCCTGTGAATGATGGTGTGTGTAATGCATTTGTATTTCAAGGCGACAACTTCAACGAAGAAGTGCACGGTTCTAAGCCAGTGTTCATGAGGAATGAAGCAGCTCAGGATTTTTTCAGCTTGATGGATGAAGCAGATCATCCTTTATATCAAGGTTGTCAAAATATTCTAAATTATCTTTCTTGATCAAATTGTATCACATCAAGTGCTTGTGTGGAATCACAGATAAAGGAATGTCGATGTTGCTCGAATTATTATAAGATGCATTCCCCGATGCTGAGATTCCCACAACATTCTACAAGGCCAAGAAGATTATCAACATATTGGGGTTAAACTATCAAAAGATTGATGCATACCCCAACGATTGTATGTTGTATTGGGGAGACGATTCCAGCAGGGAGACTTGTAAGAGATGCCACATATCGAGGTACAAGATAATTCTGAAGGGAAAAAGCAGAAGAGGAAACCTGTAAAGATTCTCAGGTACTTTCCTTTGAAACCTCGCCTACAAAGATTATTTATGTTGTCTAAAACTGCGGAGCACATGAGGTGGTATGCCGTTGATAAGAATGAAGACGGTAAATTAAGACATCCCCGAGATGCAGATGCTTGGAAAACGTTTGACAACGACTTTCTAGATTTCGTGACTGACCCCAGAAATGTTCGGCTTGTGTTGGCGACCAACGGTTTTAATCCTTTCGGGAATCTTAGCACAAGTTATAGTATCGGGCTGGTAGTCTTAGTTCCCTACAACTTACACCATGGATGTGTATGAAACAAAGCTCCTTCTTTATGTCTATGATCATTCCAGGTAAAAAGGCACCGAGCAATGACATCGATGTGTATCTCCAACCGCTTATTACGGAATTGCTTGACATGTGGAATGTCAGCATCGAGACGTACGACGCTTACGGGAAGACTTTGTTCAACTTGCGTGATGCCTTGATGTGGATGATTAGTGACTTTCCCGGTCTTGGCACATTATCTGGTTGGAATGTGCATACTGGCTCAGCGTGTCTAGCTTACAATTTTGACTCTGACGCAGTGCGTCTTCCCCACAGCCGAAAGTGGTGCTTTATGGGATATCGGAGGTTTCTCGATGGAAGGCATAAGCTCAGATTGCAATGGAATCGCTTCAATGGGAAACTAGAAAATAGATGACCACCTCAGACTTTGTCCGGTACAGATATTTTACAGCAGCTTGAGCATGTTGACTTCGAGTTTGGAAAAAGCGACGATTCAGCACAAACTTGCTAAAAGAAGCGCAGGACTTCGGCGCCTCAGCAATACAAGAAGATCACTATTTTATTCACTCTTCCATATTGGAGATCTAATTTACTTCACCACAGTCTTGATGTCATGTACATTGAAAAAAATGTTTGCGATAATGTGCTATATACACTTCTTAACGAACCCCGCAAGACAAAAGATCACCTTCAAGCGATGAAAGATTTACACGCCATCGGAGTTCATGAAGACGCTTGGCCAGATGAGTATGACATATTTCAGCTGGCAAAGTTTACCCTCACAGAACCGAACAAAGAAGTCTTCCTCACGACGTTGAAGAAATTAAAAGTTTCTTATGGGTATTCAAGCAATATTTCTCTATGTGTTGACTTACAGGCACGAAAGGTTGCTAGCCTGAAGAGTCATGACTCGCATCTTCTTATGCAACAGTTACTCCCTCTTGCTATAAAGAATGCACTTTTTCCCGATATTTCCATCGTTTTGGTGGAATCTTGTTCTTTCTTTTGAAAGTTGTGTTCTAAGGTTTTGATCGTTGAGGAGCTCGATCAGCTGCAGTCCAAAATCATTCTTACGCTTTGTCATTTGGAGATGATCTTTCCTCCGTCCTTTTTTACTGTGATGGTTCACCCCACAGTCCACCTTGTTCATGAAATAAAGCTCGCTGGCCTAGTACAATATCGATGGATGTATCCGATTGAGAGGTACTCATTTTAAATATGTGTTTCATTGTTAGTTCTTATGTTTGCTAGTCGTCTTTTTCAGCATTTAGTATCAATTTTCTCTTCTTTACTTCGTAGGTTCCTTGAGAAATTAAAATCTTACGTAAGGAATAAGGCGTGGCCAAAAGGTTCTATAGCTGAAGACTATATAGGGGATGAGGTGCTGTATTTTTGTTCAAGGTACTTTGATGACCTTGAGACAGCTTTCAACCGCCCACCTCGTATTGACGATTGTCCTGAACCTGTACCAACATCAGGAGAATTTATCCCTTGTGTTGGTAAACCAATTGAAGGAACTAAGAACTTCAAACTAACGGCAACTGAGAAATTGCAAGCACATAGACATGTCTTGATTAATTGCACTCAAGTTGAACCTTTTGTAATACCCCAAAATTTGGGATTGGAGGCTTGGGAATAAGCCTAAATTAAGTGGACTACTAAGCCCCGATTTAGTAGATGTCCTAAATATATTCTCTAATGTTCCTTATATCTTTGGGGCATTAAAGAAAATAAAATGGTTAATTTTGAAGAAAGTGATTATGTTTCGGTGAAATCGCCTGTGAGGTAGTGAGATTTTTATGTGGTTTTGGAAGATCAAATGATGATCAAAAATTATGAAATTTTATAGGATGAAAGTAGACATCCTAAGCTTTAATTTGATAGGTCATATGAAACAATTAGAGCTATACACAAAAAGATATGAATTTTTGAAGTTAGCCCAGAAATACTGGAAATTTCTGGAACAATATGCAAAGATTGAAATTCTGGGAATTTTGTGATTCTAGAAAGCAAAATTCTATATTTTTCCTTGAAACTAGACTCAATAAGGGTTCTATTGGCTTTGGAATCACCTCATTTCGATTTTTCTAGAATTAGTTATGATTTTTCAAAGTTTGGGCAGAAATCTGCCAAAATTTTGTAAAATCCGAAATTTTTGGAAAATTAGTAAATGAATAAAATAGAATATATAATATGATATAAGCATATTCCTTCTCCTTCTTCAGCTCATTTCTGCGTGAACTAACTGAACATAGAGAGAGGAAGAGAAAAATTGTAGAGAGAGAAAAGGAGGAGGAAAAACTTACAAAGGTAAGTGATTTCTTCGGTAAATCGGTTCCTAATGCGTATAACTCCGTTCCTAAGCTTCCTTTGCATATGATTTAAGGTTCGGAGGCTCAAATTTGGAGGTTTGGCATCTACGGTTTTCAGCCACTTTGAGAAAAGCTAGTGGGAGCTTGAGGTAACTTCCAAACTCTTGCATATTGACTATTCTGGCTGCTATAGACAATTTAATCGGTGAAATTTCGCCGGATTGTCTTTGTGTGTAAAAATGGAAAATGGGTTGTGGGGGCTGTTATGCTGCCCAAATTGATACTAAATGGTAGTTTTAACCTAATGGAATAGTCAATAAAGTGGTTAGGAGTAGAAAGGAACGTGTTTACGGAGCCGAAACCGAAAAACCCCGATTTTCCCTAGAAAACCCATATATTTCGGTCTGGGCTATCAATGGGTCTTAGAGTTGGATTTTCAATGATTTGATGATTCGATTGATTTCAGGAGGGAAAATTAGGTGGGGTTACAGTTGGGCACTTTTTCGGAAAAGGCCGAGAAAGCATAATTACGAAAATGCCCCTAAAACACTGAAATAAGGGCTGCCAAGGGCAATTTCGTAATTTGACATTGAATTTGATAATTCCGAGTCTGGAAATGGATTCCTTGGTCGAAAATATGTCAAGATAGCCCAGGTTAGAATTTCGAGAAAAGTACAGCCGGACCGAGTATGATGGGGCCGGGTCCCTGGGGGTATTTTAGTAATTTTTCAAGATAGACTCATATAAACCCCAGAAACACTGTGGAAGTATCTAAATAGTATATTTGACATTGTAGGATCGAATATGGAGTCCCGAGCTGTTGGCACGCAAATCGAGGAGAAAGATTGGAGGTAGGGGACTTGCCTTATTTGCATGTATTTGATATCTCTGCTTGTGTGGTGACGTATGTGATTGCTTTACTTGATTGTGTATAGCATATTTGAATAAATGAAGCTCTGTTTCTGTTTTCGCTGTGGCCATAGTCTTGTTGTATGAAACATTGAGCATGCAGAAATGTCATTATGGGGCATACATCTAGATAAAGCTAACATGTCATACACATAGCATCAATCATGCATGCATTATGGTATCTGTTTCCTACTGAGATTCTTTATGAATCTCACCCTCCCCTACCAACAATTTAGATAGGAGACGACAGAAGTTATGCAAACAACAATGTAGAGAACCGTACGAGGGGATTACAGTTGTGGAACGAAGACGGGAAGAAGTCTCCGTTTCACTGGGATGAGTTTAGACACCCTAGTAGCCTTGTGCGGCTACCTTAATCGTAAGTATTATATACAAACCCCTATGGGGAATTTATGTAATCATGCACATATTATCAGTATAGTTATGCTATTCCTGTGTTGCCTACCGAACCGCATGTCGTTTTCCGCGAATACTCTGGTAAAGGTGAAATTAAAATAAGGGCGTGACATTTTGGTATCAGAGCAAGGATTCTGGCCACAGAATTGTCTGCTCAGAGTAAGTGCGGTGGTTCTGGCAACAGGATGGTATATTGATAAGGTCTTGATTACACAGTGATAGGAAATATGCATGGACGGAAAGTACCAAAGGAGGGTATCTTTCCGATTTATGAATCAGCCCCGGGAAATGGCGAGTACTGAATGGTCGCTAGTGGTGCAATACTAGACGAGAATGATCTAAGGATATTGCGGAACCCAATGATATGGGTACAACCAAGGCTAATGTGCGGTCTACACTCAATATTTTGGTGACCGGAGATAGCCGGCATGTCTTTTGAGACGAGGGTAGTCATGGGGTACCCGTGGACGAAAGCAATAGAAGCTGGTATCTATGTTTGGGCATGGTTATATGAAAGTTAAGCGTGCTCAACCCAGGGAAATGCCATGATGGGTGACCCCCTGGGAAGTTGTTGCACATGTTATGTCATATTATGAAAAAAAGAGTAAGACATGTTGTACAGTAGTTTAGAGGTTGTATGTTGTTGCAGGCTTTCCTTGACTACTGTAAACACCTGTGATATGTTGTTTTTAGGGTACCTATGAACCCAAAACTTTGTGAAATGACAGATAAGCCCATGTGTTTATGTGTAATTTACCTCTTTCTTGCTTCATATAGTGAAACATAAAGGTAGTAAGACCAAGAGGTTTAGATGCTGGGCAAGGTTAGGAAGTTAGACCTAGCCTAATATAGCAAACACAGGGCAAGAGAATGGAATAGCAAACAATGATCAACGATAATCAGGAAGGTTATCCTGGAAAGGCCAATGTAGTAACTATAATCCCTCATACACTATGTGATAGTTAATATGTTGTATGTTCTGTATTCTGTGATATGAACTCGTGCCTAGGGCACATTACCTAGCTGTAGTCTGGGACTCAGCTGAGGTACACGAACATTACCTGGTTGTGGTTGGTGCCCAGCCGAGGTACACGAATATTATCTAGCTGTGGTGCGGGAAGTGTATATATACCGTCCGATGGGAAGTGTATATGTACCATTCGGCCTAGTAAGGACCCAGCTATGATACACAATTTACCTAGCTGTAGTCGGTGACTCGGCTGAGGTACACGTAAGGGTTTCAATTGAATAGTTGGCCCTGAATTTTGTGTACACACACGGATTGTTGTTTTAATTGGGTGTTTGGCCCTAAACTTTGTGTACACACACGGATTGATGTGATTTTCATTTTACACTATATGGTGCATGACATATTTATCTATCACATTTTCTATGGATGATTGTGGGTTACTATAGAGGCCCATGTGGTGTGAATAAAAAGGAATCTTACCCGATGAGGCTGTGAGCCACGTCCTAAGGGACTAGGGTACGAGGCCAAGAAGGGCCATGGGTGTGACAATAATAAAAAAAAGGGATGAGATGTTTATATCGAAATTTTCCAGAACTCAGCATTATGCATGGGATGATGATTGTGAGAGGAGCTTCAGAGAGCTGATGATGAAAATTTATTAAAGTACCAACACTGATAATCCTAGATCCATAGTGGGCCTTTGTTATCTTCATTGATGCCAGATGGCATGGATTAGGAAGGGAATTGATCCCCAGATGCTAGCAGGCATAGATCGAGATGAGAATTGATGCGAGCCGAGTAAGGGCATACGCATCTCGTCAGCTGAAGCTTCAGAAATTGAACTATTCCATCCATAATCTTGAGTTGATGATAAGAATGTTTGTATTGAATCGGGAAATGTTGCCTTTATGGCATAATTGTGGAGTTGTACTGCGACCACAAAGATTGAAAGTTCTTATCGGAGAGGGCTACCTACGGTGAAATCTGAACGGAGAGGGCTACCTACGGTGAAATCTGATCGGAGAGGGCTACCTAAGGAAAGTTCTTATCGGAAGGGGGCTGACCAGGTGTATGGGCGCTTGTGTGAAGCACCGAGTACAGAACCTTAGAGTGCAGCCACCGTAACGACGAACCCTAGAGTGCAGCCACCATGATGATGAACCCGCGAGTGCAGCCACCGTGACGACAAACCCTAGAGTGCAGCCGCCATGAAGTTGACTCGTAGAGTAGAAGTACAGAAATGTTAGTCCTTAGCGATGGTGTATTGTAATGAATCCCATATTGAATGGGTTTTCTTGAAATAAGAGTTTATATGGATCAAAATGATTCAAGTTGAATCGGGCAAAGAGTGGGCACAGAGGAATATAGATTATGGGTGCCGTCAGGTGTCATGGGAGGTTCCTGTAGGACTCCTATTAAATCATCCTGATAATATTAAAGCTCATATGAGGAGATATGCATCAGAGTGGGCAGCGGAAGTGTGGTGAATCTAGGTGCAATTTCGAAACTTATATGAGGGGTTGATGTTCGCACCATTGTTGATCATCCCAAAACATAATATGGCCTTGATGGTCGACAGTGTTACAGTGTATGTGATAAACAATATTACACCTTGAGTGGTGTATAATATTACATCCTGTGTGGTGTACAGTATTAAACCCTGCGTGGTGTACAGTATGATGACTTGTATGGTCAACAGTCACACAACCTTTGTAGGTTGTGGTGACACATGTGAACTGGAATTGGGATAAACCCTAGTGTAGTAGGGTAGAATGGTGGCGAATACCTCTCAACAGCACCAGTGATAACAGTCCCAGATCAACAGTCGACCTTTACGGTCTACACAGATGCAAGTAGGCATGGATTGGGATGTGTTCTGATGCAACAAGGTTAAGTAGAGGCATGAGCATCTCTACGGCTATAGCCTCACAGAATGAATCATCCACTTGTGATATAGTGCAAACAGTGGATGGTGCACACAGTGAATGGTGCACACAGTGAATAGTGCACACAGTACAGCCAATAAGGGTCAAATAGTCATTTGATCCTGAACACTGAATAGGTAATCATGAATTACAGAAAGTGTACAGGTTTGTACAAGGCGGTAAGACCCGATGTGTAAGGTTGCATAGGGCAGTGTCTCTGGGCTGTAAGACCTATGTGTCTAGCACTATGGTCGATGCCTAGTGTGATGACATTGGACCAATGTGTCCAAGGTAATGTTTTGAGGTTGACAGAACATTCAAACCATACCAGGTTGTAGTGGAGGCAGTAAGACTAGTGTGACCAAGTGTTTTGGTGTCCAATAGTACCAGTCTTACATGAGGTGCGATATTCTACCATGGGAGGAACCTAATGAAGTGAACCATGGTCGGCTCACTAGCCTAACAGACCTCGTTAAGCTGGTGAGGGACATCCAATAGGCCTCATTAAGGGGGTGAGGATTGGGCCGTTAAAAAAATAGTGATCGTGTGAATTCGAGTGAAGTTCCGAAGAGGCTGTAAGGCCTACGGAATCAAGCGTTGTGGGTACCTGTGTTTGATTACACGCTACATACTGTGTACAGAATGGATGATGAATGCTGAATGCTATATGAGATTAGTAATGGAAGTATGACTACGGTGTTACATGGCTTTTGAGCCTGCATGTGATAATAGAATGAGATAAGATTAATCCCTAAGTTGTAGACTTTCAAATTTCGAGGACGAAATTTATTGAACGGGGGGAGAAATGTAATACCCCGAAATTTGGGATTGGAGGCTTGGGAATAAGCCTAAATTAAGTGGACTACTAAGCCCCGATTTAGTAGATGTCCTAAATATATTCTCTAATGTTCCTTATATCTTTGGGGCATTAAAGAAAATAAAATGGTTAATTTTGAAGAAAGTGATTATGTTTCGGTGAAATCGCCTGTGAGGTAGTGAGATTTTTATGTGGTTTTGGAAGATCAAATGATGATCAAAAATTATGAAATTTTATAGGATGAAAGTAGACATCCTAAGCTTTAATTTGATAGGTCATATGAAACAATTAGAGCTATACACAAAAAGATATGAATTTTTGAAGTTAGCCCAGAAATACTGGAAATTTCTGGAACAATATGCAAAGATTGAAATTCTGGGAATTTTGTGATTCTAGAAAGCAAAATTCTATATTTTTCCTTGAAACTAGACTCAATAAGGGTTCTATTGGCTTTAGAATCACCTCATTTCGATTTTTCTAGAATTAGTTATGATTTTTCAAAGTTTGGGCAGAAATCTGCCAAAATTTTGTAAAATCCGAAATTTTTGGAAAATTAGTAAATGAATAAAATAGAATATATAATATGATATAAGCATATTCCTTCTCCTTCTTCAGCTCATTTCTGCGTGAACTAACTGAACATAGAGAGAGGAAGAGAAAAATTGTAGAGAGAGAAAAGGAGGAGGAAAAACTTACAAAGGTAAGTGATTTCTTCGGTAAATCGGTTCCTAATGCGTATAACTCCGTTCCTAAGCTTCCTTTGCATATGATTTAAGGTTCGGAGGCTCAAATTTGGAGGTTTGGCATCTACGGTTTTCAGCCACTTTGAGAAAAGCTAGTGGGAGCTTGAGGTAACTTCCAAACTCTTGCATATTGACTATTCTGGCTGCTATAGACAATTTAATCGGTGAAATTTCGCCGGATTGTCTTTGTGTGTAAAAATGGAAAATGGGTTGTGGGGGCTGTTATGCTGCCCAAATTGATACTAAATGGTAGTTTTAACCTAATGGAATAGTCAATAAAGTGGTTAGGAGTAGAAAGGAACGTGTTTACGGAGCCGAAACCGAAAAACCCCGATTTTCCCTAGAAAACCCATATATTTCGGTCTGGGCTATCAATGGGTCTTAGAGTTGGATTTTCAATGATTTGATGATTCGATTGATTTCAGGAGGGAAAATTAGGTGGGGTTACAGTTGGACACTTTTTCGGAAAAGGCCGAGAAAGCATAATTACGAAAATGCCCCTAAAACACTGAAATAAGGGCTGCCAAGGGCAATTTCGTAATTTGACATTGAATTTGATAATTCCGAGTCTGGAAATGGATTCCTTGGTCGAAAATATGTCAAGATAGCCCAGGTTAGAATTTCGAGAAAAGTACAGCCGGACCGAGTATGATGGGGCCGGGTCCCTGGGGGTATTTTAGTAATTTTTCAAGATAGACTCATATAAACCCCAGAAACACTGTGGAAGTATCTAAATAGTATATTTGACATTGTAGGATCGAATATGGAGTCCCGAGCTGTTGGCACGCAAATCGAGGAGAAAGATTGGAGGTAGGGGACTTGCCTTATTTGCATGTATTTGATATCTCTGCTTGTGTGGTGACGTATGTGATTGCTTTACTTGATTGTGTATAGCATATTTGAATAAATGAAGCTCTGTTTCTGTTTTCGCTGTGGCCATAGTCTTGTTGTATGAAACATTGAGCATGCAGAAATGTCATTATGGGGCATACATCTAGATAAAGCTAACATGTCATACACATAGCATCAATCATGCATGCATTATGGTATCTGTTTCCTACTGAGATTCTTTATGAATCTCACCCTCCCCTACCAACAATTTAGACAGGAGACGACAGAAGTTATGCAAACAACAATGTAGAGAACCGTACGAGGGGATTACAGTTGTGGAACGAAGACGGGAAGAAGTCTCCGTTTCACTGGGATGAGTTTAGACACCCTAGTAGCCTTGTGCGGCTACCTTAATCGTAAGTATTATATACAAACCCCTATGGGGAATTTATGTAATCATGCACATATTATCAGTATAGTTATGCTATTCCTGTGTTGCCTACCGAACCGCATGTCGTTTTCCGCGAATACTCTGGTAAAGGTGAAATTAAAATAAGGGCGTGACACCTTTCATACAGTAAGAATTGTACACACACATATTATTCTATATCTTTTGTAACATTTTTCATTTTCATTTCATTATTACCTTTCCATTATTATTTGCAGGGAATCCAGAAGTCATGTTAAGTGTCAACTCAGGATCCGTACACAAACATCCTCGGAAGTTGACAAAAAGGTCCACAGAGAATTCTCGACCTGGTTTGCTCGCAGAATACTAAATGACCACAACCCACACTCACTAGATTTCACGGCTCTCGCAATTGGCCCTCTTGATCATGCAAAAAGGTTTACAGCATACAATGTCAATGGTTTTAAGTTTTGCACGGTTTCACGGGATCAAGGATTTCAAACTCAAAATTCGGGTGTTTATGGCACATTTGGGACAAGGAGTTATGCGAGTAGCCGTGACGTCAACATGTAGTTCGGAGGCGTCCCTTACTATAGAAAACTTCTTGATGTGGTCGAAATTAATTATCAAGGCTGTTTCACCGTGATGTTGTTCAAGTGTTTGTGGGCAAATACCACTACTTCTAGGGGACTGACAACTGACGACTTAGGGATCACATCAGTCAATTTCTCACGGCTAATTCATATTGGTACTTCTCAAGATGATGAGCAGTATATTCTTGCTTCAGAGGCACATCAGGTTTATTATGTCGAGGACGAGAGACACAGGGATTGGCACATGGTCATTCATTTAAAGCCACGAGACCTTTACGACATGGGTGAAGGCGATAATATCGCCTACGAGAGTGAGCAATTTCAGCCAGCCGATTTTGAAAACCTTCCCTGAAAGCGATGACAATTTACCTCTACTGCGGTGCATTTTTTTAAGTCCACATCATTTAAATTAAATTTTTTTAAATTTAATAATACATCACTAACAATAATTTTTCTACATAATTTCTGTAGGGATGGCGAGGATGAGTGATCAAATTCAAATTATGTTTTTGTCTTTAAAAAATAGGAAAAAAATATTTAAAAATAAAATAATAGTTGTAGCCGTTCTTTAACCGCTATAAAAATACAAATAACAGCTATTAATTAAAAACCACTACAAAATGGGAACATTAACCGCTACAAATGCTACGCGAATTTTTGTAAATACCTCTATCACATCTCATTTCAAACACTCCCCCGTTTCTTTTCACCTTATCCTTCTTCCATTTTCTCTCATCTACAAATATTTTTGTATGCGTTGAGGAGCTTAATATACGATCAAATATGGTAACAAGTTTTTTAATTTTTTATTTCAATATTTCGTTCCTTCGCATAAAAATTATTCTCACCATTTTCTTTTTTCAGATATTTCAGAGCTTTATCTCATTTTCATCTATTTTTCATACACAAATTACATTGTAGTAGATAACATAATAGTTCCTTATTACCTACGTATCCTTAATAATATTATCAATACAATTTTTATACTTATTCAACTAAATTAAATTATTCCTTTTTATTTATAAATGATCTAAACTATTGAATAATAAGCTAATTAAATTAGCTAAACTATTAAAAAAATAAACTATTTAATTTAATATCAAAATAACAGAAACAAATGATTATATATATTTTTTAAACGTTCTTAATTTTTATAGCGGTTATTAAACCGCTATTAATTAAGGCACCTGGTTCAAACCGAAATTAATTTTTTTGCGGGAATTTTGAATTTTGATGAAAAGCTACTAATTTTAAAAACTTCTTATTAGTAGCGGTTCTTAAACCACTACAAATGAGAAGAAAAAAATTTCATTTTTCTTTTCCCGCCTTGAAAATTTTCTTTTTGGTATTTGTAGCGGTTATATAACCACTACAAATATCCCAAAAAGAGCCTTCGGCTTGTGGTGATGTTGTAGCGGTGGGATTGAACCGCTACAAATAAAGTAGCGGTTATTTTGATTGAGTAGCGATTTTTTATAACCGCTACAAATGCGCTTGCAACATGTGATTTAGTAGCGGTTTGTAAACCGTTACTAATGTTTCTTGAAGCGGTTAAAACCACTATTAATTAACATTTTTAACCGCTACTAAATCATATTTTTTGTGGTGTTACAATGAATCGTTGGGTCGCATTTTATCTTGTTTGGCGCTTAGGTGCACTTTTCCCAAAAGAGAACTTGTTTGGTAATTTGTTTTTAGGCAAGTGCTTTGTAAAACAAGAAACAATAATCAACTTCAAAAAAATAAAAAGGACAACTTTTATATATTTTCTTATTTTTTATTCTTTTATCCGGTGAAATTAGGAAATAAGTTATCTTCCTTTAGCGTTTGATGACATGAGCTTTCATCTCTTAAACTCGAACTTACCATTCTCATGTTGTAATCTGCATTTCGTCTCTACTCTCTAACCTACTCGAGGCTCATCAAAACTGATTTTAAAAACAATTATTTTAAACAAGTTTTTATATTTTTTGTTCTCAAATATGTTTTTTTTTCAAGACAATATATCATCCAAATGGTTTTTTTTTTCCCCCAAAACTTGTATTAAAAAATAATTTTTAAAAACTATTTCTAGGAGAAAAGTTAAAAACCAGGCATAACTTGATTATTATCCTAAGTCTCTCAGCACATACAACTATCATGAGACTTCCATGGTTTTTAATTCTACACCGCCAAACTTGACTATCAATATTTTTTAAAATCACACGCATCTTCCCTTTCACGCATCTTCATTACAACAAGCTATATAGGAGAAGTCCCTTCATCTTTTCTGGAATTTCATTTTTTTTTTGAAGGATAATAATTCTTTGGTCTGACTTCTGAAGCCGTAACCGTCATCAACGTAGTCATTAAAAGCGCAAAAATGAAAAGATGTTTAGCATAATTTTTTTCTAGTGAAAATTTTGAGAAAATGTCACTTAAATTTTAAAATCTAAAATTAGTTATTTCACAAAAATCTAAGTTGTTAAGTGTTAAATTCAAATTCTTCTGACCTATAAAATTTTTTAAGCAACATGTTTCATGTACTTTCTATATATATATATTTACATTGTCCTTGGTCCTTTTTTTGTTGTTACAATTATATTCAAGTCCCATATAAGAGAAAAAATGAAAAAATGGTCTCTAAAGTTGTTAATGACAAATCGAGAAGCGTCTATTGATAAGTTAAGAGGGGTCAATTGACAACTTTAAGGATTCTTTCTTCATTTTTTCTCTTATATGGGACTTAAATGTAATTGTCCTTTTTTTATTTAGTATGTGTTTGATATCACTTATTTTTGGATAATAAGTCCTTATTACGCAAGCCGAGATAATACTCTTCTCACATACTTATCTCGTATATTGTGAGTCACAATTTATAAACACTTATTACCCAAAAATAAGTTATTCCAAACGAGCACTAATTACTCTTATGTAACTGTAGCGTTGCACTTTTTTTTTTTTGGCCAACAACTGTAGCATTGCACTTTTTTTTTGGCCAACAGCTGTAGCATTGCACTTACATACTCCCTCCAGTTTTAAATATAAGATAGAGTTTACTTTTTTTTGGAGAGATTAAGAAAGCTAATAAATTACTTAATCATATCATATGTTGTATATCATTAGATCATATATTAGTTCATTAGTCAAACCAGTTAGTTCAGAGAAAAAAATAAAAATAAAATAACTCTAAAGTAATTTAGTTAGTTTCTTTAATTTCTCTAAAAAAAGTTAACTTTATCTTATATTTAAGACCGGAGGGAGTATAACAATTAATCCAATTAGTTTAGATTAGTTTTTGGAGAATGGCTTTTATGATTTATGACGTAAGTATGTGAGAGCAATTTTATCTCAATTTACCAAAAAAAAAAAAAGATTTTTAAAACCACGATTTGGAACTTACACAAATACACACATAATGTGTTGAGGTTGGGACAAGTCTTGACCACTCCAGGTTGGTTTTGTCTCCTCCATCAGATAATGTGCACGTATCAAACATTAAATTTAACTTAACTTCTCTCTCTATATCTCTCTCTCATTGAATGTTTTAAAAGCCGGACCGGACGTCGAGTCGAAAAGGTCAGCGGGTCAAAGTTCAACCGGTTGGAACGGTTGAGCCATTTAGCCGGACCGGTGACGTAATAATTAAATTTAAAAATATTATAATTATATATATATATATATTACAATAATTAGTCATTACTTTCTTATATTATATATCAATTTATAAGTTAGGTACAATAGTTTGGAGAAAAAATGATATATATAAATATTTTAATGTTACTTAATTAATTTTTTAATATCTCCAAAAAAAATCAACCCTATCTTATATTTAAAATAGGAAAGAGTATTATTTGCATTTAAAATTGATCCTCCTTGATTCTTTTCATATCTTTTCAAAAACAATTCGTTATTAAAAATATTTTCAAACAAAGTTATTTATTAAATTTTTTTACCAGATTTTTTTATCAGAATTATTTATTAATTAGGACTTTTAGTGTCACTAAAGATAAGAGCCGTACTTCATACGCTACTTCTGTCCCTCCCAGTTTACGAGGGCCATCACAAGGGCTTCTCCTTTCTCTTTCCATCGGTGGCCTCTTCTTCTCTTCTTCTCTTTCTTTTTTTCTCCAGTTCAGCCGTCAGTCTTGGGATAAAGAACCACGGTGTTGGAGAAGAATCAAACAACCAGTCAAACATCAATGGAGTATATCTTATTTTGTTTTAAAGATAAGTGTTTCATCTCTTTTTCTTCAATGAATATGTCCCAGATTTCAATCTTCATCTTCGAGCATCTACATCTCTTTTTCATCGTCCTTCTGACGTCTTTTCCATCATCATTCCTACGTTGTGCATGACTCGTCCGGCTTTTACAGATCCGCTCCGGTTAGTGGCTGAATCCTGGTTCACGGCTCAAATGCCGGTTTAGGGCGGCCCAACGCGGTCTAACTTTATGAACGACCTACCTATGTAAGCCGAGCTGTTCTTCTTTCCGGTCGACGGTTCGACGGTTCGCCTGGTCCGGCTCCAAAAACGTAGCAAATCCAAAAGTAGTATTAAAGCATGCATTACATACGTCGCATTATGCCTCACCAAATAATGAGGCAAAAAGATTAAAATGATATTATAAATTAAAATGATTTAAGGGCCCACCTAATGACGGCTAATCCGAAATGTATGTAGAAAAGTTAAAACACCACCCATAAAGGTATGCTTCTAAATTATTTTCAGAAATATTGGGTATCCTAATTAAATTATTAAATGGTACAATGTAACCTTTAAACTTAAAAAAAAAAAAAAAATAGTACTCTTTCTAGTCCTTGATATAAGACATGTTTGAGGAATTAATCTTAATCCTAAATATAATACAAATTTATTAATTTTTTTCTAATTTTTTCCTATTAATGCTCCTTCAATAATAATTAAGGAAGAGAGGAAACACAAAAATTATAAAATATGACTATGGTGTTTTAGAAAACATATGTCATATTAACTAACTCAATTAATTTTTTTAATCTAATCAAAATAAATAAATATATCTTATATTAAGGACGAGATGGAGCACAATGTTATTTCTATTATTAATTGAAATTAACGTTGTTCATATTTAATTGTGTTTCATTCACCACAAATATTCACATTAAACTCCACATATATGGCAGTTAATCTCTCCACCTCATCACCACATGGCGTCCAGGAGGCTAAGATTTTCTTTAAAAAATAAAAATTTTGCCACTTCGATGGCATGTGGGTGATAGATAATTAAGGTGGATAGATTGAGTGCTATGTAGATATATTTATAGTCAAACACTATTACACACACATAACAGTTAAAGTTAACCCTAGTTAGCGATATAGGCAATATTATTGTACTGTTTTTTCAATCTAAGAATGATATTGTATTACTTGATAGTTTAGGATATCCAATGTCACTAAGAAAATAATTTAATAACCACTAACCCAAAGATTTATCATCACCATTTGGTCCTAGAGCTCGCAAAATCAATCTCATATTCGTTTAATTATTTCATCCTAAGAGTTAAAACAAACTCAATAATATATATCTTACATCATAATTAATTAGTAAAAAAATAATTATTCTTGCTTCATTTTTTCTTATTTGTCCGTATACAAACTAATTGATGGCATTGCAATTTAATGTTATATTCTCATGTCATAGTTTTTCAAACCTAGTGTGTGTGTATAATTAATTAAACAGTTATATTTGAAGGCAAAAAAAAAATACAATTATATATTTCAAGGAGTGATGCATTGGTCACGCCTTTATTTTAATTTTACCTTTATCAGAGTATTCACGAAAAATGATATGCTGTTTGGTGGGCAACACAGAAATAGCTTAGATATACTGATAATATGTGCATGATTACAGAAATTCCCCTCATGGATTTGTACCTGATAATTACAATTAATGTAGCCGCACAAGGCTACTTGGGTGTCTAAACCTATCCCAGTAAAATGGAGACATTTTCCCGTCTTCATTCCATTATTGCAATCCCCTCTTGTGTAGTTCTCGTCTCTGATCTCTGCATACCTTCTGTATTCACCTGTCTAAATTGTTGGTAGAGGGGGGTGAGATTCGAGAGAATCTTAGTAGGAAATAAATATCATAATGCATGTATGATAGATGCTATGTGTATGACATGTTAACTTTATCTAGATGCATGCCCCATAATGACATTTTTGCATGCTCAATTTTCATGTAACAAAACTATGGCCACAGCAAAACAGAAAAAGAGCTTCATTTGTTCAAATATGCTCTACACAATTAAGTAAAGCAATCACATACATCACTACACAAGCAAAGATATCAATTACATGCAATTAAGGTAAGTCCCCTACCTCTAGTATTTTCCCCTCGATTTACGTGCAAACAACTCGGGCTCCATATTCTATCCTACAATCCCAAATGTACCATTTAGACACTTCCATGATGTTTCTGGGGGTTATATGAGGCTATATTGAAAAATTACTAAAATATCCCCGGGGACTTGCCCCGGCCCCGCTATATCCGGTCTGGTTGTACTTTTCCCGAAATTCTAACGTGGGCTATCATGATATATTTTTTCCCAAGGAATCCATGTCCAAACTCATAATTACCAAATTCACTACCAAAAGACGAAATTGCCCTTGATAGTCCTTATTTTTGTGTTTAGGGGCGTTTTCGTAATTATACTTTCTCGGCCTTTTCCGAAATAATGCCTAGTTATAACCCCACCTAATTTTCCCTTCTGAACTCAATGAAATCATCAAATCATTGAAAATATAATTCTAATCCCTTCAAACTAGCCTTGTCTGAAATTCTCAATTCCCTAGGAAATTTTGGGGTTTTTCGATTTCGGCTCCGTAAACGCGTTCCTTTATACTCATAACCACTTTATTGACTATTCCATTAGATTACAACTACCATTTAGTACAAATTTGGGTACCATAACCTCTAGGCCAACCCATTTTCCAAATTTACAAACAAAGACAATTCGCCGAAATTTCACCGATTAAATTGTCCACAACAGCCAGAATAGTCAATATACGAGAGTTTGGAAGTTACCTCAAGCTTCCCTTAGCTTTTCCTCATGGTGGACAAAAACCCTAGCTATCCTAACACAGAAATTGAGCTTCACAACCTTAAATCATATGAATAGGAAGCTTAAGAACGGAGTTATTCGCATTAGGAACCGATTCACCGAAAAAATCACTTACTTTTGTAAGCTTTTTCCTCCCCTTCTCTCTCTCTAAAAATTCTGCATCTCCTCTCTCTTAGGGCTGAAGCACGTCAGTTTTGAGCTAGAGGAAGGAGATGAAATGTTTTAATAACATATCCCAATTTAATTAATTCATTTTCCCAATTTCGGATTTTTACAAAATTTTAGCAGATTTCTGCCCAAACTTTGAAAAATCATAACTAATTCTAGGAAAGTATAATTAAAGTGATTCCAAAGGCTATAAAACCCTTATTGAGTCTAGTTTCAAGAAAAAATATAAACTTTAGGCATTTGAAAGCACAAAATTCCCAGAATTTTAATCTTTACATGTTGTTCTAAAAACTAATCAATTTTGCTGGGAAAATTTCAAAAATTCATAACTCTTTGTATATAGTTCTAATTGAGTCATATGACCTATCAAATTAAATTTTAGGATGCCTAATTTCATCCTGTAAAATTTCATAATTTTTTCTCATAATTTGATCATACAAAATCACATGACAAGCTCACTGTTTCATAGACGATTTCACTGAAAACATAATTATATTCTCCAAAATTTACCATTTTATTTTTCTTAATGCCCCAAAGATATAAGGAACATTAGAGATTATATTTGGAAAATCTACTAAATTGGGGGTTAGCAGTCCGCTTAATTTAGGCTTATTTCCAAGCTCCCAATCCCAAAAATCAAGATATTACAGCATCAAAGTATAATTACATATAAAAAAAAACTAATTTTATTCTTTGCATTTTTGTATTGTAATTCTTTTCAAATATACTATATGCAGATTAATGTTATGATTGCTCAAAATCTAAAATGCATATATTTGAAAGAATGATAAAGCTTTCATTATTGACTATATATTATCGCCTTTCTTGATAAGGGGAGATATATAGTTGCTTGTTTTGCAATTTGTTCTTGAAAACGACATGCCAACACCCAGCTGTTATCTTCCTTCTTGCTTAATTGTCAAACACAAATAATTTTTTAGTTACAAAAAGTAGGGATTCATATATTTAGATAAGCAAAAAACTTCTACTAACATGAGTGATTTTTAAGATATATATATATATATATATATATATATATATATATATATATATATATATATATATATATATATATATATATATATATATATATATATATATATATATATATATATATATCTTTCCCCATATCATTAGTGCAAAGTATTATATTTGACATTAGTTAAAAATGTGTTATCGCTACAATATATAGGGTGTAGTAAAAATTAAAATAGCGAAACATAGATGTTATGGCGTCAGTTACGAAAGATCTAACGCCATAAAAGAATATATTACGGCATCAGTTGCAAACGACATGACTCTGTAAAGAAATATAAAAAAGAAGACAAATTGGTTTACTTTAGGCATTGTCACATTATCGGCCGGCCACTGCTGTTCGGCCGACCACATCGCCATCATTTGTCCCTGCCAACTCACCTTTAATGCGCCTTGTGTCCATGTCAGCACCTTTTTCAAGTAAGGAATTGGGTGCATTTTGTGACAAAGGGAGGATTCAAACCCTTGACTTCACACACATGCTATTATGCCTTTGCTAGTTGAGTTGTGATGAACCTACAATCTTTATTTACAAAATTATATATATATAATATTTATTTTTAATTTTATTTTTTCATGTAATTATTTATTAATACTTAATATATTATTTATTCAAAAAATTTAAAAAAATAAATATTTTATAAAATAATATTTATATTATATATTTTGATTTTGATTTGTATTTAATATTTATAGTTTTTTATTTATATATAATATTGTTGAAAATATCACATATTTTAATAAAAAAATAAGCAAAAATAATTTTTATATCTTTATTTTATTATTGTATTCATATTATAATTTTAATAATATAATTTGTTAGAAATTAATGACAAAAAAATTATGTCCCTAACTTCGTTTTCTTATAGTGAAGGGACCCATATTATGACATCGATTAATAAGGACCTGACATATTAAATGAATAAATGTATCACAACATCATACCTAAATACAACTGATGTCATAATAGAAGGTAATTATTTAATTGATTATGATATCCGTTCTTGTCTAAACTGATGCCATATTTGTATATTACAGCAATAGTTATAATCATAATTGACATTGTATTAGGAATATAATTTTTTAACACATTAAATTTATATAGTCCTTCATTTGAGAACCTACTTCATATACAATCAATCAATGTACAACTAAACAAATTTCTAGCTTAAAAAAGGTCATTTTAATGTAACTGTAATATTGTTATTTTTAAAAAATTTTTTTCATTATTTAATTAAAATTTTTAAATGTTATATTTAAAATAATTATTTATTTTTCAATATATATATATATATTACAAAAAAATTCAAAACTTAATTTAAATTCTTTTAGTTAACTTCAGTGTCTGGTGCTTACTAAATTGATGCTATAAAGGCTAATATTGCATCTGTTTGAAGTGCACCTAATGCAAAAATATCATAAACTTAATTATGACATCGGGTACTTGTACAATTGATGCCATAATGTAAACTGCTTCAGTTCTTCAAGTAACTGATGCAAAATCATGTAGTTAAATTAGTGTTTTGCATTAGTGTATATATTATCAAATGTGTTAAAAAAGATGGAAGGAATAAGAAAGTGTAGCTCCAGGGCCAACAAGACAAATGAAAATATATTAAAAGAATGAAAATTTTGCATGGAGTGTAAGAGAAGCTACATTATATATAACATTATAACTTGTAAAAATGCAATTCTCTCTAAACTTTTGTAAGTGTTAAATAATAGGGAAAATCCCTATAAAATACTTTTAAAATAGGGAAATCCCAAATCAGTGCGCTGAAATTGCAAAATCCCAAGAGTAGAAAGCGGAGTTGTTAATGTAGAATGTTGTGTTGTTAATTAAGAGTGAAGTGTTTTTATTGCGTACTAGCACATCACTAATATGAGATTTTGCAATTTTGGTGCACTGATTTAGGATTTCCCTATTTCTAATGTTTTTTTTTTTTGGATTTTCCCTGAATAATATTGACATCAATACTCTATTAAAATAATGCAGGAAGGGACGTAAATTCTTATTAACTGATTTTTTTAAAATTATTTAACCTTATTAATTTGAACAAATTAAATATTTCACCATTTAATAATTTTGTCCTACATAGTTGATTATCCGAGACTCAAATGATACTAATAATTGAGGTAGCTAGTTGTTCAGATGTTAGAATCATGGAACTCGCGCCTTACATTTCAAGTCATTTGATTTTGTTTTCAATTCATTGATAGGCGGGGAAGTTTTTTAGATTCATGAATTAATATTGTACTTAATAAAAAATATTTATTTTGTATGAATGATAGACTTCACCATCCAAATTAGGCCCAGATTGTTGGGTACAGAAGTGCTTTCCCAATATTTGTTTTTGATTGTTGGTTGTTAATTACGAGTTGGTGAATGATTTTATTTTTGAAAAATACAAGGTTAATTCTAGTAGACTGCAGAAATAATTTAAACTAGACCATATTATTAATAACTTATGAATACTATTTTTAGTTTTAGATTATATATAAGATTATATTAATGGAGTCATAAATTTTTAGTTTATCTTTGTAATTAAATAACATTTTATGAGACCAGCGCCATTAGGGCGCATGGTCACTGGAGTGCACTTAGGCACTCCCTCCCCCCTCCCCTATCGGGTTCGAACCCGCCTGTTGTAAAAAAAAAAAAAAAAAAACACATTTTATGATTAGATCAGGTCAATCCAATGACTAACATTATTATTGACTGTCATCATGACACATTATTCAATTTATATTTTGAAAGTGAGAAAATGGGGATTTCATATTTTATCTGACACATTATACTTTTTAAAAAAAAAAATAAAATGATCAATTTTATATAAACATAGAAGATTATACTGCTAGAGTTAAAAGAGAAGCTGGGTCTAGAGAATAGCTAGAGTCATAAGGGAAGTGTATAGGGAATAGGGGATTAGTAATACATTAGCGTCATATAAAGAGTGACGGGAAAAAGAAAATAGCAGCCAGTTTACATCCTCTAATACCTCGAATTTTAATATTTGAGATTAATGAACGAGTCTAAAATAAGTGGATTGTCAAACTCTGATTTAGTAGGAGCCCCAAATTTATTTTTTAATATTTCTTATATTTTTAGGGTATTAAAAAAAGTAAAATGGTGGATTTTGGAGAATGTGATTATGCTTCTATTAAAATTTCTTGCAAGGTAGTGAGATTGTTTTGGAAGTTTAGATGATCAAATGATGTCCAAAAATTATGAAATTTTACAGGGTGAAAGTAGACATCCAGGGATTTAATTTGATGGTATTATAAGCCATTTTGACTAGTGGATTGAGAGTTATGAATTTTTGAAATTAGCTCAGAAAATGTGGAAAGTCTCTGAAGCAGCGGTCAAAGAAACGAAATATGAGAATGATATGTTTCCAACTGGATAAAGTCTATTATTTTTCCTTGAAACTAGAGTTAATAAGGGTTCCATAGCCTTAGGAATTACTCCAAAATGATGTCTACAAATTTAGTTATGATTTTTTAAAGTTAGGGCAGAAAATCTGTCAGAATTGGCATTATTCCAAAAATTGAAAATAAAATGTGTAAGCAATTGTGTAAATTGCAGAATTAAAGATGCCAAGTGTCATTATCATATAAAGAGGGGAGTAGGTTATGATTTATGAAAATAAACAATGTCCAATTGCATTAAAATAATGCTACATGAATATAGCAATCATGATTGATGATGGTAAGGATTATCTTGAGTGTAAGGGTTTGACTGTAAAGTTGGACTAACTTGAGTGCATGGTTAAGTGCATAGTATTTCAGTTGAAAGAAAACTCATTTGGTTAGAAGAGCAAGAGGGGGGCGGTTCTTTATGCTAACTAGAAGAGGAAGAAGTTAGTTCAAAACCAATTGGAAGCCTATTGGAGTAAGTATGACATAATGTGAAGGAGGTATGAGTTGTGACAAGTGTCACCATCATATGCCTTGATGAAATCAAATGGTGTAAGGTGAGGGGAGATGTTTATGAAGCACTTTTTCCTTCCTCTTCCCTTCCTCATTTTCGTCCAACACAAGGAGAGAAGGAAGAAGAAGAAGTTTAAGGTAAGTGTGATTTTTTAAGAGTTTTCTTATGATTTTACTTAGAAACCTTTTCTAAACCTTTCTTTTTCATGGAATCTATAATTTTGAAGACACATTTTGAGCTCAAGGAGAGAGAGAGGGGGGGGGGGGGATTCAAGATCTCAAGAGGTAACCTTACAAACCTTAGATCTATTCTAGCATGGTGTTGTTGTTAAGGTTTGTGGTTGGTTTTAGTGATTTTTGTTAAGTTTGTAAATTTGGAAAGTCCTAGTCCTAAGGGGCTATGCTGCCCAAATTTCTTTAAATCATTGTTAGAATGTGTTTAAATAACTTAATAAGGGATTAGAAGTGAAAATATATAAGCTTTAGAAGCTAAAATACAAAAGAGCAATTTTACTTTTTTCTTGACTAATGTTTCGGCCAAGACAGATCTAGGGGAAGGAGCTGGATTTTCATGAAATAAATGGTTCCATTGGATTCAGTAGGCAAAAATAGGTGGGGTTATAGTTAGTCACTTTTTCAGAAAATGCCGGAAAAACGTCATTACGAAAACGCCCCTAAAACCCTAAATCGAGGCTATTAAGGGTATTTTCATAATTTGACACTAAATTTGGCAATTATGAAGCTCGGAAATGGATTCTTTGGGGGAAAATATGTCAGAATAGCTTGGGTCAGACCGGGTACTTCTGGGTCAGGTCAGGTTCCCGGAGGCATTTTGGTCATTTTTCAATATAGACTCATATAACCCCCAGAAACACTATGAAAGTGTCTAAAATGTACATACGTTTTAGGACCGAGTAGAGAATCTGAGGCATTGGCATGCAAATTGAGGCACGTTATTTAAGGATAAGAGAAAGGCGATTAAGGTAGAGAACTTACCTCTCCTACATGTATATGATATTTGTGCTGGTGTATTGATGTATGGTATTGCTTTGCTTGATTATGTGAAACATATATGAATAATTGAAGCTCTGGTTTTGTTTATGCTATAGCCATACGCATGTTGTTTGAAACATTGAGCACGTATATATGTCATTGTGTGAACATGTGTTATGTAATACAAGCATGTTATGCATTAAGCACTTATTTTGCATGCATATTGGTATTGTTTTCCTACTGAGATTCTCTCGAATCTCACCCTCCTCTACCAACAATTTAGATAGGCGAGGAAAGAAGTTATGCTAAGAGTAACGAAGAGAACCGTATGAGGGGATTGCCGTGGTGGAACAAAGACTGGAAGATGTCTCCGTTTTCCCTGGGATGGATTTAGATACCTATGTAGCGCCGCAAGTCTATATTAATTGTAATTATCAAGTACAAATCCCTATGGAAAATTTCTATAATCGTGTACTTAATATCAGTATATTTATATTATTCCTGTGTTGCCCACCAAACTGCGTATCATTTTCCGTAAATACTCTAAAATAGGCAAAAATAAGATAATGGTGTGACACGTGCCTTTCCAAAGTCCCTCCAAGATTAGAATGAAAAAACTATTGAGGATATTTTTCTTATATATAACAATGGTGATGTGGTTCTAGGAGGCCAGTGCTGTAACTACCTGGATAATCAAGTGCAACATCAATCAAAATCAGGATATTTTGTGTTTGTTTGGAATAGCGATTGAAGCCTTTAAAAGCTTCTTTTCAATCGTAATTTACTATATACGAGGTAAGTATATGATGAGTTTTGTCTCTGTAATACCCCAAAATTTAGGATTAGAGGCCTGAGAATAAGCCTAAATTAAGTGGACTGCTAAGCCCTAATTTAGTAGGAGCCCAAATTTATCCCCTAATGATTCTTATATCTTTAGGGTATTAAAAAAGTAAAATGTTGAATTTTGAAGAAAGTAATTATGTTTTTGGTGAAATCGCCTATGAGGTAGTAAGCTTGTCATGTGATTTTGAATGAAAAAATGATGATAAAAATTATAAAATTTTACAGAATGAAAGTAGACATCCTAAGCTTTAATTTGATAGGTCATATGACTCAATTAGAGCTATATAAAAAAAGATATGAATTTTTGAAGTCAGTACAGAAAAACTGTGAAGTTTCTGGAACAATATGCAAAGATTGAAATTCTGGGAATTTTGTGATTCCATCTAGAAAAATTCTATATTTTTCCTTAAACCTAGACTCAATAAGGGTTCTATAGGCTTTGGAATCACTTCATTTTTATTTTTCTAGAATTAGTTATGATTTTTAAAAGTTTGGATAGAAAAACTGCCAAAAAATCCGAAAATAGAGAAAAATGTAATGACAAACTTGTAATTTTGCCAAACAAGTGCTAAATTAATTATTTTCCCATTAATTGAAGTTAATTTCAATTAATTAAGGAGAATAAAGGTGAAAAAAATATTTATAATATTTTGGTCAATTAAATATAAATTTATGAAAAATTTGAGCAAAAAGTGTGATTTTGACCAAAATTGAGACTTTATGTGTATACATAACCATAACAAGTTGTGAAGCCAATTGAGACCATAGAGAGGGACCCCTAGGAGTCTCCTACATGTTGTAAAAATAAGGAAATATTGGCTAGGTCTCATGACTCAATTTCATGTACATAGGAGTTTATGTACAAAAAGTGTAATTTTTGGAATTTGGAAATTTCATAAATTATCATAATATTATAAGATGTAGCATTTAAATCATCTCCTTCCTCCCTTGACAGCAAAAAAACGACGCCATATTCAGCTGAATTAGAGAGAGAACGTTTGAGATGTCTAGAGTGAGAAAGAGGATGAAATCTCACAAGGTAAATCGATTCCTCCGATGATTTAACTCCTAACGCGTATAACTCCGATCCTAAGTTACTCCTTTATGTTCTTTAAGGTTTGGAAGCTCAGTTTTCATGGTTAAGGAGGTTAGGGTTTCAGCCAAGAAGAGGAAAATTCAGAGGGAGCTTAAGGTAACTTCCAAATCTTCGTATATTGACTATTTTAGCTATTGTGGGCAATTTAATCGGTGAAATTTCGCCGGATTGCCATTGGTTTTAATTTTTGGAAATGGGTTGGTCTAGAGGTTATGCTGCCCAAATTGATACTAAATGGTAGTTGTGACCTAATGGAATAGTCAATAAAATGGTTAGAAGTAGAAAGGAACGTGTTTACGGAGCCGAAACCGAAAAACCCCAATTTCCCCTAGAATTCCTATAAGTTTCAGCCAGCTATAGAAATGGGCTTTAGAGTTGGATTTTCAATGATTTGATGATTCCATTGAGTTCAGAATGAAAAATTAGGTGAGGTTACAGTTGGTCACTTTTTCGGAAAAGGCCAAAAAAGGATAATTACGAAAACACCCTTGAAACCCTTAAGGTGGGGCTGCCTAGGGTAATTTTGTTATTTGACAATGAATTTGATAATTCTGAGTCCGAAAATAGATTCCTTGAGCGAAAATATGTCAGGATAGCCCAGGTTAGAATTTCGGGAAAAGTACGGTCGAACCGAGTACAGCGGGGTCGAGCCGGGTCCCCGGGGGCATTTTAGTAATTTTTCAAGATAGACTCATATAACCCCCAAAAACACTATGAAAGTGTCTAAATGGTATATTTGGAAATGTAGGATCGAGCTGAGGGCTCGAGTTGCTGGCACGCAAATCGAGGAGAAAAGCTGGAGGTAGGGGACTTACCTTACTTGCATGTATTTGATATCTTTGCTTGTGTAATGATGTATGTGATTGATTTACTTGATTGTGTAGAGCATATTTGAATAAATGAAGCTCTGTTTCTGTTTTGCTGTGGCTATAGTCTTGTTGTATGAAACATTGAGCGTACAAAAATGTCATTATGGGGCATACATCTAGATAAAGCTAACATGTCATACACATAGCATCAATCATGCATGCATTATGGTATTTGTTTCCTACTGAGATTCTCTTGAATCTCACCCTCCCCTACCAACAATTTAGATAGGAGACGACAGAAGATATGTAAACAACAACACAGAGTACCGTACGAAGGGATTACAGTAGTGGAACAAAGACTGGAAGAAGTCTCCGTTTCACTGGGATGAATTTAGACACCCTAGTAGCCTTGTGCGGCTACCTTAATCGTAAGTATCCTGTACAAACCCCTATATGGAATTTATGTAATCATGCACATATTATCAATATAGTTATGTTATTCCTGTATTGCCTACCGAACCGCATATCGTTTTCCGCAAATACTCTGAAAAAGGTTGAAATTGAGATAAGGGCGTGACAGTCTCGATTTATGTGAATAAACACTTTCAGGAATCCCAAATGTGATCCCAAACAAGCACTTTAAAAGAGAAGGATTTGTAGATTGCAACTTTATCCATTTGAAAGTTCAAATTTCGTTCTGACTTAGATAAATTGAATTGAAGCAAGAGGTGTGCTGTCTAGTTTTAATCTTTGTCATGAAAATTGTCCAATCTTGTGCGGATGTGCTGTCTTGTTTTAATCTTTCTCATAAAAATTGTCCAACCTTGTGTTGATTTGAGAACAATGTGAATATCACAGCTAGGTAGAGAAGTGATAGGCGTTGAAATAGAAGTTGAACAATTGTATGAAAGATTTTGCCAATTGCAAATATCAAAAGGTATTGAAAAGAGCCTCTAAATTCTTGAATAATTTGTTTTGGGTTGCCTATGTAACCTCTATGGAGAGCTACGTTCTGTTTAGTCCATATAAGGTTTAGTGTATGTTTGGATTAGTTTTTGAAAATAATTTTTATGATTTACGAGATAAGTATATGATAAAAGTTTTATCTAGAGTCACAGAAAAAGATTTTTAAAATCATGATTTTATAGTTTGCCAAACATGCCCTTAATAAGATAATGATCCCCTTTAGTAGTATCAAATCCCCATCACACAATAAATGTGTGAGAGTTTCTAGAAGCCATGTATGAAAAGCTTGGCTAAAAATGTCGTTATACTTATTGGAAGTCTTGAAAGAAGAGATGGGGTCACCTTCCATGATTATTATACAAAGGAACAAAAATTTACTATCTCTATAATTTTTTTCGTTAAAATAAGACTCACGCCTGATACGGGATGCATAAACTAAAATATCTTTAACAAGTGGTGTTTTTGGCATTTATAACTAAGCTTTTTGGTGTTTAGAAGTAGCTACACATGTCTTCATTTCTTTTGGGCCATATCCGCTACGTCTCCAATTGAGTACGAACATTTTGATTTTTTTTTTTTAATCACTATTAAGATTTTGGCCCCCAGTTGTCATTTTTTAAAAAATCACTATATAAAAGAAGTCCTTATTTTATTTATTATTTATCTTACATAGTTTTTAATTGTCACTCTCTTCTCGTATAATTAGTATTCCGAGAGAATTCAGCCTACTTAAAACTGTATTTTGCTAAAAAAAATATGAAATGAAATTTATTTTATAAAATGTTTCAAAAATAGTCTTTTATCCATTTAGGTTCCTATTTCAAAAATAGTCTTCACATGAACGTTTGAGATTAAATTTTAATAAATTAAATGCAATTATTTATATTTTATTCAACACTTTAATATCAATTTACTAATTAAATTTTAATTATAACCTCTGCTCCTTTATATAAAACCTAGATCTTTTTTAAAGAGATAAAGAAACAAAATAAATTACTTTAAAGTATTTATATTTATTATTTTTTTTCATATTAATTTGTTTGATTTATAAATTGATATATAATCTAATAATACGCAACATATAAATAATAAAATCTTATTCCATTAGGTGAGATCGGTTATATAGATCAAACGACGTCATTGAGCTTGTTCAAAAACTAAATCTTGAAATAAATTGTTAACTAAGAGAACATATACTATGATTAAATAATTTATTTAGGTTCATTAACCTCTTCAGCCTAGTCTTATATTAAGGACGATAGGAGTATTTAAGGGCCTGTTTGGTTTGAGGGGAGGGGAAGAGAAAAAATGGACTTTGCTCTCCCCCCCTTGTTTGGCAACATAAAAATTTAAGGAGAGGAGAGAAAATTTTTTGAAATTCCTCTCCCCTCCCCTTATAACCCTCTTCTCCAAAAAGGAGAGATTTAGAGAGGAGGAGTAATATTTTGGCATAATGTGACTATTGTACCAATGAAAGTTTTTTAATATTCCTATAATACCCTTTTAAATTTCTTCCTCATCCCTATTTTCACTTTAATATTTTGGCACGGTATGACTATTATATCAATGAAAGTTATAATTATTTAATTTAATAATTATAAAATTATAATTTTATATAACCATTAAACATTGCACAAAATAAAAAAAATGACTTAAATAAAATAAGGAACTCATATTCCCTCAACCCATCTTCCATCACTTCTCACAATCTTGCCTTCTTTTCCTTTCACTAAGTTCATTTTCTTCCTCAAATTTTCTTCGTACCAAATGGACCCTTAAAATCCCTCTCCTCTCATTCTTTCCTCTACCCTCCATTAAAATCTCTTTCATTCCCTCCACTTCGTCGAACCAACCAGATCCTAAATTTAATTCAATGGTTAAGATGAATAAGCATTATTTGATAAAAAATTTTGAACTATTTAGGATTTACTTAAATTGGCATTTAAGAAATATGTTCACATAAGTCAAGATAAAACTATTTCATATATTTTTCTCGTAGATCATAAATTACATTATAGAAATATAAATTACGTTGTACAAGCCACATCTATCACTAACGGAACGAGCAATTAGATAGTATAATTGACAGTGAAGAGAGTTGGCCAAAAAATATATATAAAAAATTGGCAGTGAAGTGACCTCCCTCGTCTCAAACGCGAAGGAGATAAGAAACACGTGAAAAGGAAAAAGAAAGGTTGACAGAGAGAAACAACCGTCCAAAGGAAAATCAGGAAAACACGAATGAATGAACGTTCCGTGTAATGTCCACAGTGAGGGGGCCATGGCAGGAAATAATTCAAAAGTGGGCATGTGATTATTATTATTATTAGAAAATGGCCTTGTATAGTTTGAGAGTAACAAACTTTATGTGTGTTTGGAAATACTTATTTTTTGAATATAAGTGATTATTACGTAAGTCAAGATAAAACTCCTCTCACGTACTTACCTCGTATATAACCAACATTTTAAAACTCATTACTGCAGCGGCGAATCCAAATTCAAAAAACCTATAATTTTCTCTCGTTTCGCAATAAGGTTCAATTCTTCGTCTTCTTCATCTTCACAAGGGGTTATTGCATCTACAATGGCTTACGAGAAGGAGCTCGCCGCTGCTAAGAAAGCAGCCACTCTAGCTGCTCGCCTTTGCCAGGTATTCTTCCATTCCCTTCTTTCATAATAATTTGTGCTCTTCATTCGAATTGGACCTGGGAATTGATACTTCAGAATCTGAAATCATTTTCGCTGAAAATTGCTTAGTGTAGATATAATTGTACACTTTGATTTTGGATTCTTAGGTTCAATGTGAAAGTGTCAATGTAATAATTGATACTGATTCAGCTTGATGTGATCCTAAATATCTGCTAGTTAGCTAGTGAAGGGATAGGTTAAGAGTGGGTCAAACTAATGGCATTGATACGGATGGGAGGCAGCTGGTAAAACAAACTGATCATAAAGAGATTGATTTGAAGTATTGAAGTTCTTTTCTTTCTCTCAGTATCCCTTCATTCTTCTCTTTTTTTCTTTTTCTCTCTATTTCATTTACGGTTCTCAATGCTGCTTTTGATGGTTTTGTCCAGAAAGTGCAAAAGGCTCTGCTCCAATCTGATGTCCATTCGAAATCAGACAAGAGTCCTGTTACTGTGGCTGATTATGGTAAGTTGAATTACTTGTATCATAATGCTGTCTAATCATAATCGTTAATATTGATTCTAGGATGAGTCTTTTCCTTGTAATCGTTCATGCGGCTGAGCTAAATCATATCATATGGTACATTGTCTACTAGCTTGTGTTTGTGATACATCTCAGGCAACAGCAAAAACAAAAACAAAGAAATTAAGAAATAAATAAATAAATATGGTAGACATCTCGACTTTTGTTTTAAAGAAAATGGATTATTTGAGCAAGGTGCCACATCTATTTCGACCCTACCAACTGCCCATATTGCAATGACACTGATGATGATTATAAATCAAGTGCACTACTTTTGGAGAAAATTTAAAGCTTGCCTGCACATTCACTCATCACCTACCTAGCTAACTGCAATGGGTTACTGGCGTTTTTTAAGCCACTTTTCCAGGGTTGGCCCTTCACTTTAATCTATACCATCAAGTCATGAAATAACGTAAAAATTACAGCAGTACTAAGTCCCAACGAAAAAATGTAATTACTAAAAAAATCTCACAATAAGTGAACAACATACAATGCAACAGGTTCTAATATGAAAAATAACAACCTGTTTATGTTTGCCCACTTGTCATTAAAACTTTTTGTTGCGTGAAATTTGAGTTGAGACTTGAGAGTATGTAGGTGATGAGACGTAAAGTAAACACATGTAAAATTCAGGAGGGGCTAGGTAATTAAGGATTCAGGTTAGTTAGATTGCTGAGGTGGGTGGAACACAGGTGATGAGACTACTACCATATAAAACTATTGTAGCTGTTTTCCATTTTAATTGCTTGTTACCTGTCACACTCATTCAATGAATTTTAGCTAATTGCGAATTTACTTT